>PPMW02000002.1:600000-1067750 GCA_003707025.2 Yamadazyma scolyti | reverse complement strand
AAATTCAGGGTGATGTAGTTTTGAAATTGTGGGATATTATGAGCTTAGAAGTTTACATGATGGATTATGGTGAAGAATATGGGTTTGATTCTTTGAGGGAATTATGGTCTTACGTTGCAAAGAAAGCCTATACTGAGATCTCTTGTTACCAGAGAATCAAACTTTACAATAGTACCAATGAAGAGAAAATCAATAGCCCCAAGTTGTACGACTATGGAAGGATACACATTGTTGAAAAAGGCCGTGTA
Organism: Yamadazyma scolyti; assembly: GCA_003707025.2. Lineage (NCBI taxonomy): Eukaryota > Fungi > Ascomycota > Pichiomycetes > Serinales > Debaryomycetaceae > Yamadazyma > Yamadazyma scolyti. Next base: position 1,067,502 of record PPMW02000002.1, on the reverse strand, counting down.
GTTCACTCTGGTATCTTTTTGTTGATTTCATATATTCAACAAGAAGAATGCATTACTGAGAATGTAGAGTCTGATGGAATTAAGCAGTTGAATCTTTTGCACGGCAGTGGAATCCTTCATGGTGATGTCGCTGAACGAAACATTTTGGGTGCTGAAGATGGTGTTCATTTTATCGATTATTCAAACTCTCATTTATACCCTAGGATCGTACCAGCGAATGACGCAAGTAACGAGGTCAAGACCTTTAAAGCGTTAGAGTATGTTAGGGGTTCGAGAGGTTCTAAGGCTATTAGTTAAGAAAGTTTTGACTCTAAAGTGTCGGCAACAGCGTCCAGAGATTCTAATTGTATTGGTAGAGAAAACCGTGACTCTACCGTGTAGACAACTGTTTCCAGAGAGCTCAGTTCCATAGTTCTTGATGCGAGAAGAAATATTCCCTCCATAAATGTAATTGACCACCGTTCTGTTGGAAATGCTAGCTCTACTAATTTCGAAAACCTACCTCGCCGCCCTCCTGTTAGAAAGTCTAGTTCCACTAATGATGAAAACTTAACTGACCCTGATGTGAGACATCCTAAGTAAATTTGCAACCATTATTTGTCTTACTTTCCAATTACTGTGTCTTAATGGTCTTCACACAATTAAGGATTGAAATGTAAAGGGCGGTATCAATGTGACTAATAGGATATAAAACACCCACACCAGAACAGGCCAGTATGCTGGTATCGTCGTGTAATGCAAAAACAGAAAATGATAATATTAAAGATCTCCTAACTAAAGCGCTTCTCGTAGCTCTCAACGTTGGATCCTGCAGTAGTAGAGTAAATTATTGCCCACCTAAACAAAGTATAACGAGGTCTATGGTGCAAATCGTTATCAGTATTTCAGATCCCCTTGCTACTGTAGACATTCTTTGGCACCCTGTTTTACTCTTGCCTCAGTCATATTTCCTGTTCCAATGGATAACAGTCTGGAGGTCAATCCAGTGACAAGATGCTTACGGCAATCCGGAAAAGCTCCACAACTCAATACTCCTCCACTTCCAAACTTCCATCCAACTGGTTGTTGGGTATGAAATCTACACTTGTATAATCTTGATGATATGAGTGGTTTAACTGTACTATAGGTCTTCAAATTGTTTGAGAAAAATCATCTTACATTTGACATCCTTCGAGTAAACCCTTAGTCCACCTTGGTGTCTAGCAGCTCTCTTTCTTGGGAGGAATCCAAATGATTCGTGTCTTGGTGCTTCGCACTTTCGGACATGTTTAATGTGTTTGAAAATTATCCGTACATCTGAGACAACCTCTAGCTCGGAAAATTTCATTCGGACATGATTTTTTAGAAAAACCTAGAAAATTCTGCATGATGTCATAGTTGAGGATTTTTTTGGAAAGCCCCCTAGAGTGGAGGCGTTGCATACAGAAAATGACAATACCATAGAAAATTAGCTAAAAACAAATAAGTAACATTGAGATCAAAGTAAACTTACATGAACACGTTGACAGTGTCTCAATAATCAAATCTTAATTCCCCTTTCAAGTAATGCTAAGTTCAGATTGTGAGCGTCGTAAAATATTAACTAATATAGCAACCATTGCTGCTATTAGCACTTTATGAAATGAGTCTCTTTTAATGCCTAAATGAGGGAGGGGTATCTCAATCCAACTACATTACTAACTCAGTGGCTATAACCTTCTTCATCCTCTTTATTGTCTACCTGAATCCTTGTATTATGCTATGACCTGGTATCTTTAGGGGTCGTGGAAAATGCTCATAATTTATCACCCGCCGCATTTCCTGGCTCCAGAAATTTTGCATGATACCGAGTATAAATAGGCTTGTAAATCCCCTCTAAGTTATAGATTTTTTATATTTGAAATGAGTAACAATCAAGATTCTTCCGCTATAGAAAAGTCTCCAGCTTTCCAAAGTTATCTTAACAATGATGGTATTGATGAGCTTCAACCTGCTTTAAGAAAGCATAGAGTCAGTTCATTATCGTTGTCAGATTTGAATTCATGGCAAACTGGATTGACTAAATTATCCAGTTCATCATCATTGAACAAATCATCTCAGAACTTAAAGAAGGTGGATTCTTTAGCCAAGTTATCCAGAAACGCTTCCATCATCAAAAGAAAGAAGAAGTCGGTAATTGATCACGTTAGAGTGGCTTCATACGCCTTCTGCTTCGATATTGATGGCGTGATATTGAGAGGCCCAGATACTATTCCTGAGGCCGTAGAGGCCATAAGATTGTTAGATGGCCATAACAAATACAATATTAAAGTCCCATACCTCTTTGTCACCAATGGTGGTGGTAAACCTGAGAGTGTAAGGGCTGCTGATTTATCTAAAAAGTTACATGCTAATATCACTCCAGAACAAATCATTCAAGGTCATACTCCAATGAAAGATTTGGTTGGTGTTTATGAAACCGTTCTTGTTGTGGGAGGCGTTGGTAATGTTTGTAGAAACGTTGCCGAATCTTACGGGTTCAAAAACGTGTATACACCATTGGATATATTAAAGTGGAACCCCGCTGTATCACCATACCATGATTTAACTGAAGAAGAATTGGTTGCCGCTAAGGATGTTGATTTCAGCAAGGTTAAAATTGATGCCATTTTGGTGTTTGCTGATTCCAGAAACTGGGCTGCTGATCAGCAGATCATTTTGGAATTGTTATTGAGTAAAAATGGAGTTATGGGAACAGAGTCCAAAACATATGACGAAGGTCCCCAGATTTACTTTGCTCATTCTGACTTCATTTGGGCAACTAACTATAAATTATCAAGGTACGGTATGGGTGCATTACAAGTTTCCATTGCTGCTTTATACAGAGAACATACCGGTAAAGAGTTGAAAGTCAACAGATTCGGTAAGCCTCAAAAGGGTACCTTCCAGTTTGCCAACAAAGTGTTAACTAGATGGAGAAAGGGTGTGTTAGATGAGCATCTTAAGAAGCTATCTATAAATGATCCTCATGCCGATGATGCAGATATTTTAATCAATGAAAATGGTGAAGAATTCATTAATCAAGCGAAATTGGAAACTTATAGTTATTCAGACTCCGAAGATGACAGTGATGAGGACATCAAATCATTGAAAAAGCAAGCCAAAAAATTGGCGGTTGAAAAATCGGATGCTATCACTTTGGAATTACCTCCAGCATCAACAGTTTACTTTGTTGGTGATACTCCAGAAAGTGATATCAGATTTGCTAACTCTCATGATATTTCATGGCACTCTATCTTGGTTAAAACTGGCGTTTACCAAGCAGGAACAGAGCCAAAATACAAGCCAAAACACATATGTGATAACGTGTTGGACGCCGTGAAGTATGCTATCGAAAGGGAACACGAGAAAGAATTATTGGAGTGGAATGAAACTGCTGATGACGTCGATGACGATGCCAAGTTGAACTTCAACGATTTGGTCGGCACTACAAGTGAGAAGAGAAAGCCTTCTTCTAAACCTTCGACCACTTCTCTTACCCAGCATGAAAGTGTCGAAGTGCCAGTCGTCTTAACTGAACAGATAGAGAAGCTTAAGGGCGTCAAGGTAAATAGAGATTAGTCCACTGGACCAAATATACAATACACTACATTCATTCGTATAAACAACAGCATCATATCACTCCGCTCAAACGCGACATTTTGCAACCTCAACGACATACCCGCGATGTTTACTTATTTGTTTACAACTGTGATATGATTGAATTGCACCAGGACATATCGATATATGATAGTCAGAATGCGTTTGAAGAGGAGAACAAGACATTCTCCAAGCCACTAGTACCCTCGATGTTTGAAGAGCAATATCGATACCAAAGGCAAAGATTTGAACGGTTAAAGTTTACTTATCTAGAACAAGAGGCTAGAGATAAGTTTTTAAGAATGATCTTTGATGGTATTGAGCCTGACATTGAACAAATGAGTAAAGAGACTAATGAGACGCTCCAAAATAAGCTTGCCAACCTTGAGGAGACTGTACTACTTGAACAAGATAAGCTTGATTTGATATCAGAGGAAATTATAAAATTAAAGGATGCCCAAGAAGACAAGCTTGAAAAGTATAATAGGCTTGTCAAAGAGTTTGATGGCATTGAAATGCAATTTAATGAAGATTACGAATATAATATCAATGAAGAATTCAATGAACTCATAAATAATATTGACCCCGATAGCTTGAAGGAGAATGATATAATCAATTATATCAAGAACGAAGAAAATAAGTTAGTTCAGAAGGAAATTGAAATTAATGAATTGAATGCTCAAACTGACAATAACCTCAAAAGAATAGCTGAAAACCAAAAATTAATAAATGAACTTAATTCCCGCTTGCAGCACTTAATTCAACAGAATCAAGCTGATGCTACTAAGAACACCCAGGAGAAGCCTGAAGAATACATGGCCATAGGTACCCATTTGAGTGAAGTTAATAAGTTTTTATCCAACTTCACTCAAGTTAGATTTCAGTCAAATATTGTTGCCGATGACATTATTGTCAAAGTTGGTGAATCAGAAATTATCTTGGACAAGACCAGCCTTTTAATGAAGTCCACTACCGCTAATATTGATACGCTGGTTTACAATACGTCCTCTGATAAACTCCAGGCATTGGCGGATATCATCCAGTCACTAGCAGCCCCATAGTATAGTGTAGATAATGTACAGTCTTATTTCAATTTGCAGCCGACAGGCCCCAACACCCACGCAAATATGCCATTGATTACTGAGGAGGGGTCACATGATAACCCGCGGTAGAAGATAAAAATATCAGAAGAATTTAATTAAGGTATGAATGACGATAACAAGTTACTAAGTAGTTTGTTAAAATTAGCTGAGAAAGAACAGAAGAACGGAAACACGTCAATCACAACCGAAAAGTTAAACAAGCTATCCGAATATATTATAGCTCAACAAGCTAATAAGGTTAGTAAAGATACGTTTAATACAAGCAAGTATAGTTCGTATTATCCTACACCAGCTAGTTCACTCGAGAATTCCACATTAATAGAGTCACCCACGCCAAAGTTTAGTCCATTATTCAACAAGTTCCAAATTCCAAAGCCTAAGCAGGAAAGACAACCGATAATTAACAAAGTATCTAAAATAAAGAAATTTGAAACTATAGTTATAAATTTCTTAGAAACTGTCGCTAACATACTAGATAACTTGCATTTATTTTCAAAGTTCCCCATGTTTCCCAAACAGCTATTAGGTCTACTCAAACAGACAAATAAGTTATGGATTTTAATTTTGATCTTTTTAATTAGAAAGACTGTTAGTCAGTTGCTTAATTTGATTAAAAAAGAAAAGAAAGTGAAAGTAGAATTAAGCATCCTTAACCAAAATTCAGAAAAGTTGAATAACAAGATTTTTGATAATGGTTTATTCAAGAAGTACGAGAAGATCTTAAAGGACTTAAAGTTTGATAAAACCATGTTGGTGTTGGAGTTAATAGGTAACTTTTTAGACTTAGCGTTCAATTTCATTGAATTCTATGGGTTGGCTGTCCCCGATTGGTTCATGAACATTTTGAACTTTTCTAGCATGTTCATGACCATCTACAGAATGAACAAAGATGACGAGTATACTGATGGTGATATCACTGAAGAGCTCATATAGCTCGAGCGGTCAACTTGAAGACGACCAGCTGAGACTACGACTAGCTGAGCACATATATGAGTAAATTTCATTCTGATACGTTTATAGGCTATGTATATTAACTATTCCATCTACCCTCTTACTATACCCAATAATATTTCTGAATCCAATTTAATGGTTAGGACACGCAATATGTGATAGGCGAACGGCACCGCAGAAGGAGATAAAACTGATAAGTGATAATGGAGAAGCAATTGAACTCGTCACCAAGGAAAGGCAATGTTGTTTATAAGGCATTGAGCTTGTGTTTGATATCCGTGATGATTGTTGGTCAATTCTATAGAGGTTGTGGTGGCAACAATGTCCATATTGTGGGTAACCCTGATGGGTTATGTCCAGTTATAGATAAGATTGACCCAACAGAATACGTCTATGATAAGGACCAGATCTTTAAGATATCTAAAGATGAAGAATATATCAAAGGAGTTGTTGAAAGATGGTCGGGAGCTATTCAAATTCCTTCTATTTCCAATGACATTATGGTCAACCCGAATGCTACTGATGACTTGGATGAATTATATAAGTTAGAACCAGCTTGGAAACAGTTTACTAAGCTTCATGAGTACTTGGAAAAGACTTATCCATTGATACATAAACACTTAAAAGTTGAAAAAGTTAATAAATTTGCTTTATTATATACTTGGGAAGGATCTGACAAAAGTAAGCAGCCTATTTTATTGACTGCTCATCAAGATGTGGTTCCTGTTCCCGAAGAAACACTAGATCAATGGGATTTCCCACCATTTGGAGGTATTGAAAAAGATGGTTTAATGCATGGAAGGGGTGCTGCTGACTGCAAAGATTTGATGTTGTCATTATTTGAAGTTATTGAGCTTTTGTTACTGGAGGGTAAGTTTAAGCCCCAAAGAACAATTCTTTTGGGGTTTGGTTACGATGAAGAAAGCCAAGGAACTGGTGCAGTTGAACTCTCAAATGCGTTACTCGATCGTTATGGACCCCTGTCTTTATATGCTTTAATTGATGAAGGCAGTACTGGATATGTGGATTTTGAGGATACAAACCTTATTGTAGTTGCCACAGGTGAAAAAGGTCATTTAAACTCTCAAATTGAACTCTTTACCCCAGGTGGACATTCTTCTATGCCACCAAAACATACTGGAATCGGTATAGTATCCAAATTAGTTGACAGAATTGAAAGTGTGGAATATTCTCGTCTTTTGACAAACGTTAATCCTACATTGAACTTTCTCCAGTGTATTGCTGAACATTCCCCAACCATAGAGAAAAGTTTGAAGAGTGATATCATGAAGGCCCAGTTTGATGCCAAAGCCAACGCTAATTTAGTTGAATACTTATCACAAGCTCCAGAATTGGATATTTTAATCAAGACAACTCAAGCCACTGATATTGTTTCTGGTGGTCTCAAGTCAAATGCATTACCAGAACACGTTTCTGTTCTTATAAACCATAGAATTGCAGCCGAAGAATCAGTTGCTTCTACTGGAGAAAAGATCTTGGAAGACATTAAGTATATTGCCAAAAAGTTTGACCTAGGAATCATTTATGACAACAAAACAATTATAAAGCCCACTAAAAATGGTTATTTCAACTATGTATTGGATGAACCTTTAGAGCCAGCCCCTGTTACCCCTATTGGTACTGACGTCTGGAATACTTTCGGTGGAAGTTTGAGGTTTCTTTATGAAGATGTCTATTGTAAAACAAATAAACAATTTGTTACAGCTCCATTTTTAATGGCTGGAAATACTGATACCAAAGCCTACTGGAGCTTAACCAAAAATATCTTCAGGTACCAACCGGGAATACCTACAAATAGTCCCTTAGATCAAAATATTCACTCTATTGGTGAGTTCGCAACCGTTGATAGCCATTTAGCTATTATCAGCTTTTATTATTACTACTTGCAAGTAGTTGACCAAGCGGAATAAACTCCTCTATATTGAATATACAATATCTCACCATTCATTATCACATTAGATCAAAAACGTTAGCTAGAGACTATCGCTAGGCTCGGTTGGAAAGTTGCAGCCATAAAATGTCGTGAATTGCTCAGCGCGTGAATACGACAGCTATTGGTTCTGAAACAATGATTAAGTCATTGATACAGGAAAACAAGGAGACTATCAAAGCTCTTGATAATGATATCCGGCAAGTTCAAGACTCCATTGACTCATTTGGGATAGTGGAAGATCCTAATTTCGACCTTAGAAGAAGTGGGTCCGATTTGACATTCAGTGAGTTAAATGAAACCATAGACGTACTTCATGTGAATTTGTCACATTTAAACGACTTATGGGTTATCAAAGGATTAATCAATGAAACTGAAACTTTTTTAAACCCTACAGATTTCTTGGTGAGCTTAGAAATCATTCATGATCATTTATCTAAACTAAGACTGAAACTTGAACAATTGAACAAATCTGATTTGATCATTAGATATGAAATCAAAGCTAAGTTCGAAGAATTGGTTGATAAGGTACTGAAAGGGGTAGATGATTGCTTTAGTAAGTTTGTCCCTAATAGTAATGAGTTCAATTATGTCGTACAAGGTGTAGCCTTTAGTGAGTTCATAGAGTTGGCAGACAAATTTTCAAATATTGAAGATAAAATCAACCTAAGTGATCTGATTAACGAACAAAAACAAGTATGGGAATCCTTTTTACTTGGAATACAGTACAAGAAAGTATCTTTAGTTAGTGTGGGTGATAGACATTTGCTCAATATCGATGATGTCACTGGAGATATTCTTCAAAGTAAAATTGAATCAATTTTCAGCTTTATCAAGTTTCTAAATTTATTTGGAGTAGCATCCATCAAATCATACTTCCAATTGAAGTTATCGAATACTCTTATTGATCTTGTTTCTCAAAACATTAGTACGATAATCAAAGACAAGGATACAGAGAGTTCGTTGATTGAGTTAATAGAATTTGCTAATAATAATAGTTGGCATTTATCAATAGACCTAACAACCCAAAACTTCAATGCAAAATTGAACGCTATCTATGATAATTGGCTAGTTCAAATATTCATAGATAAGATAAGGAAGAAATTCGCTAACTTTGATTTCACCAAGTTAAACGAGATAAAATGGCAACTTGATCAAAACCGATTGGATACTATTGAGAAAAGAATGAGTGTTATGGAAGAGAAAATAAATAAAGCAAGATCGAACGAAGATGAGTGGGATGGTGATTGGGACGAAGGTTGGGGCAAAGAAGAACCTCCAAAAACTGAGCTGACTGGAAATGAAGAACCAGAGGATGGTTGGGATGATGGGTGGAATGAAGAATGGGACGAGCCTAAGAAGGAACAACAGAAAGTGCAATCAAAAGCACTTGCTACATCTACCGTATCTTCTACTACAATTAAAATATCTAATTTACCTAATGAACTCATTGAGATAATCAACGATTTTCAAATCGAGTCTACACTGGACCACGATGTGTTGGTCTATACAATTCTTGCATTATCATCTGTCAGTTACCCACCTTCTTCTGAGTCATTCTTAAAGTACAACGACCTACAATACATTTCCAAGAATTTGGGCCAAGTGGCTTCAATTGATAAGTTTACTGATAATATACTTAAAATCGAGAAGAATACCATATCCAAACAACTATTTGAAATTCTTATCAAGCTAAGACCTGATACTAGTAATGATAAAGTGGCAGTACTGCTTGAAAACCACTTTGATAACCTTTTTGGTACTCAATTGAGGAATACTAACTTTATTAAGTTCAAGGAGTTCATTGCGTTTAGTATTGAGTTCTCGGTTAACTGGATAAACAACATGATTCTTTCCACTAATGAAATTACTGAGTTAATCTCTGACAGCTTGACTAAGTTTATAGGGAGATTTGAAACAATAGTCAAGGAAAGACTTTTGGTGATCAATGAAATACCTGAGAATTATGAATCACTCAAGAAGCTAGAGAATTTCAAGTTTTTGATTAACAATCATCTTGTGGATATCATTGGCAGATTTTACCAAGGCGAATTATATAATTTGAAGACAGATGAAATAGTACAGCTACTCAACAGCTGCTTCGTAAAGAGTGAGTTGAGGGATAACTACATCGAGGAGATAATAGAGTTCAGGAGAATAGCATAAATATTACATTCAATATACAACAGCACTCTTATTGATTGGTTTACCAGTCTTAGCTATAGTTTGGTAAACTGTGTCAAAGTCAACAGAATCTTTGGTAGTAACGTCAACTGTCTGCTTTTCCAAGGAAATATCGATATTCTCAACACCATCTAATCTTTTTAATACTCTATCAACAGCATTGGAGCAGGAGGAGCATGACATGCCCACGTCAAAGTGATACTTGTGTCCAGACATTACTAATAATGATTATCCGGTCTTCGCATTTTATATATACCAGCGAGTTATATGCAGGTACCAATGACTAGGATATTTTAGCAAAATTAACTCAACGCCACAACAAGGATAAGTGTAGGACTAGAGATGGATTAGTGGCTAGTTCATGTGCGTATAGTGAGGACCGAAGTAGAAGAGTAGATTTTTATAGCATTACAAGTTGAAGTAGGAATAGAAGTGTTGGTGTAGTTTGGTTACTATGTTTTAAGGTCGACAGTTGCAAATTAAGATTTATGATTATCTTGTGTTTGTAAAGTGTGGAAATAGTAACATACTGACTCCTAATGCCGAATCCGGTTTGACCGTTAGTATCATGCATTATTCCACCGGGTTGGTTATATCTGTTCTACTTACTTTGTAGTGGTTAGTATCGATCATAAAGTCTGACAATCCAGGGCACGACCTGTCAATACGCACAACAAATACTGCATAACAATATACGATAGATGACTTCACTAGAAGATAAGCCTCTGGATAAGGGTTTAAGAATACGACATCTAAGGTATAAACCACATATATTGACGTATCTCACTATTATAAACTGGTCTATTTGGGGAGTACTTGGTCGTAAAGGGTTGACGGCATTGACTTCCTATGATGGATCAGTGAGTTATGATGCATTATGGGCAAATTTTACTGCATGTTTGGTTATTGCATCTGTATCCAAGCTACCCAAGAACCATTTCAAGGTCGGTTTGACTACTGGATTTTGTGGTACCTTGTCATCTTTTTCAGCCGTAATGTTATCATTATTTTACTATGCTACTAACTCCAACTTAGGTAAACAGTACAACTATCCCGACTCTGGCTATGGTGTAATGGGATTTTTCTCTGTTTTACTTATAGAGTTAGCGGTATCAATACTAGGTTTCATATTTGGAAGTCATTTAGCATTCACATATCAGATAAGTGACCGAGGGTATACGATATTAAGCTATTTCTGCGGAGGTCTTGGCATTGCAGCATATATAGTTGACATCGTTCTTATCGCAGTCAAACCTTCATGGAGATCGTGGACATTCTCGGTGCTATTTTCCCCTTTTGCAGCAATATTACGATATTACCTGGCACGATTCAATACAAAATCATTTGCATGGGGGACTTTTACAGTTAATGTAGTAGGAACATTATTGTTAGGAGTCTTTACATTATTATTAAGGGCAAGAGTAGATAAACATAGCAGCTCAAATTTGGTCACTAACATAACTGCATGCCATGTTTTAAATGGCCTACTGGATGGGTTTTGCGGTACATTAACAACTATCAGTACATTAATATCAGAACTTTTTGATTTGCAACCAACCAGCGCATATAGATACGGAATTGCTACGTTATCAGTCAGTTTTATCCTTATTTTATTAATTCTCGGTCCATATCATTGGTCAACTGGACTTATATATACAGTATGTACATAGATTAATTGTGACTACTTTCTTGTCTCGTAGTACGACGACGTCCTGTACGACATCTCACAGGCTCGCGACATTAACCTTTTATGGATAGAATTATAGAAAAATATTATCAGACCTAAATAGTAAGGAGAGAACAAGGGCTTAATTACGCTAAAGTTAAATAGATATCTCCAAACTAGCTACATATACATATATTCACACATATTTCCGAATCCAGCACTGTCTTTGCTGTTCCTGAACCGGATTGAAATAATTGCATCAACCATTCTACCCAAGTTAGTGCAGGCGAAGACTTATAGTACAACTTACATTTTTCCTTTTGAGCCCAGGTGAGTAGAATGGCAGTGGAGTTAACTCAAGAAGCAATCCAGATATCATCTGAGACTCTTAGAGGGTCATATTCTCGAACTTCCGGTCATCACCATGATACGGAATATGAACTAGACCAATCGGAATCTTTGACATTCCTTTATAATCTTTTGTACGACGACAACTCGATATTGTCAAAATCAGACATATTGAAAGTACTAAATGCCTTGAAGACCAGAGAAGAAAACTTGCCATTTTCGTTTTCTTCCGAAACACCTACCGACGTTCAAGGAGTCACATGGCCACCAGGCTTAAAACAAAAATTTAATGCAGATAGAAGACGTATAGGGTCTAATAACTGGTTTCGAAACTATCCTCATTCTTTTGAGAGGTCCAACAAAGTATGTTATTCTGAAATTTGGGAATTTATTAGTTACTAACGTTTGTCTCTTTAGAAAGTTAATATCAACTATTCCAACACAACCACAGAGTTTTTCAAGCTTGACAAGTTCTACAGCAAATTAAAGTTGCATATCACACATTTTCAGCTCAGAAATTTAGTCTGTTGTAACAACTTGTCCAATGGAATTTTCTACCCTTCTAACTATTACCATGATCATAACCTTGACGTTGTAAATAATGTGGATCAGAGTATTGATAGCAGTTACCACTCTTTTTTCAGAATCAACCGGTTGATGAACGATTATGATGTGTTACACTCAGAATCCATGAAGCTCAACTGTGTGGTTGATTCTAGAACTTTAGCTAAAAACTCAAATAGCAGAATCTCTACTCTTGCATGTTCTGATAACTTTTTGGTATCAGGAACTTTTGAAGGGGGGTACATACTAACCCAACTTAACTACGATGGTGCAGGCGCCGTCGCTGACAACACTAACAAAGAGGATTTCAGAACAATCGGCGAATTTCAATTAACTAGCAGCTACGACGGGATAACGAATAGTGTGCTCATCGTTGACGACAAAGAGTTGATAATATCGTCCAACGACAAATACATACGGTATGTTGATATACTAACAGGCAAAAAGTCCCTTGAAGTCGAACTTCCGTTTGCAGGAAATTGTTTGTCCATGAATAAAAGTAATCCCAATGAGATTTTCGTTTCTGGTGACAGCTTGGACTCATATATTTATGATAGAAGGACAAGATTCAATGATATCAATGAGTTCGTGAGGTTTGAAGGTCAAGATGATTACAGTTTTAGTTGTGACTGGTGTCCAACCAATGATAATTATTTATTGACTGGAAACCAAGATGGTAACGTAAGAATATGGGATAAGAGACTTGGAGAATCTCCTTTATTTTGTTGGGGCAGTAATCTTAATGGGTCATCTCTGGCCAATGCAGTTTCAGGTCCGGTTAGAAACACCAAATTCAGTAGTAATGGTGATTTTATTTGTTGGGCAGAGAGTTTAGACCATGTTGGTCTAGTTAAATTTAATGATTTGAATGCAACTACTAATTCCGTTGATAGAATCCAGTCGATTGATTTCATTGGAAAATGTACGGGATTAAACTTTTGCAATACAAACAATGGGTATGACGAACAGTTGATCATTGGAGTAAATGATTGCCCTCTTGGGGGTATACTATCTTATAATCTCGAGAGTGATCAAAAATGTCTTGATTATGACTTTTGAGAGTCATTTAATATATATTCATGGATTACCTTACCACATATCATCTACATTTTCACTTACTTGCATCTGTCCACCGATGGTCTTCATGAGGTCATCTATATTACTGACCTTATTTTGTTCTTTAAGTAGAGATGCAACTATTCTTATTTTATTTCTGACTTTATTTATCAAACTACTATAGTTACTCACATCCTCATCTTTATTGCTAGTAGGGATCTTTTCAACCAATTCAAAGCATTGTTGTAAATGATTTGTTATTGCTTTTTTATTTTCATAGTTATCTATGTTCTTTGACCATACTTCTAGTAGACCTCTTATATAACCAACAATTATAAATCGCTGAAATCCTGTCTGATAGCCATACTCTTTACCTTCTAAGTACTGCTGTTTGGTAGACTCTTCTTGTCCTTCATCAAAGCCTTCTTTATAATAGTGTTCCTCAAGGTATAGAACTTGATCTAAGTCATCATCAATGGATATTTTCGACTCCAGAAGTTTCCTCCTTTTGGATTCAATGATGTCGTCATCCATCGGATGAGTAAATATGTAATTTTCTCATCGCCATTTACTAATAATAAATAATGAGTGAAGATGACTTTACCACGAATATCGGGATAAATAAAAGGATAAGAAACAAACTAAGTAAGAAAGTTCGAGATGAATATTCTAGTGATCTGGAAAGCGATTCCGACTTCAATGGACAATCTGAAAAGGAAAATAAACAATCAGGGTCCGATTCTGATATGTTTGAAAGTGATGATAATAATAGTAATACCAGGGCCAAACCTGAGAAGAAACTTCAGAAGAAACGACTAGACATGAAACAATTCGAGCAGGAGAATGAGATAAGTCATGTCGGTGATGATGTTGATGCAGGAAATGAAATTGCAATTGAATCTTTCGATCTTAGAAAAGAAGAAGAAGAAGGCTTTTTTGATGCAGATGGTAATTTTATACGAAACAAAAGTGACGAATCACAAGATGAGGATGACTGGGCAAATGTCAATAAGGACGAAATTACAAAAGCGAAAGAAGCTCAGGTAGCATTGCAAACACGATCGGAACGAATTAGCCAACAGGTTGAACCAATAGATCAACTTTTATATCTGATTATAGAGGAATTGGAACCAGATGAAACACCTCTTGAGGCTATAACTCGATTGGCACCCAAAGTACATTCAAAGAGAAGAATGAAACGTAAGCATTCGATAGGTACGGATTCAATTAAGGACACAAAAAATAGAGGGTTAATAACAAAGATCACAGATATTTGTGATAAATTAATGCTATACCATAGTACACCGGATATATACGAATTAACAAGAGAGCAACTAATGAGAGTTTATACCAAAAAGACTGGGGAACCATTCGAGTTACATCGAGGGGTCAAACGACCACTTGAAGATGAAGATGGAGATATCAACCAGAATCCCGAACACAATAAGACCATTGATGACAATAGCGGTCAGGAAGGTGATACTACATCGTCGAACGAATTCTATGATGACAAGATCTGGCAGTTCAAATGGGAAGACCTGAGTGATATAGAAGGACCATTTACAGCATACGAGATGAAATATTGGAAGGAAGGATATTTTGAGAATAGAGTATATGTCAAAAAAGTACAACAAAGTGATTTCATTCACATCTCTAATGTTTCATTTGATTAGTGTAATATATAAGGACTATGATAAGTAGTTTTCGAGAGGGAAGTCGACATCCTTTGCAATAGCTTCAATTTCGTCCCAATCCTGGTTTGATCTCCATCTAGTTTTTGGCTGCAAAACGTCTCTAGACGCATGTCTAATAATGAGCCCTTGTGCTAACAATCCCGCCAACTGGGTATGAATGTCAATATTGCCCACCAAAGAAAACTGGTTGATCTCATGTTGTTTTAAAGCAAGTTGGGCTTCAGAAGGCTTATGGTAAGTGGGGTCACTCCCGTAGTCATCGAATGATTTGGACTCATTCCTATAGATTACTAAAAGAATGGCGTGAAGACGTTCCAAATCGAAGAAATTTGGTTGCAATAATTTATAATCAATGTCCTTCTTAGATATCTGTCCTCCTTGGCGCCTTGATGTTGGTCTAAATTTTGGAAACTTTGTGGAGGTAAAACAGTATAGATCATATCTGTAGTCTATATGAGAAGCTAAGTACGCTGCAATCAAAATAAACTTGGAAACATAACTAATATCTCCCAATGATAAAGTGGTACCAGGAGTTTCAAACTCTTTCGTATGATAATCAAGAACTTTACAATCCAGTATATGGTCTATTTGGAAAAGATCTCTATAGTTCCTGAAAACTTTAACGAAGTCATTTGATTCCAGTGATCTCACGTTTAACCTTTTCATTAATTCCGTGAATATATCAGTACAGATATCCGCTAGTATTGTAATATTACCACCACAATAATCATAGAACAGCTCTACCGCCAGTTGCACGAATGATGCTGTAAACTGTTTGGAGGGTGAGATGGTGAATTCTTCTTTCGAACTGAGGGTAGTCGTTAAAATATTGGTAACTTCATATGTGGAATAAGGTCGAAAGTATATCAGTGGGCAACTGGTCGTCACTAGGTGGTTTGGAGGTTCTAGCCTAGATATGACTATGATGAATATATTTTTCATAGGACTCACATCTCTCATTCTAGCAAAGTTGGTTATTAATGTATTCGGATCATCGGGTAATTGATCTACATTGTCAAGAACCAAGAAATGCTGTTCATTATAAGGCACTTCTTCAATAAACTTTTCAAGATTGAAGGTAAAATTGGTGAAAGTATCACATCCTTTAAGTTTACTATCATAAGTCCCTGCATTATAAAACTGCTTAGACTTTTCAAGGTCAACTCCGCTGTCTTTTCTAACAAGCTTTATACATGTTTGCAATAGAAGTTTTCGACTCAATAATTGATCACAATCAACTATTGTATATTTAGCACCAAGTGCTCTCAAAAATTGAGCTACCGTAGATGTCTTTCCAACAGACTTATATCCGTGGACAAAAAGAAACGGGGAGCACGATTCGATATCTGACGACAAGAATGCATTAAGGAGATCAATTTCATCATCTCTGCATGTCAATATCTCCTTCAAATGTGCCAAATCACTGCCGTAAAGACTCATAGTTGCGCGTCGTAAGTATTTATCTGAGATGGATCGAATAAAGCGATTACTGTCACATCGGTATTCTTATATTGGCCATGGTCGTTCATGAGTTGGAATGATACATTTATTTACACTATCTAAATTCGTTTACCACATCTCTCAAAAGATGAAGGCTATGAATTCTGCTGACATTTTCAAACACAGCTATGGTCTCTTTTATCTTTTGCGGGCTTATAGTTTCAACCCAATTACCTGAGCACATACAGTAGGTACTCATATTGTTATCTCTTATTTGGTGGCATTTCTCACATTTGACATCTTGACTAAGGAATTTGGTGATCATTCTGTGAAATTGACTCACCATGTCTTCTTCCAAAGCCACTCTATTATGTGCTCTTTTACACCTTGAGCAGCTCCAAATATGGTTCTCTGGATCTCTGCAAAAGTCAACATCTCTGGTATAGTTGCAATAATCACATATTACTTCTGGGATCACCAATGATGAGCTTGGATTCTGGAAAATGGCCTCTTGGCTGAACTCTCTAATTTCAAATATTGATAATAATTCTTGACGTAAAAGTCTAACCTCAATGGATCTCTTTTGACTGAGACCCATTATGGCGCAAAAGAACTTGACTAACTGCAAACATGGATTCTTAAGGTCGAGATGAGAGCCCGGAAGTATTGGGAACTCGTACTCACCACTAAGCTCTGGATTAATAATGGACTCATTTTGACGGTGGTATAGTTTTTTGACTCTCTTGAATAATTGTTTACGGAACATATTTGTAACTCCATTTTGGACCGCCTCTTCACCTATATCACCATGATTGGAGTCCAATTTTTGCTGCCCCTTCAATATATGTGTGATCTGGGTGATTCTTGGTGTTCCAGTTTGAGTGGGTCCAGTTAACGTATTCGACTTGAACTGGTTCAAAGAGTCCAAAAATATGATTAACCAATCTTCAAATTCATTCTGGAATAGTATTGGTAAAAATTGCTTAAGTTGCCAGTTGTTATACGGCTGTAACTCTTGTATTTCATCGTTTGTAATCTGATTACAATACCTTCCTCCAAAGTTATGGTCATCCATCCAAATCAAAATATCCCAGTATCTTAAGATTTCCATCTCCAAGAAGCCGAATAAGGGCTTTGACCTTGTGGCCTTTAAGATATACTGGCCATAGGCATATGAGTTTTCAACTGACACTTTGCTAGTCTGAAGAATAATCTTGTTTCTATTTGCAAAAATGACATTGGCATGCATTCTCTTGAACTCGCCAATTAACTGAAACAAGGCCTTGGTCGTCAAATTGTGTATATGATAATGTAACGCAAAATCATAAAGCCTAGAGCTGTTTCGTTGTATCCAAGGAACTATCTGATTCATCATAGCATCTGCATTGATGTCATTCTTTAATGCATCGTCCCACCATTGTTTAACCATATTTCTTAAGACACTTAATTGAGCTGAACCAAATGAGTCTTCCATCAAAGATGACCCACCATTATTATTGTCGAACACAACGGACTCATCCACCAAATCAGCACCTTCGGCTTCGTTAATTATGGTACTTGTTAAGATCGTATTAATTGCAAGCGTTCCTATCTCCACTTCCAAGCAGGCAGTTTCATAAATTTCTGGGTTATTGATGGTAGGAAAGTCTAGAGTTTCATAATCAGGTGCTTTGTCCATCTCAAACCCTCCAAGATCAGCCAAAGGTGAATCTGACCACCAAAGGACGATATTGTTATTGCTCAATCTTCTAGCGTATTCAATATCAATCATATATCCCATATCCTCAACCTGTAAATTACAAATAGGAATATTACCATACTTGGACATGGAAATCAAATTTTTGATACGAGCAGCCAATACGAGGTAGTGATTTATGATCCTTTTGGTAATTAATGTATGCCAACCTACAGCCGGCAAGGTGAAACTCTTAACATCCATCTTGATACTCGGAAAGTTAGCAGTCGAGGGCAAAATACTAGTTAATCTTTCAGTGTATGGAGATTGTATTGCTAAGAGTGCTTTATTTCCTTTACTTTCATTGATCTTACTGATATCTTTATCTATCTTTTTGAACAATTTCGAGTTGTCAGTATAGTAGTTAACCTTGAAGGACATTTCATTCTGATATTCGATTATATTGTACATCTTTCCAAGCTTGTCTTCTTTAGCCAAGAACAACTCTCTGTAAATCTTTTCCAAGTTCTCAGGAAGTCCCTGTGCATTAGCCGTAGGTTTTAGTACAAACATTGTTACTTCATTATCCCATGATTTGAACAAAGTGAAGAACTCATAACTGTTGGTAGTGATATGAAGAAGATACAATACGTCCATACCAAAACGTTGCAAGTAACTATCATTGTCAATCTTCATTAAATCTTTAACATTGAATCCATTCTTCAACCCCCTACCAAGAGCTCCAACTCTTGTATCGTCAAATTTCACACTGTTACCCAAGTCAATAATAGCCCGTTCCATCGAGGATACTTTGGATTCATATAATCCCAAGAGATTAGAACTATTGAATATGCTATCTGCCTTAGCCATCTCTTGTTGAAATACCTGTTGAGGCATGTTTACTTTATACAAGTTGGTACCATCATGACCGTTAGGTAAAATTGCAGTGGACTTTTCAATTTCACCTTTTAATAGAATCTTGTTAAGATCCAATTCTGTTTTAAACGAGGCATACACTTTCTTAGGAATATGAAAGTTGAACAGATGCACTTTACCACCAGCAATGATATATACCTTAAGCTCTCCTGGTTTGGTAGGATCGACTTTATACTCAAGAATTTCCCAATTAGTTCCTGCAACATTCTCAGCTTGACGACGAATCAATCCACCTACGGATGATCTTTGTGATGCCTCTGAGGTCTGCCCAAATAATTTCTTTCTTCTATTTCTGTTGCTTTCTTGAACACTCCATTTAGCCTTTTGATATTTCAAGAAGCCAACATAGTCGACTAACATATCTGGACAAGGTGCATTCAAAATAGCCTTGGTCCTCTCCTCTTCCTCTTCTACTTCCAATGCAGAGTTTCTTCCTTGTAATCTCCTCTTTCTCGAAGTCACCTTACCTACTCTCGGCTTGCTGACTTCGGCTGCAATATTTCCAAAGTCTTCCATATCTTTGATCTTCTTGGTTTGAATATCACTGGATTTTTGAAAGAAGTTAGCAATAGATGATTGTTGTTTCTTATCTTCCTTCAGAAGTATCTTCTTCTGTAACCATTCTGGATGAGGGACTCTTGGAACCGGATTCTTGACATCTTGTAAAGCTGCTGGAATTGAAATGATCTTTTGAACAACTGAAGCCAACCGTTCATAATAGTAATCCCAATCGATAACACTTCTGGGATCAAAGTTACTTAAAGATGGATCCTTCAACCACTTCTTCAAAAAGTACTCTTTCTTTTCAGAAGAAAATATGGATACAGGAACTGCTCTTTCAGTAACCGGTGCTCCTATAGGTTTGGAACTAATAATATATTTTGTAGCAAGACCTGCATCTTTCACCATCTCTTCACCTAAAAATTCACCCAATCTTTTTGCAGTAGTAATAGAGGTTGATTTTTGATCACCATACTCAGCTAAACTCTTGGACATGCTTCTGTTCTCACAAATAAGTTCGATCAAATCTTCATCTTCTAGCATACCTCCTTTTGTGTCTAAAACATCCAACCAATTATTAGCAACACTAGCAACAGCACCATAACATGATTCTAAAGTATCCCCTTCCAAGAATAATTTAAATATATCTGACTGGAAATTTTTAATTAATTGTAACTCACCCCTTCTTTTTATTTCGAATCCCTTAAGTTCCGCTAACGAGCCATCATCATTGAAGACAGCGTACCTCTTTTTCAATCCTTTACCTTCTTCCTTGGATGTGGGCAAAATCATGGCCCTATAAGGCCCATCAACCTCAAAGAAAATAGAGTTCTCTGACCTTGTCTTATACTTGAATGTTTCTGGATCCACCAAATCTTGGTATTGATCGTTCGTAAACTTCTGATGAACGATATAGTTCAACATAGAGCATGGATATTCAAGTAAAACAGTCTTTCCCGACTTAGATTTCAAAGTAAAGTTTTCTGGGAATGATTTGGGTAAGATACACCAGATACCGTCGGTATCCAACTCTAACGGTCTACCTAATCTTTCCACTAAAGAACGTGCCATTTGAATGATGGTAGCTCCAGTAAGACATGTTATACCTGCCATCTCCATAGAGTACCAACGGGAACCTTTCCTCATGACATAACCATAGAAAGAATTTAAAATAACTTTATGTGCCAATTGCAATGAGTCATATAAAATAACCATCTTTTTGGCTTCATCTTTAGCAGACGGATCATCTGCTTTGGAAGCTTTTCCTTTCCATACCTTGGCCAATCCTTTGAATTCATAACGACGATCTCTGAAGTCTCTAACCGTATTGATATAGAATGGGTTTTCTCTTTGACAAACGATAGATTCTCTGGTAATAGTTTCGGTCTGTTTGACTCTGTGGTACACTTTTTTGGAATAGTCGGTAAGTCTCTTCTTGATCTTCAGTGCTTGTTCAGTATACGACAAGTCCTCGAAGGATCTAGGCGGGAGCCATGGTTTTGCTGGGGGGAAACTTTCGTTTTGCAAGGATCTTTTTATCATTCCATATTCATTCATTTCAGCAGGAAGAAATTCACCTCTCCAAGACCATGGTAATCTTCTATCACAGTTCTTCCCTGGCCTGTTGAAATCACACGAAGCACAATCCTCCTCGGACTTCATTGAATCTGGTTGAAGCCTATTGGATGTCATAATGTTAGGATACATAGAAGCAACATCGACATGATATATCAAAGGGGTTTCTTTTCTTGTGGGATTATTCTTCAACTCTATTAATTGTTCTTTGACTTGGTTGACAATTTCGTCAAAATTGGTTATTTCATCCATACTCTTTTTGTTCTCCACCTCTATACAAAACCTAACAGCTTCCGGTAAAACGGCGATCAACTCATCAATAGCAGTAGGATCCACCTTGAAATCATTGGGTAAGTCACTACGAAAGACGCCAGCTTCCAATGACTCAACGTGGCCACCAACATATGTTTCAGACTCAAGTAGGTGGCCATTGTAAAATCTTTCAATAGGATCAGTGTATTTGTTTGGCAAAATTATATCATGATTATAAGCCTGGACCATTAATAACATTTCACACAAGGTACCAGTACCTTTTCTCAACACTTCATCAGGATTCAAAGGAATAATCGTGCATAAGGAGAAGATGAAGGGATGAACATACTTATAGTATAGATAATACGTTGCAACAGCATCAGAAACTGAATACTCCGACAAGTATTGAGGTCTTTCATATGCATATGGTGTCATTAATTCCGGGTCTAATTCTGTAGGATTATAACCCAATTTTGCTGTTGTCACGGCCTTTAAACCCTGTGAACCTTGAGGTAAGTAAGAGTCTCTTTTGACCCATCTAAAACAATCCATATGGACACAATATTTTGACTTATATTCACCATCGTTATCCTTAGCAAACCCAATTTCCTCGAACATGTCAAGATCGTGAAATCGAGATCTAGCTTCCACAAAAGGCCAATCAAAAAAGTCACCGTTAAAGGTAGCGATGACCGTGGGTCTTGCATCTCTAATATGTTCATAAAATCTGAGTAACACATGCTTCTCATCAGGTTCATTGAAAATTGTAAATAGCCCAGGATACTCTGGCTTGGGTGTATACTCAAAGTCTGCAATATCTTCTGAAATGATCTCTCTATTAGTAATCAAAAACCCTTCCCCGTCAATCATATATGAGATCATCATAATTTGATCAATCTTTGAATCGGGAAATTTCAATGGTGCCTTGGTTGTCTCGATATCGAATGCTAAAATCACAGGGTCGGCAAATGCAATTGTGTCTTTATCCTCTTCAAAAGTAATGACAGAATGTTGAGCCCAGACATTGTACCATTTACCAACTCTGAGGTTATTGTCAATAGAAACACGAACATGATAGGGAACGTCATATTCTCTTATATCTTCCAAGTACGTTAGTGGATCAGCTGTCAGTTCTTGTTTCTCTCTAGAAGAAGAAAATTCGTGACCATTTGTGTTGAGGTAGTTGACAGTTTGGTAAATGTCTCTGGAATCCTTTTTGATTTGATTTTCTTTAATAACAGGAGCCAACAACCTTCTCGCGTTCAATAAGTCTGATATGTTGTGAAAGGTTAATCGAAGGACGGTTTTCTTCAAGCCGACCAAGTGGTTTGGTAATGTTAAGTCGTCTTTTAACACCCTAGCAATCGATTTCATGCTACATGTCTCCAAAAACTTCTTCAACGTCTCCTCTACTTCCGATTCATAGCCTGGTTTAGTTGCAACGAAGAAGTAAGGATCATATTGATAAGTCACTTTGAAAGACCCACCTTCAGAATCCAAAAAATAATAGTCTACTCCTGAGTAACCTTGTAAGTATTCATCACTAGGGATAGTAGTTGCATGCATATTAACTAGCCAACCTTTCTTTGGTTTGGCACCATCTGCCTCTCCATGCTCGATTCTGTCAAATCCCATCAACGAATCTAACCGGTCAATCTTCTCCACGAGTTCTCTTTTCAGAATGGAATCATTAAGCATAGGGTTATTAGCTACATATGGGTCAATATCTATATCTTTTTTGTCTCCATTATAACTTCTTCTTATGGTATTACCTTTTGTATTCTTGACGAATCTTGCAGATGTAGAACCATTAAATCTACCACCAGATGACATCTTCCTGACTAAACGAAGGTTATCCTAGTTAGTGGGCCAATAAATATATCTATAGAAATCTCTAAGATGGAACAGAATTTTTTAGACGCGTAATCGAATTATCAACTTTTGAATACGCGATTACCGTTAGAAGTGATACTCAATGAGAGGAGAATGAAATATTGTACATTGATGCAGTAGACGATGATGTAGATCTCTTTTGTTATCGGTAAGAACTATCTCTATTATAAATTCATGAAAATGAAGATTACACCTTGTACCACTACAGAATAAATAAATAAGAATTGAATTCTTATTCTTCTTTGACTTACCGATATACTATTAGTAGCGGTTGATCCAACCACAGAATTGGAAGTTGGCAAGATTAAGAACCTCAATGATCTCATCAAAAACAAGGCGAAGGAACAAAGTAATACACAGATACTGATATAAAATAATACCCCAGGACCAATGAATTGTTTGAATATCAATAATACTATAATTGGCACATATTTATAACCACTGAAGCTAACAATGTCCCAAAATGACCCAGTAGTAGGACAGCTCAATAAATAAAGACTTACTCTGAATAGTAAAATATCAATAATCAAGCAGGCAAATGTTTGGGATGCCAAGTATCCAAATAATTGAGGGTGGAAATCACCCTTGAGTCCTTGAATGAGGGCCCAAAGTAAAATGTACGTTACATATGACATGAATGGAATATATAAATCGGGGGCATTAATGTCCTGACTTGGAGGTGCGTAGCTTATACTTGATTGAGTACCATCCGCTGAAGGTTGTGTACTTGCCAACCTAGCCCAATTACTATTTCCAAAAGGAAATAAAATCAATCTGAGCTTTCTAAGTACGTATGAGTTACTAATTTGGAAGTAGTAATTAAGATTGGATGTTGGTGGGATGAAAGCACTAAAATTTTGTTGAAGGTACTGATTAGACTGGCCTAGGCTATTCTTTGCAAATTGTGCAGCCATAGATGATGTTGGGTCCTGGAAAAAGTTATTATAGAACCCGCTTCCTTGTTGTTGTCCGTATTGAGATTGCCCGCCAAATTCATTGCCAAACTGTGCCTGTCCCTGTTGTGGTTGTTGTCCATATTGACCCTGTTGAAAAGCTGCATGATGTGGCTGTGGGTGTTGCAAATTTGATGGTACCCCACTAAATTGAGAAGAATCTACATACTGCTGTTGGTTGTATTGATCATTACCCCCTGGTGTGGCACCGGCAGTATTTCCATACGGTGTGTACATGTTCTGTTTAGATCGGCTTGATCGAAAATTTTGACCAGTGCGATTGAAATTCAAATTCTCACCCAATGCGGGTAGGCCCTAGTTTATTGTTGCGGATCTTTCTACGCGGAAAAGCCGTGTTAGAATTTCTAGAAATCATTCAAGTATAAAGCAATCCAATTTTATTTAATTGTAGATTTCCACCATTTAATAGACATTGTAATAAAGATTTCAAAAACTATGGTTGATGGTAAAGTATTAGTTGTTTCCAACAGATTACCTGTAACAATTAAAAGATCACCAGATGGCTCTTATGACTATACCATGTCGTCGGGTGGATTGGTTACTGCGTTACAAGGATTAAAGAAGTCAACGGAGTTCCAATGGTTGGGCTGGCCTGGATTGGAGATACCTGAACAAGAGCAAGAACGAGTTAACAGTGACTTGATGAATAAGTTTAAGTGTACTGCTATATTTATTAGTGACGCTATTGCTGATTTACACTACAATGGGTTCTCTAATAGTATTTTATGGCCCCTCTTCCATTATCACCCTGGTGAAATGAATTTTGATGAGAATGCTTGGGCTGCTTACATTGAAGCAAATAGACTTTTTGCAAAGACTATTGCTTCCCAAGTTGAGGATAATGATATGGTTTGGGTTCACGACTATCATTTGATGTTGTTACCTCAGATGTTGAGAGAAGAAATTGGCAACTCTAAGAAAAACATACGAATTGGCTTTTTCCTTCACACCCCTTTCCCCTCTTCGGAGATCTATAGAATATTACCTGTTAGACAGGAAATTCTCGAAGGTGTCTTAAGTTGCGATTTGATTGGATTCCATACTTACGATTATGCAAGACACTTTTTATCGTCAGTTTCTAGAATTGTATCCAATGTGTCGACATTGCCGAACGGAATTGAATATCAAGGCAGGTCAATTGGCATCGGTGCTTTTCCAATTGGTATTGACGTAGATAAATTTATTCAAGGCTTAGAAAAAGACAGTGTTGTAAAAAGAATTGAACAGTTGAAACAAAAGTTCGGTGACACCAAGGTTATTGTGGGTGTTGATAGACTTGATTATATAAAAGGTGTTCCACAGAAACTTCATGCATTTGAGATCTTTTTGGATGAGCATCCCGAGTGGATCGGTAAAGTAGTCTTAGTACAAGTGGCAGTGCCATCTAGAGGTGATGTGGAAGAGTATCAGAATTTGCGGGCTACTGTTAACGAGCTCGTGGGACGTATTAATGGAAAGTTTGGAACCGTGGAGTTTGTACCAATTCATTTCATGCACAAATCAATTCCATTTGATGAATTAATAAGTTTATACAGAATTTCGGATGTTTGTTTAGTAAGTTCAACTAGAGATGGTATGAACTTAGTAAGTTATGAGTACATTGCCTGTCAAAAGGAGAACAATGGTGTATTGATCTTATCAGAATTTGCTGGTGCCGCACAATCATTGAATGGTGCCTTGATTATAAACCCTTGGAATACCGAGGAGTTGAGCGTTGCGATCCATGAAAGTTTGACAATTCCTCCTGAAAAAAGAGCTTTCAACTTCGCCAAGTTGTTCGAGTACATCTCGAAATACACATCTGGTTATTGGGGTGAAAGTTTTGTGAAAGAATTGTTCAAATATTAAAGCATCAATAGTCAAGTGTTTCTGTATATTTTAGTAATACAAATGTTAAAAGTCAGATAAAATTCATTAAGATGTCTCTTATTCCACATGGTCATTAAAGTCATTAGTTGTGTTCAAGCTGGAAAATGTATGGGTCGCCAAATTTTTTTGAGTCAATGGTATCACAACATTTTCTTTTCCATCCGCCTCATCACTCTTGAAGCCATTGGTCTCTTCGGCAGCCTTCAACTGCTTAGTAGCGACCTGTTCATAAGCTCTAATATTTGCCGTTGTATTCAAACCTAATCCTTTAGCAGGTTGTTGTATTGGTGCATCGGTGGTGATAACTTGGGGTTTGATACCTAACCTCGAGAGAAGCGAGTTATTAGCATACAAGTAAGAGTATGGTGATGGCTTAGGAGGTTCATGCAACACTGTACTTTCTGATGTCAAAGCAGTTTCCTTTAGTTTGTTATGATGTTGAGGATACCTGGTAGCTTGTTTAGTTCTATCATTTGAGGTAGACACATGCAGTTTAGGTACTTCCTTTTTCTTTTTATCATCTACAGCAGAGAAACTTCTGATGTCTTCCTCTACATTCTTGGCCAGGTTGAAAGCCGACATCAAATAGGGCATTTCTTGAGATATGGTTGTCTTATGCAATACGGAACTTCCAAAAGCACCATAAGAATCTGAACCATGCAAATCTGACAATTTACTATTATTTGGTTGTTGAGAAACGGTGGGAGAAGATTTAGTAATTGAGTGGATCAATGGTGCCGAGTAGGAGCCATACATACTAGATCCCATGTCCGATCCATACACGGAGTCACTATCTTCTTCACTACGGGGACTGAATGTATCTGAATGCATAATCGGCGGGCTCTTGAGTTGAGAATTGTTATGATGCCTATTGTGGGTGGACTCTTCAAGGTGAAAGTCTCCTAATGGACTCAATGCATCCCTTGAGTCAATATCATCATAGTCAGAGTCCATTTCCGGAGTGACATCTTTAGCACGCTCAAGTTTAAATGCTTCGAACATCTTTTCCATGTCGTTAATCACAGCAAGACATTCATGCTTCTCAGTCATATCTTCTTCTTCGATAGCTGTATTCAATTGTTTTAACAAACTGGCGACGAATGACTTGTAAGTGGTTACAGTGGCATCCGATGAGTCATCTGTTAACATTGTCTCCAACTCTGTACCAATTGTGATTAATATGGCCTTCAGATAGCTTACAGTAACCTTATCGGTTAACTCATACTTAAGTTTGATATTTCTCAAAGTCAATGAGGTTAGTAATGTTCCGGAGTCCAGAATATACTCTATAGGTGTTAATGTCTTAGAAGCTTTAGTTATATAATCTAAGTCAATAGATATTTTAGAAAGTTTTTTGTTCAATTCGTTACATGCAGTTAGCACCTTCATGGAGATACTATTATTAAACTGTTTAATTGAGGAGTTGTCATTGTTGAAATGATCACTAGAGTTTATATCTAGCGATAAAAACGCCCAATTCTTTAGTGTAAGTTCGATTTTCTCCAAGGTTTGAAGTATAGTTAAAGAAAGCTGGCAAAGTTTAGAAACTTTCCGTTCAGCTAGTGAAAATCCCGAAATCAAGCTTATTAGCTGATTTGTCTTTTCAATCTCTTTATTCAAGTTGGGATCATTGGCCAACGATATGATGGGATCCTCATACACCTCTATTGTACTACTCATGAGCAATAATAACAGCGAATAAATATAAGAATATGATGTCTAATGATGAGAAACAGGATTTTTATATCCCTTATGCTAATTCTCTATGCTATTATGAAAAGTTTGTTGAAATTCTATTAATGCTGAATGCTCCAATGCTGAATGCTACTATGCTTTTGTTGAAACAAGCCTAGGGATTAATTCCTAAAGTCTAAAGATGATTTTTTTGTTTTTTCGAATCGCATGTTTTTATTTTGGTTCCGGCATCAGCGCATGTACGTCGGCACCCCGATCAAGAGAAGAAGTGATACTACTTGTAGTCATATAGAATCTAATATTAATTGTACATAATCAAGGACTAGTCTAAGTTTTTCTCTTTTAGTATTCTAGTCTTCATCATCTCATACCACTCATCAAGGCTACTACTAGTATCATAAATTGCAACAATAATTAAAGTCATATTATCGAACCCTATTCCGGTGATGTTGGAAGCCATCGCTATGCAGTCATTTAAAATGAACTCTGTTATATGTTGTAAAGTCCAGTCTAATGCAAGTTTATCACGTATAGTTTTAATCAACTGCTCGTTTCTGTAACAGTCCCATATTCCATCGCATGCCAACACAATAAATTCAGGTTGATTGAGTTGTTTAAGGTCATAAACAAGTAATTCCGGCTCACACGTTACTTGAAGAAGCTCGG
This sequence comes from Yamadazyma scolyti, assembly GCA_003707025.2. Lineage (NCBI taxonomy): Eukaryota > Fungi > Ascomycota > Pichiomycetes > Serinales > Debaryomycetaceae > Yamadazyma > Yamadazyma scolyti. Next base: position 1,038,912 of record PPMW02000002.1, on the reverse strand, counting down.
GGGGTAAGTGTATTAAGTGGTTTTTGAAATATTTTTTATTCTTAGCAGCATATTTATTATGGCAACTATCCAATTCAATATATGGTACTTTGAATTTGAAGTCCCCTAATGCTCTGGATAATGCCAAAATTTCATTAACTCTCCCATTGATAACATACCCCCCGCTATTTTCTATTCTAACTCTCTCGCCCATGTTTGACGGCTTATGATCAAATGATAACGTCTTACATGCGCCACCATTAAGCGATAATATACCTCTAGAATCACCGGTATTGGCGACTATAATGTATTTCTTTTCAATAATAACCGCAACTATCGCTGTGGTTCCGCAGTGAGCCGATTCCAGCTCTGGCAAATCATGGTCTACTTTGAAAAACCCATTTTTGATGCATGTCATATAATCATCAAGTATAGTATTTTCTTTCTTGACTAACTCATTCAACTGAGTAAATAGTAATATAGGAAGTGTGTCACATACGATATCTGCAACTTCTCTACCACCATGCCCATCAAATACTGAAAATACAGCAAGCGACTCGTCTTCGTTCACTTTAATAGAATGTGCATCTTCCATAGTTGTACGATATCCTTGCATAGAGCCCACACAGTAAGATAACGTTGTGTGGTCCTTGATATCTATAGTCTTTTCCTCTATAGGATGTGATAATAATTGTCCCATGGCTTTTACGTATAAAGATCCCAACCAATTACCCAAAAAATCAAAAGCAACTCCTAGACTTCTATCGACTTTCTGTGTCTACTTTGGTCTAATTTGGATTCTGTAGGATTACTCAGACTTTTTACACGTCTGAAGCTAAGTACTTATTCAAATGAAATTCTGGTACTTCAAATAAAAGCTACCAAGGAATGTCCGTTACTATCTCGTGTGTAGTTACGCAACAGAAAAAGAATTTTATCGATCGCAATTTCTATTGAGCCACTTCGTATAAAAAGCCAGGTAATGCTGGGAGCAAGACAGGTCGACATAGTAGATGGCGTTTTGGGGAGACCATAGAACCTTATAATCTACACACCAAGAAGTGTTTTCCCAGATGTCATTCACTAATAGAATAATCATCTCCAGCAGCAGTAAAGTGAACAGGAAAAATAGAATGAACAGCATAAGGTTTCAGGATTTAATGACCAACAAAATGTCAAAGACTACATTGAAAGTACACTTTTACAAGATATGCTTTTACTTGGAAACCTAATTACTTCTAAATTGGCGTCATAGGAGGTGGAAAGAGGTCTATTATCTACAATATCTACTGTGAGCCAGACTTTATAAGACACTAGAGAAACTCTCCAGACAGATGTATCCAAAGCATTAACGACAGTATTACCACTATGTTAATGACGCCCGTGAAAAGGAACTCTTCATATATGGAGACTTATGGTCCTTCTGGTCCTTCTGGTCCTTCTGGTCCTTCTGGTCCTTCTGGTCCTTCTGGCCCTTCTGGTCCTTCTGGTCCTTCTGGTCCTTCTGGTCCTTCTGGTCCTTCTGGTCCTTCTGGTCCTTCTGGTCCTTCTGGCCCTCCTGCGAGTGGCTCACCATCTTCTACAATGCACGATACGAGCAAAAATCATGGGAATACTGATGATCGCTCTGTAATACATTCATTAATACGCTTTTTCCAAAGCAAAACTCGTAAGCGGCCCCGGAGGAGAAGAAAAGAAACAAGCAGGATCTGAGATTTAGTATGCATTTTGACGTGTACAATTTCCTATGGTTGTCGCTCTTTGGGTTTTTCATTTGAACGCATTGCCAAAGTTTGTGCATGTTAGATAGATTATTCATAGAATTGTAATTGAATAAACTTAAGATTCTTTTTTTATGTCGTTTCAAACAATATTCACGACTCCATCTAAATTTAATCTGTGATACCTAGAAGTCGATTGGCGCTCTAGAAGCGGAATTCGACAACCAATATCTGAAGGGCCAGTAATTGAAGTTTAAGGCTCCAGAGTAATCAGCATATAACATATTAAGAAAGGCAGAGTAAGAGAGTACAACAGGTTGTACATTCTTATAACAGCCGATCTTATTTTCGTAAATTGTTACTTCCACGACTAGAATTTCCCCAGTCACTTGCTGGGTACGGTTTTGCTGCGAAAGTTCTCCTCCACGTTACCTCCTAATGATGCTCCCAAGGATAAATACCGCAAGCAAGGATGGTGACATCAATTACAAACCTCCATCCTGCTTCCCAATTGGACCTCATTTTGAACGTTATGCCAAGAATCCTATTTTAAAGCCTAATCCGGATAATGAATTTGAAAGTGCCTATCTTTATAATGCTACTGCAATTGTGGTTGATGACAAGGTATTCTTATTATATAGAGCGCAAAATGCTGCCAAAGTGTCATCTGTAGGGCTTGCATGGTCAGATGATGGTTACAACTTTGTAAGATATCATAAGCCAATCCTCTACCCCACGGAACCCTGGGAAGAAGGAGGAGGCTGTGAAGATCCTAGAATTGTTAGAGATCCCGTTTCCAAGCTTTTTATTCTTACATATACTGCTTATGATTTACACACTGCTAGGTTATGTGTTGCAGTATCTGAAGATTTGTTCAATTGGAAAAAGTACCCTCCTATTATTCATCCAGACTCCAGTTGGCATGACATAGCTTATGATTCTTACGGAAATGAATTAATCCGTCAAGCGTGGCTGAAATCAGGTGCCGTTTTTGTCGACAAACACAAGGATGGAAAATACTACATGATATGGGGTGATAGTGCATTCCATCTAGCTGAATCCACAGATTTAAAACATTGGAAATTGACATCAAATATTTTGGAGAAAAACACTTACACCCAAGGTATATTCACCTGGCAGAATAAATTGATTGAACCAGGTCCTGCTCCTATAAAGATAGACTATCGTGATAAGCTGTGTGGTAAGAATCACTATATACTCTTCTATAATTCAGCCACCGTTGGAGGTGGTGACTATGAAAGAGATACATATACCCTTTCACAGATGTTGGTGGACTACGATGATTTGTCTGGTCCAGTAGCTAGATTAGAGAAACCATTTTTAGCTCCTACGTCTAAAAATGAAATTGAAGGACAAGTGAATAAAGTCGTTTTCACTGAAGGTTTGGTTCAATTTCATGGTAAATGGTTTTTATATTTCGGACAAGGCGACTCGGAATTAGGAGTTGCCACTTGTAATGCCTAAATGTATAAATGAAAAGATTCTCATTTCTTAAATTCCCCAGATTTAAATTTCTCTATGTAATATTCGTAAATCTCACAATTCCGTGATAAAAAATTTAACAATCTTTATAACAAAGAATGGCAGCGTTTGTTAGGAACAATCCTTTGAATAACGAGTCATTTAGAGTGGACGTGCCGTTGAATATGGCAACACCCATCCGTATTGCTTTACTTGGAGGAGAGAAAACAGGTAAAACTAGTTTGATTGCTAAACTAGTGCAAGGCATATATACGGATACGTACTACCCAACATTCCAAACCAATTCCAATTTATTTACATTTTCACCAACAACAGAACCAAGCATAAGTATATTAGATGCACAGGATTCCCTTGATAAACTTGAGATTGACAGATTAGTCTTGAGTCCTGTTTTGAGTCATATAAAAAAGCCAATTGTGGGCAAGCGAAGCAGATCAGCTAGCGATACTGCCGGAGTTGAAATCTTGGTACATAATAGGACAGAGTTGTATAAGACCTACAACTTGAGATCAGAAGTTGCAGGCTCGAGCACTAAAGTCACACCACATGTGACCCCTATATTGGTAGAACTAATAGACACCCCAGCATACAAATCAAATTTCATTCCCTTCCTCGAATCCTCATTATACACCAATCTTGAGAAGGATGTATTGAAGAATTTAGCAAATGAGCCCAGGAGGCATGTCCTGACGATGCCATTGTTGGTTGCAAGTGGTGCCGGTGAATTAAACGGGTCAGTTGATGGGTATTTCTATGTGTATAGTGCAATACCCTCATACAACCCTCCATCTTATGGCTCAGAAGATGCTCCAGCAGACCACAGTCTAGCATTATTGCAACATATCAAGTCATCTGTAGACGAAGCATGGAGTGAATTTTATACCTATAAGAAAAATTGGGAAGAAGGTAAAGAGGCTGATATTTATTCATTCAAAGGAGCCATCAAAAACTTTTTGAATAACAAGAATATTGAGGATGTGGAGTCGAAGAAATTGAGTAAGAGGAAGTTCTACACAAATCTAGAAACGATTCCTTCTGATCCGGCGGATCCAAAATCTCCTCCTCCAATATGGATTATTTGCACTCATAGTAAAAGCAGTTTAGCGTCACCTACACTTATTGAAGAGGGTCGTAAAGTAGCCAAACAATGGAAATGTGGTTTTGTTTCGGTAGATATTACCGACGGTCAGTTAATTGACCACATTCTAGCCTTAATGATCCGCGAAGTCATTGAGCGTCGCAAGCTCCAGAATCAGCGTGAAGGTAAGTAGGAATTTAATGAAATATTATAAAATTGTAACTCCGCGATAAGATAAAAGATAGAAAAGTGTATGATCGTTTGTATATGGAGCATCTAACTAATGAAGGGCCCAATAACCCGATACTGATACGGTGCCCAGTATGCTTGAAACGAGAGTCTCTTGATACAAATGACCTTATCTGTGGTTCGTGTCATAGTTCTAAGCTTGAAGAAATTAGGGACTTATGTCTACAGAATGAAGTAATCAATACTGAAAATAGAAATGACATTAACACTGTGTTCTATTTGAGTGAAAGCATACGTCAACGCAGGAACCCTGAACAAGGTGTATACTCCAAACAACCCATGGCTTCAATCAAGCGACTTTCCTTGCAACTCCTACGAAGAGAATTAATCAATCAGACTATTAAGAATAATAATATCAAAAGGTCAATTAATTCCATGCAGCAAAAAGTGATTAACTTGAATGAAAAGATTATAACCAAAGAGCAAGTGATTAAGGAAGCCAATGATCAGATAAAGAAGAAGTCAATGCAATTGAGAAATCAATTTGAGAAGCGAAGCGCTTCTCTTAGTAATGAAATCGCCTTCATACAGCATAATAAAATCTTACAAATAGAGAGACAAATATTACAGAAACAATACAGCAATTTTAACATCCTTATTGAACTATCAATTAATTCTAGACAAAAAAGGTATACTCATAGATTAGCTCCTGCCGGTTCAGGAGTTTCATGTCTCTTATTTAACCAACCTGTTATCAGAATTGAAGATTTTTATGATTATAACAACAAATTATTTCAATTAAATGGGTTTTTGGAAAACTTGATTAGGCTACAGCTACATGTTTCTAGGATATTAAACCTAAAACTTCCGTACTTAGATGAGTTATCCTTGCTATTACCAGATAGCAAGTTTTATGACTTAGTTCAAAAGAAAGAGAACTTCATGATCAATGGAGGCGAAATTGAAGTGGTCAACGACGCCTTGAAAACCGAAAGAGAACAAGACGAACTTCAGGGGAAAGAAACACCAGTTATCGGACAAGAAAAACTTGTAAAACTAGGTAATACTATCAAATTACCGCTATCATCCAAAACTATCAATAACCAATTGAGACGTGCAAGTTTGGCCAGGACAAATTCTGATGATAAGGCTGCACAAATGGAAGTCTCTAAAACTCCTCCCATAAGATCATCATCTAAAGATGCATTGACTAAGCTTCAGCTATCAGGGAAAAAGGTTATAATTGTGCCACATAAAATACTAACTAAGCCATTTACAAGATTGACGTCTAAAGAATATTTATGGTTTTTATCAGTCATAGTTAAGATTTTGATAAATTTTAAATTCATTTTTGAATTAACTGTTGATTTGGTTCCCAAAAGATATAGCTCTGGGTTAATATCATTGGCCCAACTAAGAGGGGGCGGCGAAGTCGAAGATTTGAGTTGCGATTTTGATGCTATTTTGCTAAAGTTATTAAGTTTAAAGAGCTATTTCGAGTATAGCCTAGAAGCAGAACTGAGAAGAAAGGAGACACAGTACCTGGAACCAAACGCAATGACAGCATCGGCTTTTGAAGGATCGGGAATCTCGATAAGCACCAGTTCGGGATTGTCATCAAAATCTGATACAAGCCAAAATTCGTCTTTTGTATCAATTCTACACCATTCAGACAAAATAGACGAAGTGAAGACAATGCCAGATACTAATAGACCTGAGGGGTTGAAAAGTTTATATGCCAACTTGTTCAAAGATTCAACTGCAAAATTGAGATCCAAATCCAAATGTAAACTCAGGCAGACACAAAATGACAAACCATATGGTCTAATCAGTGAAACCCATCAAAGCCGCTCCGAAAAAGAGGACAGTGGTACTGCAGGAGAAAATGAACTAAAGCTAACCATGCAAAAAGTTCACACATTAATGGCAAACGGGCCTGACCGAAGCAGCAAAAATAAAGATTCCATTTTTAAGAATAGCAAAATTAGAAGTGAAACTCTCCACATGATGGCACAATCCAAGTCCAAACTCGATGACTGGGACGTTGTTAGCAAAATGTATTCACAGTAAATAGAATTACACATTCTGCCATTCTTTATATCTCCGCGTAAATTTCAGACATGCCTGTAGTTCCTAGCACTCTCACTGGTTGGGCCTCGTTGAAATTTGAGAATTACCCAAGTTCAAGAAATCCCTTATCTGTGGTGTAACCGATAATTCTACTCAAGGTCATCAATACAATTGAACAATCATGTCATTAATAGACAAAGAGTTATTCGAATTAAACAAAAAGGCTGTTACCGAAGGATTTAACATCAAGCCAAGAGTAAATTACAATACTGTTGGTGGTGTTAATGGTCCATTGGTTATTTTAGACGACGTCAAGTTCCCTCGTTACAACGAGATTGTTAACTTGACCTTACCAGATGGTACTAGCAGAGCCGGTCAAGTCTTGGAAGTAAGAGGCTCCAAGGCTATTGTTCAAGTTTTCGAAGGAACTACTGGTGTAGATGTCAAGAAAACCAGGGTTGAATTTACTGGTAAGAGTATGAGAATCCCTGTCTCTGAGGACATGTTGGGTAGAATTTTCGATGGTTCTGGTAGACCAATTGACAAGGGTCCTAAAATTTTTGCTGAAGATTATTTGGATATCAATGGTTCTCCTATTAATCCTTTCGCTCGTATTTACCCGGAAGAAATGATATCTACCGGTATTTCAGCTATTGACACTATGAACTCCATTGCTAGAGGTCAAAAGATTCCTATTTTCTCTGCGTCTGGTTTACCACATAACGAAATTGCTGCCCAAATCTGTAGACAGGCCGGCTTGGTTAGACCTACCAAAGATGTTCATGATGGTCATGAGGACAATTTCTCCATTGTCTTTGCTGCAATGGGTGCTAATTTGGAGACTTCCAGATTCTTTAAACAGGATTTCGAGGAGAATGGATCCTTGGAAAGAACTACTTTGTTCTTGAACTTGGCTAACGATCCTACAATTGAAAGAATTATTACTCCACGTTTGGCCTTAACCACAGCCGAGTACTTAGCCTACCAAACTGAAAGACATGTTTTAACTATCTTGACGGATATGTCATCGTATGCCGATGCTTTAAGAGAAGTTTCTGCTGCAAGAGAAGAAGTCCCAGGTAGAAGAGGTTACCCAGGTTACATGTATACCGATTTATCTACTATTTATGAAAGAGCTGGTAGAGTCGATGGACGTAACGGTTCTATTACGCAAATTCCAATCTTAACTATGCCTAATGATGATATCACACATCCAATTCCTGATTTGACTGGTTATATTACCGAGGGTCAAATTTTCATCGATCGTCAATTATCAAATAAGGGTGTTTATCCACCAATTAACGTCTTACCATCATTGTCACGTTTAATGAAGTCTGCCATTGGTGAAGGTATGACTAGAAAAGATCATGGTGATGTTTCTAATCAATTGTATGCTAAATATGCTATTGGTAGAGATGCCGCATCTATGAAGGCAGTTGTTGGTGAAGACGCTTTATCAACTGAAGACAAGTTGTCATTAGAGTTCTTAGAGAAATTTGAGAAGAACTTTATCTCCCAAGGTGCTTACGAAGACAGAACTGTTTTTGACTCATTGGATTTAGCTTGGTCATTGTTGAGAATCTATCCAAAGGAAATGTTGAACAGAATCAGTCCTAAGATTTTGGCTGAGTTTTATGAAAGAGGTAGAGAGCAAGAAGATGACGAGGAAGAAAGAGAACCCAAAGATGCCGAGAACTTGATCGACGCTTAGATAGGTTCTTGATATGAACTATTTCATTTCATCTTAAAATCTTTTATAAAATATTTACTTTTGTCATTAATATAAGTTAGAAAAAAATAATTATGCTATTAATCTATAATTACAGGGATAATATCTAGTATTTAAGCAGATGCCTCTTGCTTTTTCAAGTTTCCGATATGGTTGATGGCAGAACCCGCTTTAAAGAAATCGATTTGATCTTTTGACATGGTGTGTTTACATAAAAATTCAAATTCAGATCCATCTCTCTTGGTCACTTTCATTCTTAAAGTACCACCATTGTTACCATTTTTAGCGACCATGTCCTTTAAGTCAATTGTAGTCAATAGATCACCAGCGGAGATTCTATCGTAGTCTGCTTCGTCCGCAAATGTCAATGGCAACATACCTTGCTTTTTCAAATTCGTTTCATGAATTCTGGCAAAGGATTTGACTAAGATGATGGAACCACCCAAGAACCTTGGTGATAAAGCAGCATGTTCTCTGGCAGAACCTTCACCATAGTTATGTTCAGCAACGACTATCCAAGGGCGTTTTTCTTCCTTCCACTTCATCATCAATTCAGGAATACCGTATTTATCACCATTAAAGTCATAAGCAGTATTGACTTCACCGGTTTCCTTGTTCACAGCACCAATTAAAGTATTGTAGGATATGTTTTCTAAGTGTCCTTTGTATTTCAACCAGGCACCAGCCGCTGAGATATGATCAGTAGTACACTTACCCTCAACCTTAATTAGGACGTTAGTGCTTAATTCCTCACCTGACCAGGGTTCAAAGGGTTCCAAGATTTGCAATCTATCAGAGGTAGGTGAAACACTGACAGGAACTTCTGGTCTTGGCTGTGGGTTTGGATCTGGGTAAAACTCGTTTCTACCTTTAATGAAACCTTCATCCGGTAATTCAGCACCTTCTGGAGCCTTGAATCTGAACTCTTCACCATTCTCTAAAATAATTGGGTCAGTTAAAGGATTATAGTTCATGTCACCCGAATAAATCATTGCGGTAACCACATCAGGGGAAGTTAAGAAATTCATTGTATTTCTATTACCATCATTTCTTGCTCTGAAATTTCTGTTGAAAGAAGTAAAAATAGCATTGGTTTCACTGGAGGTCTTTTCTATATCAGTTCTATCCCATTGTCCAATACATGGACCACAAGCATTGGCTAATACAATGGCTCCATTTTCTTCAAATGTTTTAATCAAGCCGTCTCTCTCAATAGTAGCCCTGATTTGTTCGGAACCGGGAGTTACAAAGAAAGGAATTTTAGGCTTCAAACCAACTTCCTGGGCTTGTATTATAATGGAAGCCGCACGACTCATATCCTGGTAAGAAGAGTTAGTACAAGAACCAATTAAACCGGCAGAAACTGTTGATGGCCAGTTTTCCTTGACAGCAGTTTCACCAAATTTAGAGATTGGCGTGGATAAGTCTGGCGTAAAAGGGCCATTTACGTGAGGTTCTAAAGTAGATAAATCAATTTCAATGATTTTATCGTATTCAGCACCTTCATCGGCCCTCAAGAATCCATATTCCCTGTTAGCGATATCAGCCAAATCAGCAATTGGTCCTCTACGAGTTTGATATAAGTAGCGGCGATGAGCTTCTTGGTAAGGAAATGTGGAAGTGGTTGCACCGATTTCGGCACCCATATTACATATGGTAGCCATTCCTGTACAGGATAAAGTTTCTACTCCTTCACCAAAGTATTCAACGATGTAACCAGTACCACCTCTAACAGTCAAAACACCTGCTAATTTTGTGATGACATCCTTTGGGGAGGACCAGCCAGACAACTGACCTGTCAACTTGACACCCAAGACTTTTGGAGCTTTCAATTCCCATGGAGTTCCAGTCAATGCATCAACAGCGTCAGCACCACCGACACCAATGGCTATGGCACCGAGACCACCAGCATTGGGGGTATGTGAATCAGTACCTAACATCATTAAACCAGGAACAGAGAAGTTTTCCAAAACAATTTGATGAATAATTCCAGAACCTGGACCCCAAAACTGTATACCGTATTTTTCACCACAACTTTGCAAGAAATCGAAAACTTCGTGGTTGGTGGCAATAGAAGCGACCAAGTCATCATCAGCACCTTCCTTACCAACAATTAAATGATCACAGTGAATGGAGGCAGGAACTGCTGTGTTTGGCATACCACAAGTCATGAACTGCAATAAAGCAGTTTGTGCAGATGCATCTTGCATAGCTACTCTATCAGGGTTTAATTTTAAATAAACTTCACCTCTGATGTTGGATAATTGACCACCAGTCGAGCCTAAGCTATCTTCCGGATTACACAAGTGGGAGTACAAGATCTTCTCAGCTAAAGTAAGTGGCTTATTGTCAACTATTTTTCTAACTACATTTAAATTATTGATTAGTTTCTCATAGGGAGGTGTTCTAGACCTGTATTCTTCAGGAACATTGAATACTCCAGACGAAGTAGCTAAAGTCCGAGATAACCTGTTACTTCTCAACTGTTGCCTACACCTTAACATTACGAGGGTTTGGATTAGTAGATCTCAAATTTTTCAATTTTTCAAATTCTTTTTTTTCCCCAGCCAATAATTTCGACCACAAAATTGATTACTCTGCATACTTTCAGGCCCGGTATGACTCAATATTGCAGAGGTGCGGTAATCAGTTACACAAAATCACAGACAAGAAAAGAAGTTCTGAGATGAGCATTTCTAAAGGGAATATATAATACAGTTCGTAATACTACATAATTAGCTAATTAGCGTCTCTAGGTTGAATAACGCAACTTAGTTTCCAAGAACGGTCTTCCTCTTTCTTGTAAAGTTGTCCAATCTTCCATAACTCCAAAAGGATGAGCTCTTGTAACGAAGGAACCGATACAATGGAATAATCATTTCCATCAGTTTCCTCCAAGGAACCAATATTGGGGTTACTTTCTCCATTGGAATTGAGGTAGCTGATTTGTAAACTCTCGATATCTGCTATAATTCTTGTGATTTTCAAGCATTTATCGATATTAATCAATTTCTTATTCAAAAAATCGTTGGCTTTTCGATATTTGGGGTTACCTTCATTTATAAACGTCAAATCTTGAAGGAATAATGGGAAGTAAGGAACAGTGGGAATATTATAGTCGTTCAGCACTAAAAAGTTCCTCAATTTTCCACGGTATACTCTGTAATTCTTGTCAGGATGTATTATTCCTGATAGGTACTCATATAATTCCTGGTATTTATCAGATAGCTCATCCCAAAGCTTGGTGATTCTAGTGATCAAATGTGACTGTAACGATGTGATGATTGCGGCAAGAGAGTTGAAGTTCCTCAAGTAAAGACAAGAAATGGCCACTTTTAACCAAGTCTTGATGATATTCAATCTCATTTTGCTGCTTATCTTAGGCTGTAATACCGATTCAATAACATATCCTGATAATAAATTGGTAAATAATAATGACTGTCTGACATTAGGTGCCAACTTCAAATTTGCTCTTTTACTGCTGTAATTTTCATTTAGCAATTCTTCTGGCTTTATAGAACAGAAGATGGCTGATTCTATGACCGTTAACTGTTTAGCTAATTCCAAGCCGTTAAAATCGACCAAATTTGGCCTATAGTTTGATAAAACCCAACTTTGGTCACAGATGTTGGCCCAATTTGGTAACAATGTTGGAATGTCCAATTGAATAAAGTTTTTCGGATTGATATAGTTGTTAGGACACCAGCCATTACCTATGATGGCTCTATATGTTAAAATTAACTTTTCTATAGTCGATATATTACTCTTGCTTAACAATGAGCTAGCAGATGAGGTTTGGCTACCAACACCCAAAGGCAAAGGTATGGTTAAAGATTTGATGGAACTAGTTGAAGAACTGGTGTTGATTTTACTTAACTCATAACCATCGACCATGGAATACCTTTGAATCATATTTTGCTCATGAGCAAAACTTGAATTTTTTCTATTTAGTCTAGTAACAGTAATACTTCTGGTAATCATTTGCTTTCCTTGTTTGAGTTTGCGGTGCTTATGTTCTTCAGTCAAAGGTTTTGACGATAATCTTGCGGCTACTTCCAATAATTTCATCGAGTCTAGCGGCAAATAGTGGGACATTCCTTCATTAAAAAAGTTGATCAAAGTAGGTAACAACGAGTAGTCTGTTTCGACATTCCAATAACTTTCCATCCACATCTGAAACATCTTTGAAATGAGTCTTCTTCTATTCTTGAGTTTGATCTCCAAGTTTACAATCCCTTGGTTTTGAGGGTTCGTTAAAAACAGATTAGTAACATCGAACCTTGAAATGAATTCTTCAATCAAGTCAACTCCAGAAGCAAAAGTTCTAAAGCAGATGAAAAAGGTGGAAACAAAAAAGTACTCTGGAGGAGAGTTCTCGTTGGTCAACGTATAAACTAAACCTTTAAATGAAGCCCCTAATAGATTACCAGATGCATCGACCAAAAGTTCATTCTCCATTTTCAAGTCTTCCGGAGTAGATCCTTCAATGGTGTACTGTTCAAACTCCTTGTCATTGCTAAATGTGCCATCTATGTCTGACAATAACATGTCATGGAGTAGACCGGCACCACTGGAAGTCAATCCTAAATTTCCAGTTGCACCAGACCTCATGACTGAGAACCTATTAGAACTGGCCCTTTTCGTTGGCTTCATGGCCCTTAACTGGCGATTTCTAATGGTGTTAGACTTAGCAATACCAAGACTGCACTTTCTAATGAATGTTTCAGGTTCAATTCTGATAATTGAGTAGTCTGGATAAGCTCTTTGTGAGTTCAATTGGAAGTTTCCAGTGATCTCCAACAACTTCCTAATGGAGGCTACTGTGGTACTGATTGCCTTTATCATTCTAGAGGTTATTTGGATCAATTCACCCCCTTCAACGGTATAGAAGTATTGATTAGCAGCAGTGTCAGCACCTGTTTTCAATGTTGGGCTCGCGACGTGATATCTTTGATCATCAAATGATTCATTGAGAGTTTTAACAACCAAACTTTTAACGGCTGTTACTAAATCACTTACCAATGATAACAAGGAGTCTAAAGACTTATCTAAATCATCTGGTTTTTTATTCGATGCATCTGAACCTGTTTTAGAAATAAACAATAATTCCCTCAATAATAAAATCATTTGGTGTGTCAAGGTTTCCAATAAATCACAGCCTGTTGGGTTATGCTCTATTAAATCAAGTCTGCCAATGATCAATCCCAAATAGGAGTAGAGTATTCCGTTAATTTCAGTGACTCGTTGTTTAGCTAATGGAGGTTTGTCCAATAATGGATAGTTATCCATATCATTTTGAAGCTTCTTCTCATTCTCTTTCTTGATAATTTCTTTGCTCTCGATAGACCATACTTGTAAGAACGATATTGCTCTTCTGATGACTTGGTAAACCATAAGCGTTAATATTTCTATTTTATTATAATTGGAGGTACCTTGAAACTCTTTGGCTTTGACCATTAAGTTATACCAGTCAGCCAACATCATTTTTCGAGCCTTCCTGACTACTGGACGTTTGGTAACTATTTCATTTGATCTTGATAAACAATCAGTCTCCTGAAGAAGTTCACGGACTCCATCCCTGATGGAGTTCATAACTTTTATAGAGAAAGTAAATCTTCCGCTCTTGGTTTTATGTGAAAGAGGATTGATCAAGTATTTGCCACTTGCACGGAATAAGGGTTTTAAAAAGTGATTATTGGGTATTCTTCCCTCGTCAAGATACTCGTCCATTTCATCGGAGTCATCAAAATCATCTGATGGGTCATCTATGGCAAATTTGAAATAATTCATTGGTACCCACCCTCTTGATAAAGTTTCAATCAAAGTTACTTCACCCCAGCCTGAGTCATCTATGGTATGAACAACAGCAAGATCATCTTTATCAAATGCCAAGCATATCGAAGCGTCAGCTTCTGATTGCAAGGTGGAAGAATCGAAAGGATGTAAAGCTCTTACGAATAAAGTAGATAGATCTTCCTCTTCGTTATCAATACTGAAAGAAGTGTCCTTGGATTTATTAAGCAAGTTGGAGTCTGTCGTCAAGTCCCCATACGAAATGTTGAGGCCCACAGAATCTTTCTCTACGGATACATCTTGTGAATCATCTTGTTGTAGTTTGAGGGTCTGAAGCCTTTCTTTCTTTGCTTTTTCAATCAAATCTCCCCTTGGGGGAATTTGGTCTATCCCAATTGGGATCGATTGATTTTTAACCACTTTCAATGGTACAATCTTATGACTACCAATATTGTAAGAACTTTGTGAGATGACAGTTTGATTAGTACTATTGAAGTTGAAATCATTTGAAGCACTATCTGGCGAACTGTGGAAGCTATCCTTACTGATAATACTGGATCTATTACTTATAGTACTGGCATCAGATTCGTCTCTTACTACGGATTTTTCTTTCTCGTCTTCTAATTCAGCATCCTCATAATCAGCAAGATCATCTGTATCACTGGACTCCACACTCTGATTAATCTTATCATAGTAGGAGCCACCTCTGTTGTTATTAGTCTGTGCATTGAAACTTGACCTAACGTTATCATTGAAAGTATTTATAAACCTTTGTGAATCATTTGAACTTGCTTTGTTGGAGCTTTGTAAGGTCGAAGAAAGGCGTTTGAACTTTTTGTTCAAAGACCTTTGGGGTAAGTAGCTAATTTCAAGATTGTTACTAGAGTGACTGTGGAACATTTGTTGGTTCTCTAGTACTGGAGTTGTCTCATCAATAGGATCTCTGTACGAACTAATTTGAGGAAGCTTGGGTGTTTCATCGTTATCTTCATAGCTTCCAGTAAGCTGGATTTTGGAAGAACCTGCTGACCCACTATCTTGTTTTAATAGGGACCTGTTAATGGACGCAAAACTTGGATTGCTGCTTGATTCAAGGGGGGTTTTATAATCATAATTGGAATGATCCGACGAAGTAATTGAATATTTGTCCTCTTCTTCTTCTTCTATAATATGTTCCTTTGACTGAAAACGTGCATCGCTATCATACTGAGAGTACACAGAAGAACTTGTACTGAAATGAGGGGGTATAGGCTTTGACTCCTTTTGACTAGATTCTATCATCTGAGAATTATTCTTCAACACTTTTGTAGGACTAGAAAATGTTCCTTATATGTGCGATTTGTCACTCAATTGAGAAAAGGTGGTGTTTTAATAAGTATACGAATTAACTTGATCGAAAATAGTAAACAAATGCTTGGGCTTATATTGATAGCACCTTGTTAAACCTTAAAAATATAGAACAGATCACCCTCCCTTTTTTATGGTTTTAACCTACGCGCTTTATTCTGCCCAATTGTCTAAAAAAGTTTTTTTTTATTTGAAAATCGCGTTCTCTTTTGCAACAATGGAATAAAGAATATAAACATTGGAAAACCAACCCCTTTTACACGGCTGGAATACATAATTACGATACTGATTGTAGTGTCCTTCTATAGTTCAATGGATTTTCTTCTTAGTTGTTACGAATCACAATGGGATTTTTACATATTGCATAAATGAAATACTGTATGAATCATAATCAGGGGAAATTTTATTATTTGTTTTAATACTTTGAAAAACTCCCCCACTAGCGTTTCTATGACTATTACAAATTTCTGTGTTTCATAAGTAGTTCTTACATAGTTTATGACTTAGAAAAATAAATACAATTTTTTTAAAAAAATAAAAAATAATGAAGGAAGCGAGGTTCGAACTCGCGCGGAGAATCCTCCAACAGATCTTAAGTCTGCCGCCTTAGACCACTCGGCCATCCCTCCATTAGTATCAATATATAGAGGCAAAAAGTTGATAAGGTTCTGATATTTCAATCTTCAAAAAGAGTACATGCCAACTAAGACTAACCTTTGTAGCCTCTTTATTGTTCATGAAATAATGGGAAAGGGTTTTCAATTTTTATATAACCTCCTGTCTTCACCGTTGATGAGATCGTCTTGTAGGATATTAATGCTTAATGATTTTGCAATCAACGCACTGAAAAAAATTACAGACAAGATGGCATCTATAACATGTTGTACATGTAAATCTTCCTTCACTATTGACGAGATACCGAAGCACTTATCTAGTACACGTCATAAGTTAGTAGAGTTTGGGCCCTTGAAGGAAGTCATAGAGTGTGAAGATTGTAATAATACAAACATTCATCAGTTACTGATATTGCGGTTTGGGTTGAATGATATGACTTTATTATGTGAGCCATGTTTGTCAAAGGAAGACAAACCATCGGTTAATTACTCATTGTCTAACGGATCTTTTTTCAAGAAAATCGAACAATATTATAAGTTCAGGGATCTTGAATGTAATGTATGCAAGAATGATACTAAATTGTATGTTGGAAACACAAAAGCCAACCAATATGTAATTTGTCGTAAATGTCTCCCAGAATTTCAGGAGAATTATCCAGGTGTTAAGTTCACTAGCTCGGATGATGATTACTTTTTATCTGAGCTTTTTGGGCTCACAGAGTTTACACCCAAGCGTGGTACCAAGTATAATAGAAGAGACAAGGCAAAAAGAGGTGGCAAAAAGAGACAATTAACTCCCCAGAAGGAGAAGGAGGCTGAAGAAAGAAGAGATCACTATTTTAACAAATTACATGAGTCGAAACAACTCAAGTCGGGTACAATTGTGAAAGCTGTTGGAAGCGAAAAACCTAAGCAAGACCAGAAGAAGCCAAACCAGAATAAAAACGCTAAATCTCAAAATTCCTCAAGGTCTTCCACTCCATCAAGAAGCTCGACTCCGTCTGGGAGGTCAACTCCCTTGGGTAAATTTGGCCCTTCCAAGCAATCTAAATCGATCAATATCCCTCAAAAGTCTCACAGGATAGATAACTCAAAAAAGCCTCCATCAAATACCAAATCTGTCGCCAAAGGTGCATCTGTTGACGACAGATCAAATAGCAACGCTGAAGTGACTCCAAGCTCCTTACCTGCTAAACCTTTAATCGCCACTAATAAAAAGCAAGGTGACTCTAAAAAGGGTAATTTGTCGTACAACTCGAAATCAAATGCAGTTGGCTCCAAGAAGCCATCAAGGAAGGACGCTCAAAAGGCACCCTTGGTATCCAGAGAGACTACTAAAAAGTCGGACAAAGGTCGGACAAAGGATAGGGATGACTCATCTACTGGGAAGAAATCTAAGAAGTTAAGTTCTGAGGGTAGCAAGAATACTGAAGCCAAAACTTCGCCAAAGGACAACACCAAGAATTCAAAACAAAAATTAGATAATGACAAACTCCCTTCGGGTATACAAGAGTACACTCCATCACCTCATGCCAGACTTACTTACGAATCTATGGACGACTACTTCAGAGAAATGAGTTACAACTTATTTTTGGAAGAAAAACTCAGTATGTCCTCTAGCAATAACTGTTTTATAACCTCGGATTCGTTTGTATTGTCATGGTATGCTGAAATTGATAAAAAGAACAAATTATTTCATGTGGACATAGATTTAACTCAGGATTTCAGGGACCGTTTCTTGAGTAAGAAAATTCAAAAATTCAAAAAGCTTCCATTCTCAATAGACCAGGGGATGTTCTTAGTTTGCAACGAGAATGTACCATGGTACGGAAAAGTAGCACTTGCTGAAATTGCAAAGAAAGGAAGAAATAAAGAAATATTGGAGTTGATTATTGAACTTTACCCTTGGAACTTCCAACCCTTACCTACTTCAACTAATATCAAACACTTGAGTTTGTTACCAGTATCAATTCCAATTTCTAGAGTCTTCTTGGCAATGTCCAGAATTGACAATCCTAAGTTCAAGAAGATGTTACTAGGTAAAGAGCCCATTAAACAAATAACATTCAGGAACTATATCAAGTTGTCAGATGAAAATAGGTTTAATGAATCTCAGAAGGTGGCTTTACAGTCTGTTCTTAACAACTCTATTACAGTTCTTCAAGGACCTCCAGGTACAGGAAAAACTTCTACAATCCATGAAGTTATTCTTCAACTATTAAATAACCTCAACACTTATCCCATATTGGTTGTAGCTGCATCAAATATAGCAATCGACAACATAGCTGAGAAGCTTTTGCCAACTCATGGTATGTCCTTATTAAGAATTGTTGCAAATGAGAAAGAGACTGATTATAATAGGGAGCATAACTTAAGCTCTATCTGTTTGCATCATAAATTATACGATATGTTGCCAATGTCGATGAGGGAAACTATGGTTAAGCTTCGTGGTCCCCGTGCAGGTGAAGTCAGCTTGAATCTGTATAAAAAATTAAGAACTGAGCAGTTCAGATTGTCGAACTTGTTGATAGCTCAGGCTAGAGTCATTTTCACTACAAGTATTGTTGCGGGTGGTAACCAATTGAAATCCGTAAGCAAGTTCCCTGTTGTAATTATGGATGAAGCTACTCAGTCATCAGAGCCAACAACCTTGGTACCTTTGTCTATGACTGGGGTTGAGAAGTTCGTTTTCGTTGGTGACCATAAACAATTGAGTAGTTTCACACAAGTTCCAAGCTTATCACTCTCCCTTTTTGAAAGGGTATTGCTCAATGGTACTTATACCTCGCCACATATGTTGGATACTCAATACCGTATGCACCCAACAATTAGTGAATTTTCAAGATATAAATTCTACAATGGTTTGTTGAAGGACGGTATAACAGAAGAACAGAGAACAATAGATCTGATTCCTAAACCAGTTCAATTTTGGGACACTAAAGGGAAGTGTAGAGAAAGCAGAGTTTCAATACGAATGCGGGAAGATAATGGGTATACCTATGATAATAAGGGTGAAATAAATTATATAATTGAAGTATTGACTAGATTGATTTTTGAAAAGAAAGTCGACAAATCTAAAATAGGTATAATTACTCCATATAGAGGTCAACGAGATTTAATTTCAAAAAGGTTGTCTGCTAACGAATTGATCAATCCTGAAAGAGAGGACGTGAAGATAGAAATTGATAGAGATGATATTTACAATGAATCGAAGCCTGTTACAATACATATGGTATCTGACATCATGATTGCATCCATTGACGCATTTCAAGGAAGGGAGAAGGATTTTATCATCTTTTCATGTGTAAGATCCAATCCTGAAAATAAAATTGGGTTTTTAAATGATGAAAGAAGGCTAAATGTTGCTCTTACAAGAGCAAGATACGGTTTGATCTTGGTTGGTGATTACAATTGTTTACAGTCAGATTCATTGTGGAAAGAATATTTAACTCACTTATCAGGGAAGCATTTGATAAATAGTACTGACAACTTTACATATTAATTTAATATAGATAAAACTCGTGATATGCGGCTTTAATTAGTTGTGATGCCCAATTACGCCCAAATAATTTTGCAGCAATGCACGCGTTGAAAATGCCTTCTATATGCGCTTGTTCCAACTAGGAAATGTAATGAGACCGAAAAAATTCAGATTTGTTACGAATCTCCTAAAAAAAGCGATCGCGCTCTGGGAGGAAGGGGAAGGGGTTAATTTCATCCCAGTTTCACGTAAAATAAATCGCTGTGGTCCAGAATAAACGTAGTAGTAAATGAACATTAATTAAGCAATTGTTCAAATTGTCCGTTGATACACCCCTTTATGTGTTGCATTGCCATTGATGCACCATTAATTTCATTGCCTAGGCTAGTTGTCTATGCAAACTAGAATAAAAAAGGCTCGCTTCAGATACAGATCAATGAATTGTTTTTTTAATTAAATAATGAAATCAAGATTTCGCACGACCACTGAAATTTTTTAGTTCCTCACTTTTTGCGGTATAAAAAACCTTTCGAATTTACGATAGTCCTTGAATAAGGTGGAAATAAGGTATTGTTGAGTTTACACCCTTGCTATACTACCATAAGCCTATTTGAGTATGATAAAATCTTTCAGGAAAACTAAAAGGCTGTCTAGCTCTTCTGAGTCTAGTGGAAAGCATGTAATTTCAAAAATAAGCTCACAGCCAAAATTGCCTGATACCACCGTATTGCAGACTCCCAGAATTGTCATAAAGGCATTATATGATTACCACCCTCAAGGCCCAGATGAATTGGCCTTTAATAAAGGTGATTTTTTCCATGTGTTAAATGATACTGATGAAAATGAGCTGAATGGTTGGTATGAGGCCGTTAACCCCATGACCAACGCCAAAGGAATGGTTCCTGTAAGTTATTTCGAGGTTTTCAATAGATCAAGACCTAAAGCTGAAGCAGATGTTAGTCCTAATGCATCGAAGTACGTCCCAACTAGAGAATCCACGTCCCAACGAAACTCGAACCAGACATTATATGCTGTGGTGTTATTTGAATTTAAAGCCGAACGTGAAGATGAATTGGATATTCACCCAGGTGAAAACTTGATAATTTGTGCTCATCATGATTACGAATGGTTCATAGCAAAGCCTATCAACAGATTAGGTGGACCTGGTCTCGTTCCAGTTAGCTATGTTAAGATTGTTGATCTAGTCAATCCACTGAACAGCATCACAGATGGTGATATTGATCTTGTCAAAGTGATAAATAATTTCAAAATACCTACTGTTGAGCAGTGGAAAGACCAGACAGCAAAATACCAAGCGTCCACAATACCCTTGGGTTCTATCTCCAATCAAACACCTCCTATCTCAGCCAATACGCAGTATTTCCAGAAGGAGGGAGGCTACACTTCAACATCCAATAGATCTTCACTAGCCTCTTCCAACACATCTATATTAGAGGCAAGTGTTGACTCCTATCAATTGGATCACGGTAGATATCAATATCTCATCGTTGCCAAATTAAGTAACAATAAGGTAAGATACTTATACCGTTACTATCAGGATTTTTATGATCTTCAAGTGAAGTTATTGGAATTATTTCCGTATGAAGCCGGGAAGATTGAAAATTCTAAGAGAATTATTCCTTCTATACCAGGCCCATTGATCAATGTGAATGACTCCATATCGAAATTAAGAAGAGAAAAGCTAGATTACTACTTAAGAAACTTGATATCCCTCCCACCACATATTTCCAGATCTGAAGAGGTTTTGAAACTTTTCGATGTCTTGGATAATGGATTTGACAAAGAAGTAATCGAAACCACTACCAAGGAAAGACAACTGAAACCAGTAAGTCAAAAGTCTAACTACCAACAAGACAGATTGTCACAATATTCTAATTTACATCAACAAGGCAGATCATCTACCACTCCGACATCATCGGAATCAAATTTGAACAGATTATCCCAGTCATCTGGCAACCTTTTTGACCAAGTTCAAAATAACCAACCACAAACAAACAAACCTTCAGGTACCAAAATTAAAGTTAAGTTCTACTACCAAGATGACATATTTGTGTTGCTATTACCATCTGCATTAAGACTAATTGATTTAAAATCCAAATTATTCAAAAGATTGAGCTTAAACGAAGATTCAACCAAGCTGTTTAAGGAAGACACAATCAAGCTTTACTTGAAAAATGATATCGACGGATTCAAAGAAGAGAATAATATAGACGACTACATTTTCACCGAATCTGAAGAACTTCAATTGAAGAAGTTTGAAATAGATGATGATGACAAATTTCACGATGTGTTATATGACAAATGTAAATTATGTATCTTAGCATAAATAAATATATTGATAATATTTTTTTTCTTTCGATGCGGCGGCTTTGTTGTTTTGATTTGAGATTACAAGCTGATGCCTTCAAGGAAAAGACACAAATTCAGACTACCTGAAGTGGTTGGGGTCATTGATCCCTTAATATTTCAGCAGCGACATATGGATCAGGCACAGGGGTATGCAGAATCAAATGCAGATAAGTATAACGAACAAAAGTCGCTACATCGCATACTATCGCATGACAAGACAGAGCAAGAAGAGACTAAGAAATCAGGTACCGACTCAGATGATTATTTGGAACACAATAAAAATATCGGATACATAAAAAGTCTACCGTTCTTCAAAAATGGATATATCTCAAGCGTACAAGCCAACAATCATATAGGGAGACCTGACAACATAATGAACTCGCCATTTTTTCAGAAATCAAAGCAGCTAGTGCCAAATAAGACACTAGCACACGAAAACCTACTCAATTCCCCCTTTTTCCTGAAGTCTTCTATAAGGAAACGTATTACATCCCTGACAAATGGCCAACTAATTGTAAATAGGCTATACAGTGCTGAAGAAAGCTCCTCAAATGACAAAAATGCAGAGGGTGTCCCATATAGTTCGAGATCTCTTGACAATGATTCATCCCCTATCAAAAACAAAGTAAGAGCATCTAAAGCCAAACGACGAAGAACTGTCAAATTGATCGGAGAGGTAAAATCTATTAGTATTATGCCATCTGATTCAGATAGCTACAATTACGATAGCTATAATTCAGACAGTTCAGACAGTCATAATTCGGACATAATCGAAATATCCAGAAGGAACTGAGTTTAGAATTATGCCATAACGCCATAATGTAATATAATGTTTAATTCATCTATGCAGTAACAAGGGTTGTTGCAATCTTGCGCAGCCACAACTCTCGATTGCGCTAATTTATATATCATACATATCTAACTTAACCAGGCATTGAAAATGACAATTTCTCCAAAGTACTCTCTTTCCCATTACTATCGTCCATTGGAGTACTTTTCTAAATCTGGAAGTCCACACACAATCAATTTATACCTTGATTATGCCTGTCCTTTTAGTGCTAAGTTGTTCCTCAAGTTCAAATCTACCGTTATTCCTGAAGTTGAGAAGCAATACTCAGGTAAGTTCCAATTTATTATTAGTAATGTTATTCAACCTTGGCACCCAAACTCAGTGTACTTGCATGAATTTGCGCTCTCAATAGCCAAACTCATCAGAGACAAAAGACAGGGTGATTCTGAACTCTTTTGGTCGGTATCAGAATCATTATTTAAGAACATCAAATTATTCTATGATAATGCTAACTCCGATGTTGGACGTAACCAAATCTACAAGCAAATTTATAATGTTGTTGCTAAAGATGTTATTCTCCCATTCTCTGAGGCTGAGATCTTAAGTAACTTAGTAATTGACCAAGTTGACAGGGAGGACGACTATAGTAACCTGGGTAATGCTGTCGCTGTTGACGTCAAGTACTTTACCAGGTATCACAGAACAGTGGGTATCCATATCACCCCTACTGTTACTGTCGATGGAATTGTCAATGGATCCATTGAAAGTAGTACTGAACCAACTAAATTAGTTGAAATTTTAGGCTCTATTTAATATACACGTCTCATTGTCACAAAATATTCTGCTGGGTGCGTTTCTATATGGCCGACTCAAACGAATATATAGAACTTTCTACGTTCCATGATGACATACCCCAAGATACGATAAGATCAAACTTTAGTGATGACCAATTACGGTTTATTCTACTAAGGTTAGGAATCATTAGTGATGAATCATATAAATCTGGGATACCCATAAATGATATCCATATTTCTTTGAGTACTAGTTATATGATAGATAAGATAGAACATCTTGAGGTTTCTGAAGCTATTAGAGTGTTAAGAGATACTCTTGTGGACCATCAAGGTGATGTCAACTTCTTGATTGAAGATTATAGACTAATTGGGCATTTGATACAATCAATGCCAGAAGATCATACTAATGTATCTGAGGAATCCCCAGAAAAGGATGATTTACAAGACTATGGACAATTTACTAAGAATAAAACCTATCTCAACTTAATAGACTGGAATTTACAAGTTAGGCTAGAGGCTGCATTGGTGATGTATCATTCTCCATACCCTGAAATAAGAGCTATAACAGATCCATTTGAT
Organism: Yamadazyma scolyti; assembly: GCA_003707025.2. Lineage (NCBI taxonomy): Eukaryota > Fungi > Ascomycota > Pichiomycetes > Serinales > Debaryomycetaceae > Yamadazyma > Yamadazyma scolyti. The sequence goes on along the minus strand of PPMW02000002.1, from coordinate 1,014,875 downwards.
GATACATCCATCCCAGTAGATACTTTGAGAGCATACTGCATTGGTCTAATCTGGACCTTTGTTGGATCTGTGATAAATAATTTCTTTGTACATAGAATGCCATCGATATCGTTGGGTTCACATACCATTCAGTTACTTCTACTCCCGAGTGGAAAACTATGGGAAAAATCATTTCCTTTGAACAAAACTATCAGAATTCTTGGAAAGTCCGTCAATTTGAACCCTGGACCTTGGAACTATAAAGAAATGATGCTTAGCACTATAATATACCTGTGCTCAAGTGGCACGCCTTACGCCATTTATAATATCATTGTAATGAAACTTGAAAAATTTTATAACCTAAAATGGGTCACTTTGTTCTATCAACTACTTTTAGTGTTCTCTACTCAATTCTTGGGATTTGGGTTTGCTGGAATCATGAGAAAGGTTTGTGTGTATCCAGTAAAATCCTTATGGCCCACTATTTTGCCTACAATTGCATTGAATAGAGCATTGATCACCGAAGACGAAAGTAGACAGCCTATTCATGGCTTTACTATATCTCGGTACTCTTTCTTTTTTGTTGTGTTTGTCTTCAGTTTCTTCTATAACTGGATTCCCTCATTCTTTTTTACTGCATTGTCAACTTTTAATTGGCCTACATGGTTCAATCCTAATCTGTTACATTTGGCCAATATTACTGGTTCAAATATAGGGTTGGGACTCAATCCTTTGCCTACTTTTGACTGGAACATTTTGAATATGGCTGGCTGTTTGACGATTCCATTCTACACATACCTCAATCAGTATATCGGTGGTCTTATGGGATTTTTGGTTATAGTGACACTATATTACACCAATAATAAATGGACAGCGTACTTGCCGATAAATACAAATGAATTATTCAACAACAGAGGCGAAGTTTACAAGGTACATGATATATTAAACAAGGATAATAAGTTCGACAAGGAGCGATATCAAAAAGTTGGACCCCCATACTTTAGTGCGGCTAATCTAGTAGTATATGGCGCATATTTTGCATTATATCCGTTCGCCGTATTCTATCATATCGTAAGTGAGTGGGACTCCATGAAAACCAGTTTTAAAAACGTGTATACTTCCTTGTCTGAATCATTTAAAGCTAATACTTCCAGTGTTTATGGCACATTCATTAATGATCCCCACTGCAAAATGATGGCTCATTATCCTGAGGTACCGGACTGGTGGTTTACAAGTATTTTGGGGTTGAGCACAATCTGTGGGATAATTTGTGTACTCTTCTATCCGACAGAAACCCCTGTGTGGGGTATCTTATTCACCATCGCTATAAACTTCATCTTTCTTATTCCATTAACAGCAATTGCCTCAGTTACGGGATTTTCTTTTGGACTAAATGTACTAGTTGAGTTGATAGTGGGTTACGCTATCCCTAATTCCGGACTTGCGTTGATCACATTAAAAAGTTACGGAACCAATATCGACCATCAAGCAGCGAACTATATAACGGATCAGAAATTGGCACATTATGCAAAGATTCCCCCCAGAGCTATTTTCAAAGGACAAATGTTATCCACGGTGTTGAGCATCGTTGTGTCTTTAGCAATTGCAAACTGGCAAATAAATAATGTGGAGGACTTGTGTGAAAGGCACCAGAAGAATAAACTAAGTTGTCCTGGAGCTAATACCTACTTTTATTCGAGTGTTCAATATGGTGTAATAGGCCCTGCCAAAGTGTTCACTGGTGTTTATCCGGTGTTGAAATGGTGTTTTTTGTTAGGATTTGTTCTCGTTTTCCCTTGCCTCCTTTTCAAACGCTATGGTCCTACTAAACTCACCCGTTATTTCAATCCCACGGTAATGATGGGAGGATTTTTGATGTACGCACCTTTCAATTTGCTGTACTACACAGGAGGACTTTACATTTCGTATTTATTCATGTACCGCATCAAAAAGAACTACTTGTTATGGTGGGAAAAGTATAACTATATATTAACCAGCGCTTTGTCTGCTGGTGTAGCTTTCAGCGCATTGATGATATTCTTCACTGTAAAATACGATTCGTTGGAGATAAACTGGTGGGGTAATAAAGTTGCGGATTATGGAGTTGAAGGTGATAACCTTCCTTTAAATTGGCTCTCGCCCTCTAACGCTCCAGATGGTTACTTTGGCCTTCGTAAAGATCAGTTCCCATAGTATATGACTTAATTTTTTTGCATCCAAAATATCGGGCCGGTTTTTCTGCTGCGATTATCCACTTCCCTCACGACCGAAGAATTGTTGCGACTCCACGACATTTTTCGACAATTTGTGAGTATGAATCATACGTGAAAAATCTAAGAAATTTTTAGTGAATAGGAAGACGATGCTCTCAAACACTTTACGTTCCAAACCTCTTAGCGGAACTATTCCCAAGAGTTTCATGAGGACAAAGGTCTCGAGCTCCACGTCTGCTTTGGCTTATAAGACCTTGCACCGCAACCAAAAAAGACCACCTTTACCAACTTTAGACACACCAAACTGGTCTGCTGATGCCGCTGTGTCCTCTATTCTATACGAAACACCAGAGCCATCCAAAGCTCCTAGAAAGCAACACGTGTTGAATTGCTTGGTACAGAACGAACCTGGTGTTTTGAGTTCAGTTTCTGGAACTTTAGCGGCCAGAGGATTTAATATTGACTCCTTGGTTGTATGTAATACTGAAGTCAAGGACTTATCTAGAATGACTATTGTCTTGGCTGGGCAAGATGCAGTTATTGAGCAAGCAAGAAGACAAATCGAAGATTTGGTACCAGTATATGCTGTTTTGGATTACACCAACGCCGAGATTATAAAGAGAGAATTATTGTTGGCTAGAGTATCGATTTTAGGACCTGAATATTTCCAAGAGTTGATTGCTAGTCATAAGTTATATACTTCAGACGGCTCGGCTATTCCAGATTTAGAAGCTCCAGAATCTGCATTCCATCCTAACAACTTGGCTCCATCAGAAGCTTTAAGACAAAAGCACATCCACTTGGATCACATTTCCACCATCACTAAGCAGTTTGGAGGTAAAGTTGTAGATATCTCTGATAGAAACGCAGTTGTTGAATTAAGTGCTAAACCATCAAGAATTTCATCTTTTATTCGTTTGTTACATCCCTTCGGTATTTTGGAATTAGCAAGATCAGGTATGATGGCATTACCAAGAACACCATTAGATGGAGCTATTGAAGATGAGGAGTCAGTTAATGCCGCTGAAATTGTAGATGCATCTCAATTACCCCCGGGTTAGTTTTAGTAAATAGTAATTTTATTTTTGTTACAGTCCGCTTAAACTAGCTTCTAAATTTTATGGAACAAAAGACCGCTTATCAAAAACCGACATGCAGCACTTTTTATTCGAGAAATAAATCCATTGATTTCATGAGCGAGGACAAGAATAAGCTCAAAGAGAAGGATAGGGTTGTCATCAAGAGTGAAGAGAACTATTCCCCTGCAGCCAACAATAAGTACTCTTCTTATCCTTCCTATGTCCAGCAACAAGCGTATGGCCAACAGGTACCATTTCAACAAATGTATCCTCCGGATAATGGATACTATTCGCACGCGAGACCACCGAATCAACCATCAATACATGGAGGTCTACCACAACCAATTGTACCATATTCTCTTCCAGGAAGCTCGGGATCATCGGCACTCCCACAGGCTGCCTTCCTGGTACTTCAGCTGCATTCTCCTAGTGGAGTAATTCCTGCAAGAAAGCCAGACGATTCTTTTTCAGCTGTGGGCTACAATTCAGGCATGATTAAGGAAAAACCTGATAAAAAGAAAATCAAAAAGGGACCTATTCTCTCTAGAAGAAGAGCATTAACAGCATGTAACACCTGCCGGGTGAAGAAAGTACGATGTGATAATATAAGACCTAGATGTACATCATGCGTGAGAAATGGAATTGAAGTTTGTGAATATAGCAATGAAGATCAATTGAAAGACATGGCATTTGATCCTGCGTCCAACACGATCCTTGAAAAGTTAGACACCATTCTTAGTGATTTGAGAGATATCAAGCTGGACCCTAACTGCCAATATCAGAAGGAACCAGCTAATACAACTAAGGCTCCTGTAAGTATAAATCCAGTTACAGCAGATACTGCTTGGGATATGTCCTTTCTGTCTGTGCTTCGCTGGAATTACTTCATCCAGCAAGTGCCCTCTATAACTAAAAACTACAATAATATGGAAAAAGAGCTAATGAAACTGTACATTGCTGAAGATTCCACATGTTATCTTACATCTTCCTTTGACAACAAGTTCAATATAATGAAACAAATAGAGAGCGTTCTTGCCTTGTCATTATCTCAAAGCATAAATTCATTCTTTGTGAATTGTCATACTAAAACACCTGTTTTAGACAGCCTAGAATTTTTAGAAAGCATAGAATTGTGTAAATTATTTTACAAAACACATCCAGGTTTCTCATTAGTTCAGTTGGCACGAGATGCACATTCGGCTAAAGCCAAAGGTACTGATGTAAGTACTATCTATAAGGATTCCTTGGCAAATATGGAAATGCCAAACTTCTCATTGAAATTAAAGACTTTCTATTCATTAGTGGAGTATCTTCCATTAATTCCCATCATTTGTGCATTAGGTGTTATATCATCATCAGTACAATTGGATAATTTTGCCAAATATTCCAATTCACTTCAGGAAAGAGAAGATACTTCCAGCTGCTGTTTAACTCCCGAGAGTATTGCCAAGATACCCGAGGATTTTGGTTATACTAGAGTAGCAGTTGCTAATGCATTTGTAGTATTAAGTAAGGTTATCACTGACTTCTTTCCTGGTGTATTCAAAGATATTCTGAAAGTTTCAATATTATATCATTTATTCACCAGCCAGTTGCACCAATATACTATGAAACCAACTTCTTCCTATCGGTCAATTGTTACGGCTAGTCAAACTATGATGTATTTTTTGCAACAAAGACGAAATGCGGATGGCACCATTACATACGAAGAAGGGGATGATAGGGGATATATTGAGAGATTGTTTTGGGTTTGCCTCAAACTAGAATGTGAGTTAAGAGTAGAGCTTTCACCAAAGGTACCTGGATCAGGTATCATCGGTTTTGAACCCCCATGTAACTTTCCAATTGTAGCCGATCCTGTCATTGATGATAACGGTAAATGGAAGGAACATAGTCCTGCATGCGTGCAAATTGCAGCAAAGTTTGATGATCAATATACTTGGTACTTTTTCCTAACGGAAATAGCGGTTCGGAAAGTTGACAATGTTATGTTGAATGACTTCTTCTCAGTTAGCGCTGTCACGAATAAGTTATGGGATAATCCTTTATTTTACGAAGAAGATTATTGGTTCTCTTTCGTAAGATTCATCAATCAATATAATGGTATTATCAATTCCTTAAGTCCAAGAATAAGAAACTTCGTTTTGAAAGAGGTTGATATTACCCAAATATTTAAATCTGTTGCAACCGCATATGAGAAACGAAAGACTGCAACGGATGCCGCTGCTCTGAAGTCCATTTCCGAATATTTGGATGATTTCTTGATCGATGATGATTTGCTCATCCAAGCGCAGTCTGAATCTATTATGTACATAAAGACGAGGATATTGACTTCAAAAATGTTAATATTCAGACCAATCGTATATCTACTTCTTGAAGACAGGATTTCAATTTTGGAGTTATTAGAAGCTGCACTTGCTGCATTTGAACCAACATCTAGCCAACCTCCCGATAACAGCTGCAGCTCAGGTAGTTCGTTGGAGATACACTCGTCGCATTTGGATAACGATGTTCAGGTAAATTACGATAAAATCTTAGAGGCCCCACTTCACTATCAGAGAAGTAATGCAGACGAGGACTTCTCCGAATTTGTCCCAGATATTGCAAACTCTGAAAATTATTTGATCAAGAGGGAACATCTTCCAGACATTAAGAAAAAGATATTGAAACTATTCATTATCAATCTCAAAATCATGCCAAAGCTTAACATTCCTAAGTTAGGTGCTCATAGACATCCTGGACAGTGGTTTTATTTAAGGAACTTATTGATAGGAAACTTTTTGCTATTTTTGCTTCATAAAAAGCTATATGACCTTTTAAGCCTAGCACAATCTGATCGTAATCTCAAAGAAGCAGTTGAAAGCATGACAAGTTTGACTTCGTGGCCAGTCGCAGGTGACTTGAGTAATCTTATTGAACGAGTTTTACCAAAGGAAGTCGTTGTTTCAAGTTTGAAGCATAGTTTGATAGTATACGACTACTGGAAAGATGAGAGCAAAGATTGTACAGTGTATGCAGAATTAGTCCAAAAATGCTTAGACAGTTTATAAATAGCTTATCAAATTATGACACACGCCGTGTGCGTATTTCTGAAGTGAGTGAAATTTTTTAAATTTCGGCCTAATTTTATCTCTCCGATCTCGCATTATTTTAAGATTTTGAAACATAAAAGTCAACTCTTTTTTAATCTCCAATAGTGTTTTCTTTATTACCTGGACTAATACTCTCATACAATATGCTGAATTACCCACTTGATGCCAACTGGACCAATGAAGACTACGAAATCAAAGAACAAGATAGGTTTCTTCCAATAGCTAACGGTATGTAATGACTGCAAAACCAAACTTCAAAATATACTAACGACAATAGTGGGAAGAGTTATGAAAAGTGCTTTACCACAACGTGCCAAATTATCTAAAGAGTCAAAAGTTTGTATTCAAGAATGTGTAAGCGAGTTTATTTCCTTCATAACAAGTCAGGCAGTTGATAGATGTAAGATAGAAAAGAGAAAGACGTTGAATGGTGAAGACATACTATGGGCAATGTATACACTAGGCTTTGAAAATTACTCTGAAACACTTAAGATTTACCTTGCCAAATACCGTGAATTTGAACAGCTAGAAGCAGAGAGGAAGCCACAAAGGAAGAACAAAAGACGAACCAAACTTGAGACTCAACAAGATTATGATTCAGAAGATATTCTATCAGAAGATATAAGCCCAATTAATTCTGATATAAATTCTCTATCAAGGAATGCCACTAATGATGAATACTTAAGGACCTCTATTCCAAACATCCAAGGGCCTCAAACTACCGACTTCAAATACGATTTTAACGACTCAGCATTTGCTTCAATTAATATGGGACAACGAAATAACTCAGTCAACAACTATCTCATATTGCCCTCAGATACACCATCACACCAAACAGGTACCAGAACACAGGATGACCCTGAGTTAGCAAACTTCGATGATTTTGTAGATAGAATAGAGTAATTAATGGATAAAGGTAAGTATAAAAAAAATGGCGACAACTGCAGGACTCGAACCTGCGCGGGCGTAGCCCAAAAGATTTCAAGTCTTTCTCCTTAACCACTCGGACAAGTTGCCATGTACACTACTTGGACTCAAAATTTTTCGGCTAGATAGTTCTGCCAGCAATTGAGAGTTTCGTTAGGAAACTTGAACCAAGGACTTTAAATGATAGCATTTGTGATGTGTAATAAGAAAATTTTGCACCTGAAGTCTCCACCTGCTATGCATCTTAATAAAGTAAACTTTATGCAAGCTTATTGCAAACTTCTAGGAATTGTGCGTTTTACTCGCGTAAAATTCTCATAAATCAGTTTTTTCTCTCGTTTCAGAGACTCCATCCAGTTATTCAGGTGAGTGGACCACGAGCCAATGTCTAATTGCCAGCAGTATCTTCAAGTATACGGCCTACTTAAGATTTTTGTGTGACTTTTATCAATATATAAGGCAACTTGTCCGAGTGGTTAAGGAGAAAGATTAGAAATCTTTTGGGCTTTGCCCGCGCAGGTTCGAATCCTGCAGTTGTCGCCATTTTTTTTTGATTCTTCCCGTACAACATTATTGATTCCTTTCTTGTTCAGTAAGTATCACTTAATGTTAATCTTACTGATGTTTCATTTTAAGGTATTAGCATTTTTGGAGAACTATTCAGCGGGATCAAATGTGTTTTGGATAAAAATTCATACATTACTCGTTATATAAAGTTTATGTATTTCTTGTAAAGCGTATAGGTAGTAACTACTCTTCTGTCCAAGAAGATGCATGCTCCATATCTTCAGCGATGAAAAAATTCGAAACGTTTTTAAAATCTGCCCAGTAGAAAGTTTTACACTCCTTTCCCTGGTAAACATTTTGACAGCTCCAATGGTATTTGCCAAAGTTTGGTTGGTTTCTGTGCTTAAATGATCGCCTTAATATCATGGGCAAGTTGCACTTGCAGTCAGGGATATGCTTAGTAAAAGACTCAGGAAAATACCTAAAAGTCAAATTGAATCTCTCTGCACCCGAAACTGAATGAAGCTGAAGGGGTTTCTTCAATGAATTCACACAATGCTTGAACAATTCCTGGCAGCCAGGATGCATAATTACTACGCAGTTATGAGGCAAGTGAAGTGAATAGATGATACGTTTCTCTGAATGGCGTCGTAACCGAAATTCTCTTGTGGCACCTAGAGAGAGCGAACAAATGAAATTATGAGGACCTATAGGTGTTAATCTATCGCTATGCCAGTCTAAGCTCTCCGAAGCCAGACTAAACCGATTTACCATACATCCTGATACTTTAAACTCGGGATCCTGGAAAGGTAGCTTTTCGTGATTTGGAATAATAATCTTATTCACGTAAGATTCCATCAATTCTGCTACCTTGTTCATATTAGGAGAGAAGTCATATTGTTCGCCCTCAATTCTACCATTATAAATCGCATTGGAGGTATCAACGGTGTTGTCCTTTCGGTAGTACCCCAGACTGTGGCTGGACTTGCAAATATTGTCAAACAAATGAAACTTCCTATATTGACATCGATCTCTATTCTCATATAGCTCCTTGAGAAGATCCTCTGCAACGTCGTGGGGTAAGAGATTCTTATGTAATGAAACATATGGGTACAAATGCTCCTTAACCTGCTCAGCACTGTAAAGATTTATAACCTTTGTGCGATCTGAATTAGGTACTATATGCCTCTGTGACTTGTTTGTAGTAGGTTTAGTTATCTTGGACTCTACAATTGAAGTAATAGACGACTGATACAACCCACGACGCGGTTTGGTACACCTTTCAAATGATTGATCTAAGATATCTCTTGCTGATCCAAGAGAACCATTGAATGCCAACAAAAGTTGCTTTATAGCTTCGGTGTCTGCATCCTGGAATTCATGTTTTAGGAGTTCAACCTTTTCGTCTATCTCCAGCATTATCAAACTCAGCGCGTGTTTATGCAGCAGTATAAATGCGGTTTTCAAGACAAATGCGAACGGCATTAACAGGTTGGCTCTACAGCCCTCGGTACAAGACACATTCGTGTTAGCCAGAAATATAACCTCCGAAACCAAGAAAACAAAACGATAAAAAAAACCAAAAGGGGCCCTTTGGTTAGTTACAGCCCCTCATGCAATCGCAAGGAACGGGAGAACAATATGCACATCAAAAAAAGAAAGCATATTCCACAGCTACAAGATCTACGGTCTTATTTTAAATTTAAACTCATCACTGTTTAATATGATATTGCAGTTGAAATTGAATAGCTATCCATCTTGAAGCCTTTTGCTCTCTTGTAGAAAGATCACTTTTGGATATGGCTATTTGATAAGTGGGCTTGAAGCCTATTGTTCTAGTTTACAGCAACTTTAATTGCGCTCAAAACCTCAAAATTTTTTCCCGTTACATAATGTCGATCTCTTTAATTCTGAAACAACTTAATTTATAATTTTGAAATCCACTTGAATCAAGTTATTAGACTGCTTATACTATTCGTCGATTTCAAGTCTTTACAGTCGTTAATATCACATACCTTTTGCCTTGACTGTCAAAAGCATTCAGACTACTTAAATTTTCCTCGGGGTTATCTTTTACTACTCCATTTATTCACTTTTAACACCTCCCCAGAATATCATTCAAAGATGTCAATAAAACCCGAAGATACCGATCAAGGTGAACCATCTGTTCAGATTACACAACCTACACCAGCACATGAGAAGAATCTGTTCATAGATAATGATAATGATAATGACAATGATGATGATGACGACTTCTCATCAGCCCAGCCTAGAGACTTTGATGCTATTTCTACTCAACCTAAGGCACAAGAGAGTATGCAAATGTCACCAAGCTCAAATGCTGGATCTGACCTTGAGCAAAGGTCGAGCTACACATTAAGTGAGGTTGGTAGTGGATATGAAGAAGGTACTAACGAATGTACAGACTTCTGTATCGACTGTTGTTCCTGTTTTGGGCTCTTTGATGACTGTTGCCCAAGTGATGGTGAAGGTTGTCTTACGTCAACTGCTACTTTCATTGGCAATCTTGTATTTTCATTTTGCAGATGCAAGTAAACAACTTAAATAAACATATAATCATCTTTCAATTCCCATTGTGCATTTAAATCATATTCACAAGTATAGCTTTCAATGGGATTTATTATCAATAAATATTCTAGACTAAGTTATGATACATATATTGCATTTGTGAAAATCGCAGAATTTAATCTTTTGCAACCTCTTTGTTTATCTTACCTTTAGTAGATATGCAAGATAACAACAGAGATGCAAGAGGAAGATCGGTTAGCACGAGTGCTATAAATACATCAAATGTCCATAAAAACCAATACACACCTCTAGCAAGCCAAAAAATAACTCGGTCTGTATCCTCAGTTATCCCTGGCCTTCATTATCAAGAATTTGGAGACAATGTACCAGCAGGTAAATCCAAACAAGAAATCGAAGCTGTTCACCCAATTATTTCGAAAAAATCACCCCTGAAGTTTAAATCACTTATGGGATCAGGTGCCAGTGAGAGTCTATTCAATGACACATTATTAGATACCTCTTCCCCAAATCAAGCAGATCCATTGCAGATTGCAAAGCACTCCAATTCTTCTAGTGATTCATTCAGTTTTGCCTTTTCCTCAACTAATCTACCCTCTGCCTTGAAGATCACAGAGATTTCTCCAATGTCCGACTTTATTGGCCTTGACCTTGATAGTAGTGAAAATAAGAAGAGTTTCAACGCCCAAAGCGCCCAAGACGCCCAAGAGAAGGGTTCTCTCCATAGTGATATACTTGAGCCGTTGAAAAACAATTCTGTTTCAAGGAAGAATACAATTTTCAGAGAACAGCTTAGTGCTTTAACTCAGGAAGAAACAACAGTTTCAAACCCAGCTGCTGGAGAAGTCGATAAAAGTTGGTTGGATAACCATCCCACAGAGATTCTGGACAAACGAAAGTTCCCTAAAGGTTCTTTCGTTCAAGGGAAGTGGATTCTTTTGGTAGTCTTATCAACTCTTTTAGGTTTTTACATCTTCTTTACTTTATTTTTAGCTGTCTTAGGGCCTAAGGATATTGCAACCTTATGTGTTGAGCTGTTAAACAATTTTGATAGGACTCGCTTTCTTGAATCCATGAACCAAAAATATGATATCCTGCTGCTAGATACTAATACCTTTGGGAATAATATCACAGTATTATCTAACGCTACGATTTCTTCAAAGAGAATATTTGATGGTGTGAGTTACTCTCCATTGAACTCAATGGAGCCAGATTGTGGAATCACTGTAAGGGATGTTGAATTGGACTTACTTACGCTATCCAAGGTAACCAGACGGATAAGAAATTACGGGATGCAATGCAATCAGTCAAGGTATATTCTCGATACTATTCAAAAATTGAATCTTGACCTCAAGCTCAGTATGGGAGTCTGGATAGGAGATAAAGAAGATGTCAACAATGCCCAGCTTAAAGAGATGGAAGAAGTAACAAGAAGGTACCCAAGAAGACTTTTTGATTCAATACTTATTGGAAATGAGGTCCTTTTTAGAGAAGATAAATCTAGTCGTGAGTTGTTAAATATAGTTCGTCTGGTAAAGAAGACCATCAAGAAAATTGGTTACGTTGACTTGCCCGTGGGAACATCGGAAATCGGATCCCTTATTAATAAGGCTATGCTTGAAGAGTGTGATATAATCGGTGCCAACATTCATCCATTCTTTGGTGGAGTAGAAGTAAGTGATGCAACAGCTTGGGTTAAAGATTTCATAAAGTACCAAGTAGAAGAAATTCACCCACATAGGAAGGCAAAAGTAGTGATCACAGAGGTAGGCTGGCCATACGCAGGTGGCTCATACAAGGGTGCAGTAGCCAACCTCACCAACTTTCAGGAGTTTTTAAACTCATGGGTCTGCTCATCAAAAGATTTTGAATACGAATGGAGTTACTTTGAAGCTTTTGATGAACCATGGAAGAAAATATTTTATGAAAAAAATAAAACATGGGAAACGGAATGGGGCTTGTTCACCAAGGATAGGAAGATGAAAGAGGGTATTACTTTTCCAGACTGCCTTTAATGTTCATTCAGTAGTTATAGTTTATAGATTTCATAAAGCAACCACAAATAGTATAATGAGAAGGAACCAAATGAAAGTGTAGTGTTGAGAACGACCCATAAATCAGGGTACAATGCGGGAGGTGCTATATAGTAATCAATAATGTGGTATGCAATGGCAGCTAGATACGTTACAAGAAACACGAGCCTCCAAAGCAATGGAGTTCTTTGTAAGAATAAATTGTCGTGTCTATTGAGGCCGCCTACCAACCAATTGATTAAGATCAACATGACTCCATACTGAAGCACCAATCCGTCCTTCTTCAACAAAGGATACATACTTATTGTTGCCATATTATTGATCCATTGAGTTATTGAGGCATAGTAGTGAGTATTTAAAGAAAACAACAAAGTACTAGGAATCAAAGGAACAAGAACACTTTTTTCGTGTACTTGAAAGGAGAAAAGGAAAAATCCCCATGCAGTGGTTGCAAATCCATATACTAGGCAAGTATACTTGGAGGTATTTGTCGAGGTCCTTGAAAATTTCGAGTTTAAGATATTTTTGTAAAATATAATTAGGCCTGGTGGAAGTATAGAAGCTAATGTAAATAAAAGGGCAAGCTTGGATAACTCTACGTTAGAGAATTTGGTTTTCAACTTGACAACTAGGTTGAGGGTACACCAAAAATTGGCAACTTTATCTTCGAATAAGCCTCTCCCAAATGGGAATACTCTGATGACTATTTGATACAAAACGTTAGAAATCTCATCATATGCTCCAATTATAAAGGGGGACAAGATAATAACTGTTGTAATAACTATTGTAGCCCCAATCCCTACTAGTTTCGGAAAGTTAAATTTCTTCACGAAGTTCGAGTAACGTCTGTCGTTGAAATCATAATAATTGTTGAATAATTTGGATAAGATGTAAAAGAATATAAAGGGAGCATAATATAAGGCCATTTGCTTGAAGAAAATTGCACCAATGAACCAAATGGAACTCAAGATGAGATTTCCCTTTAATAAATCAACCAAAGCAAAGAGGAAGAATCCCAACATTACGGAATTATATTGAAAATGACCATGATCAACTAAGATCAACGATGGTTGACACATTATTATGCAGGTAATGATAATCTGATCTATTCTACTGATGTTTAGCTTCTTGCCTATAAATGTGATGAAGCCTAGAAGAGCCGGTGTGAAAACTACAAGTTCACTGATAAGGCTGGTAAACCTCATGTAATTCTTTAGGTCAACACTTTCAAGACCCCTCGATACATTGAGTTTAAACCAAGTAGGGTTTATTAAGTTTCCAAGTTTCCCAAATAAATACAGGTGGTAGGCTGTTAAAGGTGGGTAATCCAATCCCCAATATGGAAGGTCAAAGAAGTACCACTCCTTGATAGGTATGTTTATTGTTAACTCCATCCAATGTCTTTGGGCTTCAAAATCACCATTGATGGGTTTTTCTTGGAATCCCAGGAAGGACCCCAATCCCACTGCACTTCTTATTATGATTGCAGTGATTATAAGAATATATCTTGCAGCCCACTGGTCTGGAGCCTTCTGGAAGTTATGAAGTAGATCAAATATAGGAGAATGGCGAAATATACTGAGTTTTTGAGTCGGCTTGGGACCAGATACCACTCTTGCAGAACTTTTCAGCTTTGAGCTTGACTTCTTCTTCCCCATGTCTCGCTGATATTGTCCAGTTTTTTTATAGTCAACGCGAAAGTATGCTTAAAGATGCCAGAGGTGATAATCAGTTAATATTCGGTCTGTACAAGGTGTAAATAACACATGTATACCAAAACATCTTTAAAATCTTCAATTGACTCCATGAGATCTCTCAGTCTTTTATTTTTCAAAAGTGGTGTAAATTTATAGCTTATAGTACTAGACTTGGAACCCATATATCTTATAATTACCACAAAATCAAGTCCAATAGGGAGTATCTAACTTCACCCTTGGAATCCCTATTTGCTGCGTTTTGGTAATTTATCTCCTGGAAAGTCTGATTAATGGTTTAAGTTAGCAACCTAGGAAATATATAAGCATTCTCGAGCTTTTTCCCTTAGAATTATGGCAACTTGTCCGAGTGGTTAAGGAGAAAGACTTGAAATCTTTTGGGCTACGCCCGCGCAGGTTCGAGTCCTGCAGTTGTCGTCATTATTTTTTTGATGGAGTAAAACGCATTTTAATTTTTGTAATTGCAACCATATCATATTGATTTTTGATTAACATGGCACGCTTCCCAACCAATACATTAATAATAACAGAAGTTAGTGACGGGCTTCTTGAGGATCCTTCTAAATTAATGAGTTACATAGCACAAGACGGGAGGAATTGTGAGCTAATAGTTCTTCAAAGGTTTGGCAGAATATTGGTTATATGTGAAGATAGTGGCACTTCTAAAGAGATTCTCGAGTATTTGAAAAATTCAGAACAATGGAACGAGCTCAAAGTTACCTTCAGTTTACAAGATAATATTATCAGTAAGGGATATGTTGTAGAGGAAGAGATGGACTATCTAGAGTTACCTTCAGAAGATGGAAGTAAACGATTTCTTATTTCCCCACCATTATCACCTCCTCCAGAATGGGATCACTGGGATAAGGTTGAAGACATGCCACACCCAAATCCCGTATATAATCCTGAAGAGCTCTCCCATATATTATGGGAAAGACTAGGTGGGCATGAAAGTAATCAAGTGAAAAAATACGACACAGATATAAGAAGAGATCTCAGCATCGAACCACAAATTTTATTTGAAGGTGTTGATGAAGGCATTCCAGTTATTATGCTTGATAGTGCTGATGGAGCAATAAAGGAAGCGAGTGCCGCAAAAACTCTTGTTAAGACATCTCTACCACCTTTACATTAGCGCAGTCTTTTATTTTGCATGGGCATGGCCCGATTTGGACTGCGACAAAATTTTAAGATGAGCTAGAATTTTTTTTAATATACTCACTAAATAATGGCCAAAACTAGATCTAAAGGGCCCGCCACCCCAAACACACCTCTTTCAGAAAAGGCAAAGAAGATTAAACAAAAGAATACAGTCGAGGAGTCACCATCAGTGAAAAAAGTGAAGAAGGGAAGAGTCGATAAAAAGGAAAGTCCAAAGAAGAAAGCAACAAAGGCACAAGTATCAGACGAAATAGTTAGTGGTAAGGTAGCCACTGGTGCTATTGCTGAGTTGAAGAAGTACCTCCAGAAGAAGGATAAACCAAAGAAGCTGGAATTGTTCGAAGACGAAGATGACGAAGATGTTTATTTGCAGATTACCATGAAGAAATTTTATTCTAGTAAGCCTAATTTCAAGCCTAAGGTGATCAAGTTGTCTAACCCAATATTGAGTGGCTCTGACATTGATGGAATCAGAACATGTTTATTTATCAGAGATAATTTGATCACTAGCAACGAACAAATTGAAGCCATTGAAAACGAGAACATATCTTCCTTAAAGAAGATTCACACCTTACACGATCTTAAAACTGAGTTCAAACCTTTTGAAAAGAAGAGACAATTGTACAATGAATATGATTTGTTCTTAGTTGATGAAGCTATATTAAGCTCAATGCCAAGTGTATTAGGAAAGGTTTTCTATGCAAATTCTGCTCATAAATTCCCTTTGCCAATCAGAGTAGTATCATCTTCCAAACCAAAACAATTTTCGTCTGACACATTCAAAAACCAGTTAGAGAAAAGTTTATCTAGCACATTTTTTTTGCCACCTGTTGGTGTTAATATATCTGTAAAGTTTGGTGCCATTAACAAGACAGCTGACTCTGCTTTAGCCTCAAACTTGAAGGATATCTTATCAACTTTCAACAAAAAGGACATCAGATCAGTGATGATCAAGACAGCATCGTCTCCTGCATTGCCATTGTTCTATAACGACAAGATTTACGACAACGACGATGTCTCTGACAACATGAAATCAACTGAAAACTCCAAGAAGGTTGAGTTAACACCATTTGAGAGAGGTTTGTTAGAAATCGGTGATTCCGACGACGTTATAAAAATTGTCGGTAAGAAGTTAAAACAAAAATTACAAAGTCAGTCATGAAGTTCAATTATGTAGATTATAATTATATAGCCAAATATATCAGGTAAGACAATATAACTAATGTCGCGTAAGCTGCAATTTTACAAAAAGAGAAAGCAATTTGAATAGAGTGATGTGGTTCCTACGATACGAGAACAGTACAGGAATTTGTATGTATTCTAGATTATACCATAAACATGGTTACTAACTAATTATAGTAAGGACCATAAATCTTAGGCATAATGTTCTCTATACGATTGGACGAGACAGTGAGTTGGAAGACGACCGTTTTCTACATATACCCCAGAGATGTGTCTCAAAGACCCACCTTACCATCAAAGTTGAGTCCGTTCAACCAGAGGATATTTCTTTGAAGTCTCCTTTAATAATGAGGTTTTTATCAAGAGCATCATCAATAGTGAATGGCACTAAATATAAGCTCAAAGGAGGGAATAAAGAACCTATCACACAAAAGTTCGAAGATAACACAATTTCCATCAATTTCAGCGAAGGATCAGAGAGGATATTCATAGAGTGGATTCCTTTCAATATCTTTGGCGACGGAATAAGGCAGAACTTAGTCTCCACTTACCAAAAAGGCATTGATCTTCGTATAGCGAAGTATCCTGAAATGTCGACAATTATTGTCGGTACTAGTGGTATTACTGAAACATTGAAAGCAGAAGCGCTAGTTAATGATATACCTATTGTTTCAGATACGTGGCTCTCTTTCATTGAGACAACAAATGATGATTTTTTAAACGGAATGGCACCCTACCTCATTGAAGATGTTTCCAGAGAGCAAGAAAGCACGATATTTCATGGATTTGCTTTTAATGCAAGCTCAGAAAATCCTAAACTAAAAAGCCTTATTCAAGGAAATGGTGGCCTCTTCTTTGAAGTAAACTATGACCTGCTAGAGGGTGTTGAAGATCCTGAAACCTTTATGAAAAATAAGTTTATGAGGGAAGACGTGCCACCTGAGACAAAGTATATAATCCATAACAATAAGCCCATTGGGAGTGAAATCGCATTTGCATCCAAGTACAATGGGAAGATCATAACAGACGTTGATATCTATAGAGCAATTAAGGAGCAAGACGTCAGCTTTCTACAACCTTTAGATGTACGGCAAAAAAAGAGAATTGCCGTTAAACAAGACGTAGGAGAGGTTTCACTGTCTGATGTGATTCTACTGTCCACCGTGGATACACTCAAGGGTTCGGCAGAAGTCAGTTCGCAAAGAATAGGACGGAGGAAGAAGAAGAGGATCCAAAAAACCGACCCTCTAGCGTTTTTAATCAATACTCAATCTCAAAAGTCAGAAGAGGTAGTCGTAGAAGCGGACCAAGAGCCCAAAGAAATTAAAAAGCCTACCGAAGACCCCAATGACGCTGAGGAAATTGCCAAGGAGGAGCTGAAACCCAAACCATTGTACAGTGATGGGAACAAGGAGAAAAAGCGTACGCTAGATGAAAACAATGTGACTTCCTCTCCAAAACGGCCCAAGATTCTGATCAAAGAAATAGAGGACGTAGAGGACTTGGAGTTCAAATCTAAGGATGACAAAATCAAACTGCAGAAACAGAAAATGAAAGATATGAATACAGCTTTCTTTGATGCAGTTCAATCAAACAGGGCTGCGTTGGAGGATATTATCAAGAAGGAATTAGGTCTTGATGAAGTTCCTGTTTCAGAAAATGATATGATTAGTGATCTCCTGAACCTAGCTATTGTTGAAACCGTAGATATTAGCATAAGACCGTGTTCAAATGAAACCACGACAGTGAACTCATACGAAGGACGGAAGAATTTCAAGAAGTTTAAAAAAAATAAGAAATCAACGTCAAGACGTACCGAACTTGAGCTTACCCAAAGTTATCCATCAGACCCTATTCTATCCAACACAGACAATGGTCAGTCCGTAGGCCAATTTGCCCAAGAATCCCAAGAACTCAAAAAAGATAGTGTCACTGATTCTCATTTTTCCGGTAGCTTATTTGTTCCAGAAGAATCAGAAAGCCAAACGATGGATATACCATCCGTCAGATCTACTCCAAGAAAAAGGAAAAAAGAGATATCGAACCAAAATGGAAAGCAAAATGATGATCGCTTTTTCGATGATGGTATTGATGACATGCCCAAATTTGCATTTACATAGGAATACTATATATTGTCGTATATCTTTATTCCACATAGACCCATTCGCCTAAAGTAAGATATATGAATCTCTAGGTAATTGTGAGAGAACACATTAATGTAGCGGTCAAAATCGCCTTGGATGCAATTGGAGTTTTCTGCTTTGAAGCAGTTCACGACTTGGTCATTTGATGGCGAAGTTTCAGTACTTGAGCAATTAAGGTATATCTGATTGTCAAACTGGCTATATTCGTCCAAGAGGTTTTTATTATTGGGTAACACCGTTACTATGTCATTCTTGTGTATGACTCTAAAATACTTCCTTTCAAAAGAGTTATGTTCAATGGGAAGTGTGCTTCCCATGATTTGATCAACAAAGTTGGTGAAGTCGTGGTTTCCTATCAAAGGCTGTCCCATAGTTACCAATGTGAGTTTGTCATATCCAAGATCGAGATAATGAATGCCCAAGAATAATCCAATGGCACCACCAAGCGAATGGCCAAGTATAAGAAGTTCGTAATTTTCGTCTGAGTCCAACTCATTCCTCAATACAGAGTCAATGTTGATAAGGGTTGATATGAAGTACTTATAAAACCCTTTATGTACTCTACAATTTTCGCCACATCTGGGTAGTTTCGATCCCATATTACTATATCCAACCATATCTACTTTTATATCAGCATATGAGTCAAATATGGATCTTGTTCCCCTTAAGGAAACAATTACTGTCTTTTTCGGGGTAGCTGTTTCCTCATAATCAAAAATATTGGAATAAGTGGTTGCAATATATCCACAAACAGAGTCATCAAAGTACCATTGGTACACCAAGGTCAAGTTGGGAAACCTCTTCTCACAGCCTAACTCACAATTGAATGGTTCCTCTATCCCTGAAGTAGCCGATATACAATACGATATATCTATGAGATGAGCATAAGTATACATGTTCTGATGGACCACCGAATTGATTGGCTCAAGATCCTTATCTTCAACAGGAACAAGCTGTGCAATTGAAAACAGTAGTGCCGTCATCAAACTCAACAACAGACTAATGGACATCCTGAGGCCACCAATCTGCATGATTGCTTATCGTAAATTCAGTATCACAGATTTTCAGACACTCGCACCACTTTTAGTGGGGAGAGATAGACATCATTTTTACTAACCAGCCCTTGTGTGGTATCAATTACTGTCATCCACCAAGATGCTGATACTATTAGTAAGGAAATAGTCAAAAGTATATAGTTGTGGTTTTGTTTCGTTTTCCTTTTTGCTTTTTTCTTGGGTAGCTTCAGCCTAGATACTGCATAAGAAGTAACGAGAAGAGTAGCTAAGGTAAACACTGATACTAAAACTGTAAATATGAAGCGGAAATTTCGTTTTAACATCTCAGCCATAATCTTGAAGTAGCCAATATAATCGATGTTTAAAATGAGCAGACGGAGATCCTTAAATTTTGATCTGATAGTGGTTAAAATTGAAAGAACCAGTGTCCAGAATTCTGTAAGAGACATTAGATGATTGTTCAACTTGTACATTGAATTCATAATCTTTTCATGCATAACATTGAAAGATACTATATGGTTCTGAAGTCTTTCATCTAACTGTTGAAGGGTGAATTCTAGATCGTCAAATAGTTCTTTGAAGTATGCTTTTGCTTGGTCTTTATGCAAAACAATATCGTCTAATAAGTCCAACGAATTTTCTTCTATCGCTGAAAGCTTTTCAGCTATGTGTTCAACAACCTCAACGTTGTCTTTTAATACCTGTTGCATTTTACTCTGCTCTAAATTCTGTTGCTCAATTCTGTTATTCATGATATCCAACTGAGATAAAACAATATTGGAGGTGTCAATGGCAGAGTTCTTTAGTTCGATGTTAAGGTCAATTATTTCCTGTCTGACTTGAATTATACTACCTTTTAGATCGTATTTTTGAAACGTAGTCTTTATATCATTGATCTCATTAGTGAGGAAGTTCACATTTACCATTAACTCCTTTATATTGGGAGAGACTTCAGATTCTAACGAGCTCAATAAAGTCAAACTATATTCTAGAATTTCTTTTACCTCCGATGACAAATGTTGTGATTCCTGAGAAACATCTGATGCTGTAACAATCTCAAACGCTAACAGCTTGAATAATTCATCTAAATCATTAAATTTGTGTTGAAGACTTGCTTGAGAATAAGAAGTTTCATCTATTGTTGTTTCAAGTTTCAGGTACATCTTATAAAACACCTTTGTAATATTTGTATAAAGGTTCACGATCTGGCTCTTCTGGTTTGGTAGTGATTCATCAGAACAAATATGTTTTACTTCTCTGTAGTTACCACTGAAAGTAGTCCAATATTGAGGAATCTTCTCTAAAGCCAGTAAACAAATATCATAATCTACATCGAAGCTCATGTTTACACAAACACTTGGGATTTGGAGTTTTAAACTAGTCAACTCACAAATCGTCATCTTCAAGGCAACTGTTTTTCTCTTTACTGTATCAAGGGTTTCTAAACCAACATCTCTACACTCATTCAACACATCATTTAAGGCTAATTTTATACAGTCAGATTCTGGATTTGAATGAAGATTAGAGCTCAAATCATTGATGCTAAAGTCAAATAGTTCCTTACTACAATTGCAAACCTCTAATACCAATATCAAATATACTAACCCTAATAGTTTCATTGATAAAATGTGTAAATAATTTTGCAGCATTTGAAACATAACTTAAAGGTTATACACAGGAATCTTTTATTTCTCAAAATTTTTCTTCGGACCAGTTTAAATCTGATGATAAACCGTACTAGACCAATGGGCCTCGTGGCCAGAAGGTATAAAAGTAGTCACATTAATGTTTCATTTACCCCCAATGAAGATATATATAAAATTAAAGGGGATTTGTACACACAACAAGAGAATAATGCAGCTATACCGAAGAGACCAATTCCAGATGTCAAGAAAATTCATGTTGAACTCTTGAGTCCAGAAGATACCGCTGATTTAGTTGTCAACCCGGAATTTAATGATGCCTTTTTTGCAAGTTTAGCTCGTGGATCCCCTTTTTCAGGTGATGCCAACCATAAGCCCATTCCGAAAGATAAGAATATAGACGCAAAACCAGTAGAATTATTATTTGCAGATATAACAAGAAAGTATCATGAAGTATATAAAGAGAAAATTTTTAAGGTATCAAGAATACCTGAGAACCAATCCATTGCTACATTAAGTAAAAAGATTCAAGGCATAATTGAAGATAAATTCACCGAGCAGAATATTTCGTTCAAGGAACTCTCCCAGGATGGTTTAAACAAAGCTGCTACAGCATTAAATGCGTTTCACAATACGAGAAGGGTAACATTAGGTGACGTATCAACCGAGGAGTATTCCACCTTGATAACCTTGGAAAACTTCATAATTTTTTGTTTGTTAAAAGCCCACCACAGTAATGAATTCCAGTCTATTCTCAAGTTTCTTACTAATAACACATCGTTAATTACACCAGAAGGGCTCAGAAGAATCGTTGAGACATTGGCTTTAGCCTCCCAAAGCTTTGATAGTCATTCTACAGATGCAACAGCAGCATTCATTACGCATGAAGTACTCCCACACTTCTCTACAATGATATCACAACTACCTCCACTTGTTCTTGATAATTTGAGTCAAATCCTTTCCTCGAGTGGAAATATTGAACATGCGGCCACCGTACTCGAAGTTCTTGTACACAACTTCAAGCTCATTCCTCATCCAAACACTATCTACACCTTCTTAAAAGCCTATGAAAATGAAAAAATCCAGCAGGAGGGTGCAGTGGACAATTTTCAATTCGTAAGAGACGTTTGTTTTCTCAAACCTGTCGTCATTGCCGGTGAAATAAATATTCCATCCACAGAGTTGATCCTAAAATATGGGATTTCCTCGTTCTTTGAGTTGGAAAATTTCGTCAAGATCTTTATAAAGAAGGCCGATTTCCCTTTCAATTCAGTGATCGATAAGTTGATAGAATTAAACGATAACACTTCACCCAATATACTAAAATCTGTTAGAGTTACTCAGCTTGTTGCAACATTAAAAAAGGCAGGTGTGGACATTGACTCTACGTCAGTCTTCAGGGACTACCTTAGAAAACTAGACAATTAATGTACATATATTATAGTTATTTCGTAAATGTCGTTATGATACGTCTGTGCTATTCCTATTCAAGTCACTTAATTGGATTCTCTCTCTATTAAACTGACTGGAATTCAATGATGCTTCCTCGTCTCTTTCATTGGGAGTGTGACGTCTCCAACTGTTTGAATTGCTCTGCTG
Organism: Yamadazyma scolyti; assembly: GCA_003707025.2. Classification (NCBI taxonomy): domain Eukaryota; kingdom Fungi; phylum Ascomycota; class Pichiomycetes; order Serinales; family Debaryomycetaceae; genus Yamadazyma; species Yamadazyma scolyti. The sequence goes on along the minus strand of PPMW02000002.1, from coordinate 992,038 downwards.
AGATCGATTATGGTATTCTCTATCACCATAGCTGCTATAAAATCCATTTGTATAAACATAAAACCCGTCGTCACTAACTGTATCACTAAAATTATCTACATTCAAATGTCCTTGGAGTCTCATATCATCATTTGCATAGAAATATTGTTCCTCCAAATGCCTCCTAGAGAAGATAGACCTTCTCATAAAACAAACTAATGTTGCAGTCACTCCTAATGATATGATTGGAATAATTTGCATCCATCCCAAATAGCTTAAATGTGGCAGGAAAAGAATAACATCGGATAACAATCCCAATAATGTAAGCAAACATGATAATAACGAAAACGTCAACTGAAAGTTAAGGAATGGAGTTAAATCACTTTTCTGTGAATGTACAGTTTTAACTGATGACTTGATATCAGATGTGTCTTGAATTTTACTGCCAACCTCTTCTTCTGTCTTGCTAATATGCCTCTCAAGCTGGATCTCTTTGATCCAAAATATTAGTATACATGTGAAGGTCACAACCACGAGCACACATGTTAAGGCAAATGCCATAACATGTACCACCAAAAGTTTGGAAATACTGTATCTGGCATTCGAGGGAAGCTGTACCCCACCTGATTCATTGTTCCCTAGTAGCTGATTCTCAGGTGGATATCCTATTCGTGGAGGAGAACATACATTAGTGTCATAATCGCATATTCCAAATACTCCAAAGGCTATACCATTATACTTTGCTAGGTATATATTATAAGACACAGCATGGCTTGTTATCGGAACAGAAATGACAGCAAGGAGCTGTATAATAGCACTGATAAGGCATAGAAAAGCTCCTATATAGAGCCCTTTATTCATGTAGCTACAATCTAATTCTATAGAAAAACAGCGAGCAGTTAATTTCACTCAGTGCATCCCCATTAACAATCCAAAGATTGTTTTTTTTCTCCATTTTCACCATCATTCACACCCCCCTATCTTACTCTTATACCGTCTCCACTACCCTACTTTCTAAATTCAATTCACGTGACCTTCCATCATCAAATTCGATGATTTATCTTCGCAAAAAATTGATGTAAACTAGATTACTAGTTAAATATAGTTTAATTGTTACATTGTTTGCACTAATCATAGCATCAAACAAGCGATTATTATCAACTTTGAACTTCACTCTCATAAAAGCTTCATTTACAAATAGTGCCCAACAAATGTCAACGATTTCATCAACTCATAAATACCATAAAGAATTGGAAGTTGCAACCTTGGCAGTCAAGAGAGCATCTAAATTAACGAAGACACTCAGTGATTCAATTGCAAATGTTAGGAAGACAGGAACTGAGATCAAAAATGATAAATCACCAGTGACTGTTGGTGACTATGCTGCTCAAGCTTTGATCAATCACGCAATAAAGATTAACTTCCCACATGATGAAATCGTTGGTGAAGAAGAATCAGATGTTCTTCAAGATGGTAGTGTTGAATCCAAAAGACTAAGTGACAGAATACTCGAAATAATTGAACAAGTTCAAGAGGAAACTGCATCTTCCTCCCCTAAAATTGGTGAGCTCAAAGACTTAAAGTCCATTTATTCTAGTATTGACTTGGGTAACTCTAAAGGAGGATCCAAAGGTCGCTTTTGGGCTTTGGATCCGATTGACGGTACTAAAGGATTCTTAAGAGGTGATCAGTTCGCTGTATGCCTTGCTTTAATCGAAGATGGTGAAGTGGTCTTGGGTGTCATTGGGTGCCCTAATCTTCCTGAGGTGATTATCTCAAATGAAGAGACAAGTGGTATTATAGGAGGCCTATACTCTGCTATAAAAGGAATAGGTTCATTCTACACTCCTTTGTTTGAGACACTCGATTTCTTACTGTTATCGGAACAGCAGAGTATAAAAATGCAACAGAGGTCTGATTCTAACGAGTTGATCGTTGTTGAAGGTGTTGAAAAAGGCCACTCATCGCACTCCACTCAATCTCGAATTAAAGCTAAATTGGGCATCCCTGCAGAAACCGGCAAGACTTTGAATTTAGACTCTCAAGTCAAGTACTGTGTGTTGGCAAGGGGCACCGCGGATATATATTTAAGATTGCCTGTCAGTGATACCTATCGTGAAAAGATCTGGGATCATGCTGCTGGTAACATCTTAGTTTACGAGAGTGGTGGGAAAGTAGGCGATATTACGGGAACTGCTTTAAATTTTGGTAATGGTAGATACTTGCAATCCAAAGGTGTCATTGCTGCCAATAATGCTATTTTTGATCAAGTGATCAGCTCAGTAAAAGACGTTTTAAATTGAATTAAATATTATTTTTCTTCTGCGCATATATCTTGCATATCTCAAAAATTTTGCAGCCATTTTTGTGCCACTAAAGCGCAGCATGCAACCGAATTAAGTAATCCCTGGCATACTTAAAGGTTCCTGTAAAGAGTATATAGTCACTCTCCATTGATTTAATTTTTTTTTATCTTAATACAGGTTTATCATATGACTGTAATTACTAGTAATATCACTATAAGCAAAGACCACTGCTGCAACACAGTCACTTATCACCACACCACTTATGAGGAGGATATAGTTAGGTTATCAGTGACTTGTTGCAAAAAATTAGCTTCCTGTGTCAAAAGTATCGTGGATAGCATTGAGCAAAGCAAAATTCAAAAAAGACAAAGTAAGGAAGCCCACTTCAAAAGGGCAATTTTCCTTCGTGAAGTTTTGACCAGACTTCCATTCTTATATGTTGGATCAAAGGAAATGGAAGAATATCAATGGAAAAAACTAGCATATGACTTATTTCGCTCTGGAAGCTTGCCTCCTGAAGCAATTAGGCTCCAATTAGCACCAGACTTTTTCATATGCTATGGGTCTTTAGCCAATCAAATAAAGAGGGCCTTTTTCGAGATACTTGAAGAGAACAGTGATGACATATGTCCTATCGCCTGTGCTTACAAGAATGGCAGCTTTTGTAAGACAGATATTTCATGCCTTTCTAATTTGAAGAAGAGGGGCAGAAAACTCAACCAGACTTATGAGTATTACTCTTCTATAGAGTTGGGTTATGCTCTTCTCAGTGGGAATAGCTCCCATCGAGACTTCTACAACACTGATGTTCCAAGTGACCGTTCACAGATTGAGTGGTATCATGTATTTGGAGCTGTATACCAATGCAATGATGACTCCATACAAGCTTTAAAGATGCAAGTTTGTAACTACAACTTGGAAATTAATTTTTTGGAAATGCTTTTACAGGAACACATCCTTGATTTCCCTCAATTGGATAACCCAGAAACAACACTAGGAGATCTTGTACAGATCAAGTTAAATCTTATTCGGGAACGCTACTTAGTAGATGTACGGGCCACACTAAATTCAAAAATGGACCTACTAAATAAGGTTAGAAAGGGATCTAATACCTATTATCACCTATTAAATTACTAGTGTGTATAATGACTATTTACAGTTCTTCGTCAGTGATTTCTACAACGTAGTAGTTTTGCTTGCCTGATCTTACTAAAAGGAGTTTGTCTTCAATCAAGTGATGCTCTCTGTCAAACAATATAACATCATCTGGATCGTCTAGTTGTTCTCTCTCTATACCGATATAGATACCGCCAGACCTTATTAAATTTTTGGTTTCTGATTTTGACTTCTTCATTACTTTAGCCAACAAACTACTCAATCTTAAGTCTTCGATTTCCAACTCTTTCCTACTCAACTTCACCAATATTCCAGAGTCTTTGAACGCATCAAGAAGTCTTCCTGCGGATACCGTGTCGTTAAAGGGTTGATCGGGAGTAGGGAATAGAAATCCAGTGATGTATGCCATTTTTTCCCCCATTCCCACACCATGTACCAAGTCAGTAACCTCTCTGGCAAGTACTCTTTGCGCAATTCTAAAGGCGGGATCTTTTTGGTGTTTAATCATTATATCTTCAATACTTGAGGATGGTAATAAAGTAAAACACTTTAAGAGTTTGAAGAGCATTTCATCAGGGACATTTATGAAATATTGGTATAATTGGTAAGGACTGGTAGCCTGTTCGTTTATGAAAATAGCATTACCAGCAGACTTTCCAAACTTAGCACCTGAAGATGTAGTTAAGAGAGGTACAGTAATTCCGTAAGCAGAATGATCAGAAACGTTTTTAGATGAAGTCTTTAAGCGAGAAATTAAATCAATACCAGCAGTGATATTTCCCCATTGATCATTACCTCCTACCTGCACGTTAACACCACGGTTTTTGAAAAGATGCCAAAAATCAAATGCTTGAAGGATTTGATAACTGAACTCGTTATAACCCAACCCTTGCTGCGATTTCAAGCGAGACTGAATGGAGTCTCTGCCTAACATCGCCGATATTCTTATATGTCTACCAAAAGTCCCCAAAAAATCTAACATCTTCATATCTTTCCACCAGCTAACATTGTTTAACGATTCATAATTACCTAATTGCTTGATCGGATAATTCCTTGATTTAGCATATGCAACACCACGCAATACAAATGTTTCCATCTGGTTTTGTATGTTTTTAGCATTGTCTTCTCTTTCTTTAGCTTCGATCTGAGTTCTTTCTGTATCTCTACCGCTAGGATCTCCTACAACTCCGGTTGCGCCTCCCACCAAACTAACAATGTCATGTCCTCTCAAATGGAAATGCAATAATATCATTAAAGGCAAAAGATTTCCCAAATGCAATGATTTGGCAGTTGGATCTGCTCCACAGTAAAGTTTAAATTTTTGATTAGCATCAGGTCCAGTCAAATCAAAAAGCTCATCGTTAGTTATACCTTCTATCAAATGTCTAGACTGCAAGTGTCCCACTAGCGATACCTTCATGTCAGCATTATATGCCAAAGGATCTACCAATTTTTCAACCTTCGGCACGATCGTCACAGTCTCTGGAATATCGCTTGCAGACGATTGGAACCTTTTGCTGGTAACAGTGGACCGGGCCACATTGGACAATGTACGAAAGGACCTTTGCATTCTAGTTTAAAATCTAAGCTTGCAGAAAAACCACCAATCGAAAAATTCTTAAGCCGAGCACATTGATTTCAGTCGATAAACCATCTGATGTCGAATTCAACGAAGGTTGTCAGTCATAACAATATAAGTTCTAGTGATGGTTCCAAAAAGAGAAAGAGAAAGAGAAATAATAAGTCGAAGGCTCAGATTAGTCCACCTAATTCAAGTAATGCTACTTTTGGATCAGGTAAAAAAGTAAAGTTCGATGACACTAAGGACGAAAGTCCCTTGAATAAAGGTACTGGGCCCCCAGCACTGTTATCAGATTCCCCTGCTAAACAAGGTCTGTCGGGTAATTCAAAGAACGAACTAGTTAGTTCAATAAGAAAATCATCCTCATCTCGATCGCCATCGCCAACTCCATCGCCAACTCCACCTTCGAAACCACAAAAGCAACATAAACTCAAACATACTAGGAGAGAATCCAGATTCAAACCTACATCATCCGGACCTAAGAATGTTAGCTTCTTTGACAATGAAGATGTAGAGGATGAAAGTTATCATGGTAACGTCACATTAAGTAGAGCCTCTTTGGCTCAAAAGGCAAAAGAACTTTTGGAGACCAGGAAAAGTTTACCCATCTTCCAGCATAGAGAAGAAATAATAAATTATTACACTTCCAATCAAGTCATTGTTGTGATTGGTGAAACAGGTTCTGGTAAATCTACCCAAATCCCCCAGTTTTTAATGCCAATTAATTCCAAACAAGTTGCAGTTACCCAACCTCGAAGAGTTGCCGCTGCTTCTTTAGCAAAAAGGGTTAGTGAAGAGTATGGGTGCGCTCTAGGTGAAGAGGTAGGTTACCAAGTGAGGTTTGCTAATGTAACCAATCCCAAAACTACGAAGTTAAGGTACTTGACTGATGGTATGCTTCTCAGAGAAATTATGATTGACAAGACATTAGCCAAATATTCCACCATAATTATAGATGAAGCTCATGAAAGGACAATACTAACTGACATGATATTGGGATTCTTGAAACAAATCCTTCTATCCAACCAAAGACCAGATTTACGAATTATTGTGATGTCTGCCACTTTAAATGCTGAACTTTTCAGTAACTTCTTTGACAATGCCCCTATACTATTCGTTGAAGGTAGAACATATCCTGTATCAAAATTCTACCTTGAGGATGATGCCGAGGACATTGTTGATACAGTCGTCAGGGCAACCATTCAAATAAATATGACTGAACAAGAAGGTGACATTTTGTGTTTCTTGCCTGGTCAAGAAGAAATTGAAAATGCTGTGACTGTATTGCTGAACTTGGCGCCAGCTATGCCGAAGGAGGCCCCTTTAATGGTTCCATTGCCTCTCTATGCTGCCCTCAGTCCAAGTCAACAACTGAAGATTTTCGACAAACTTCCTTCGAATAGAAGAAAAATAATATTGGCAACAAACATAGCAGAAACCTCAATTACTGTTAGTGGTGTTAGATATGTCATTGACTCGGGACTACGAAAAATCAAGGTATGGAAGCATGAATTAGGCTTGTCAACTTTATTAACTACAACTATCTCTCAAGCGTCCGCCAAACAAAGAGCAGGTAGAGCTGGAAGAGAAGCCCCTGGTAAGGTATTTAGGCTTTATCTGGAGAGGGTATTTAATGACCAGCTAGTAAAGGAGCAAGAAGCTGAAATAGCTAGAAACGATATAGTTTTGCCAGTGTTGACGTTGAAAAACATGGGAGTTGATGATTTAATTAACTGGTCGTGGTTGGAGCATCCCGGTAACGAATCTATTTTAAGTGCCCTTAGTACTTTATACTCATTAAGAGCATTAGATGACAATGGTGGTATCACAGATTTGGGTAGGAGAATGGCAATCTTACCCTTACCTCCCCAACTTTCCGTTGTGCTAATTACTGCTATGGATACAGGAGTCCTCAAGGATGTCATTGACATAGTCTCATGTTTGTCGGTCGACAACCTCTTATTGAATGTCGGTGGTAGTGACGGTGAACAACGTGATGCAATAAACTTCAAAAGACGTAACTACTGCCCTCTTGGTTGTCAACATGGTGACCTTATAGCCCTAAAAGAGTACTTCGATTATTACACTGAATTGGTAAATGATGGAAAGCAAGATGAAGCTAAAGATTGGTGCAAGGAATTGCATTTCAGCTTCAGAGGTTTCAAAAACGTTACCAGGGTTAAGGCCCAACTTAAAGACTACATGGTCACCACCATCAAGCAGGATGCGTCATTGAATGCAAGTGCAAAAGAGAAAAGTCTTGCTGACTTGAGATCACAATTACAAATAGATGACAATCAAGGATTAGTAAAACAACCCTTGGATATAAAAGGTATTCTAACTTCCTTTATCAAGGGATTCATAACCAATACTGCAATAGGATTACCTGATAGATCTTATAGAACCTTCACTAGTGGACAATTGGTCAGTATTCATCCATCTTCAAATCTATTCGGAAAATCAAATTTAGATGCAATCATGTATATAGAATATGTTTTCACTGCAAAAGGTTATGCAAGAACTTGTTCTTCAATTGAACTCTCTTGGATACAAGATGCTGCTCCCCAATACTTGGGAGGAGCCAAAATTAGTGCTGCTGATTAATTATCCACTAATTACATTATATAATAATTGATTTAATACAACGTAAATTAGATTCATCTAATATATCAATCTTACTAGTATTAATGACTATAGGGAAAACAGTGGAGTGAATGTAGCAACAATTAGTGGATGCCATGATCGTTTGAGTATGGGCTAATTTACGAGTGTATATGCTGTAGGTAGTCCTTAGAAGGAATATTATTATGAAGATATAAGTATACCCTTTATCATAAAGATACATATATAATCTGTCCATGCACGATCATAATTTGCAGCTCTTTACCCATGACGTTGCATATCTATTAGTAATCATAAATCTATAGATCTTGTTGAACATCTTCCAGAATCCAATGTTGCACCAGATCAAGAGAAAGACGTACCAGTGCATAAATCGCAATAATGCATGCGCAAAATTTGCAGCCAAAGAGATAAGGATAGCACTATAAAACACTTCCTATATGTCGCTACTTAAATATTAACTCCTTCAGTATATACTATTTTTATTCATCTAATGATGTTTAATATACTCCAGCAGACGACCCCAATTGTATGGGAACCTAGAAAGAAAATGCTTGAGGCTTGCAGGCCAGACTCATCGCCAGCCACACCCGACAATCAACAACATCTTCTGAGTAATTCTATATCCAACTTACTGATACCAGAAACTGTGACATCAACTGGACAACTGTTGACAAGAGCTTAAGGAGGACAAGAAGGAGAAATAGGGAGTTGGAAAGGAACGTCAATCTAAATATAAAACTACTATAATTGGAGTATGATTATATACTACTATAGGTAACGGTATTATAGGTAATACATTTTCGTTAGCACTTTTTGCGTAATAACGTATAAAGAATATAAAATTGATATATTATGTAAGAGCAGTAATTGCAGAGCGTTTATTAATTTTAATCTTTTCGCAGCCCACAAAAATACTTGATGAATCTAGATGATCCACTTCCTTTACTTCCCTGGGATGACCCACTGCCGGAAGATGAAATAGCAGATGAAGGGACAACGGATTCAAGTTTCTGGTTGTCTGTTTACGGATGGATAATAATAGGATACACGTGGCTTATATTTTTGGTCTCAATAAATTCCCTACTTCAGGCATGGAAGTATATCATACAACCACTTGCGTCAACGCCATATACTTTGCAAATTCATCAGGCCCTTTATGGGTATTTAGTTATATGGGACACTTACGTGTTACGACTATGGAGTATTTACGTGGTCATTTGGTGGTGGTCTAGTATATCTTGGTGTGGTCTCAAGCTATTCAGGCACTCAAAAGGTAATCCAAATTAATTATGTATTGTACGTATAGACAGAGGCGACTAGGCGCCACCTTCACCTCTACTCATTACCCATTCTTTTCCAGCATTTTGCCTCCCTTTAGCGTTGAACTCTTTAGGTTTTTTGATGACAGTTTGAGCCTCCAACTCCGAAATCTCTCGTGAGTAAAGCAATATACATTTATGGTAAATTTCAAATAATTGCTCGTCATTACCTGATTTATACAGCCTTATGAAGTTCATGTAAGTGCGCATACGTTCATAGGCTAAGATCTTTATGCAGCCTTTTACTGCCGCAGGGTTGGTAACAACAGATGCCTGGTCAAGTTTTACCTCATCATTGGTAATGTATTTATCACTCAAATCGATAATGTAAGAGTCATTTATACCAATAACATAACTCATTTTCTTTTTCCAATTATCACAATAAAGATTTGGTTCATCGAATGCACCTTCACAAGGATCAAGGTGGACCCATCTCTTCATCCCTATACTATAATATTCACACCAGACATGATCTTCGTTGTTCCAAACATACCTAGTAAATGCATTTGATCCCAAGACTGCCCTTAGTATGAGTAAAAAGCAATTTACCCACTCTCCACATCTGCCTTTTCTAGTCTCTAACAACTTAATTGGATTATTAATTCTTGGGAATTCAATCGATACATTGCATTTATTACATATATATTTCTCCACAATTGACACTTTATCAGGATTGCTTCCATCAATTTTGTATGCCCCCACTGGTTTAACGTTATCTTTGGCATTACAGCTGGTACATTTTGGTACATCAACCCACTCAAAGAAATCATTTTTAAAATAATGCAACAATTCTAAAACAAGAAGATCATCATATCCCAAATCCGGATTAGAGTTTTCCCGCTCTCTCTTATCCACTCCCGCATAGATAGTCTCAAGATCAATTGTTTCTAGAGCCTTATCTAATGCAAATGGAGAATAATTCAGATCCATATTTTCAGCTAGACTTTTGATCCTAAGGATAAAATTGGAGTCATTTCTTGATAAATTCTTCTCAAATGCTTTCTTGAGTTTCGTGTTTGCATCTATCAATTTGAGTATAGTGATCTTAGTATGTGTCACAATCAATGCCTTCAGCAACCGTTCGATAGCTTCCTGTTGTGTATTTGTAACATTAAGACTAGACATTTAATTTGTGAAAATCGCAATATTGAGATATTTATTCTAAGATCATTAAAGGCACTGAACAACTTACCCAATTTGTATATTGTAACGAAATTGAGCAAGTAATCGGATGAGTTGCGAAGACCAACATTATCATAATCACGGAGGAGATGGTGGACATGGACATGATCATGGACATGGTGATGATGGTCATCATGTAGCACCGATAGCCACTAATGAAGCACAGTCTTTATTATCCAAGATTGACACACCACATGTTACTGCTTTAAACTTGGCCAATTCAAAAGATGACTTGGCCAAACTATTCAAAAAACAAGAAGACAAGTATAGCTTGAGACCAGTTATTAAATCAGACTGTGATGCACAATTAATCATTAATGTACCATTTTTAAATGGATCAGTAAAATTATATTCCATAATATTACGTACAAATGGTGATAAGTACTGCCCAAAAACTATTAAGCTATTCAAGAATGACAGGTCAATCGATTTCGACAATGTCACTGATAAAAAGCCTACATACAAACTTGAGCATCCCCGTGTTGGATGCATGTATAATGACCCAGATGATGAAGTTCCCGAGGCTTTAGAGAATGACGAAGAATTTGTTGAACATTACTTACCCAGACAAACTTTTACTGGTGTTCAACAATTGACTATTTTTATTGAAGACATATATGATAATGATGATGAAGACGAAAGTCATCTTCATTATCTTGAATTAAGAGGAGAATTCACAGAATTGACTAAAGATCCAGTCATCACTATATACGAACTGGCAGCGAACCCTGCTGACCATAAAAATCTCACAGCCACCGATGCAGCTCACTTGTCCTTGGGTAACTAGTTTGTGATTTTGTGGCTGCAAATTTCCCGGGGCGCTATCCTACAATAAAAATAATATAAAATGTAGCGAAATTCTAGATCATCGATATCTCTATGTACCATATTCGTAACACATATGTAAAGCGGAAACAGTAGGTTTATCTTTAAAGCAATACCTGCATTGACGTGATTAAAGTGGTATGCTGCTAAAATTGCGGTATCCTGACATTGAAAAAAAAAAGGGAAAGGCTCACACAGGTCCGAAGGCCCGAATCACCAGTTGTCGAAATTTAAATAGCAGTTGAAATCTCTTTTTTTTAGAAATCAATTTTAAAGTAATAAATTAGACATGGTTAAGTTAATTTTAGTTAGACACGGACAATCCGAATGGAATGAAAAGAACTTATTTACTGGTTGGGTAGACTGTCGTTTATCTGACGTTGGTAAGAAAGAAGCCAAGAGAGCCGGTGAATTAATTAAGGAAGCTAACTTAAACGTTGATATCTTATACACTTCCAAATTATCAAGAGCTATTCAAACAGCTAACATTGCTTTAGATGCTGCTGATCAATTATACGTTCCAGTCAAGAGATCATGGAGATTGAACGAAAGACACTACGGTGACTTACAAGGTAAGGACAAGGCCCAAACCTTAGAACAATACGGTAAAGAGAAGTTCCAAACCTGGAGAAGATCTTTCGATGTCCCACCACCAAAGATCAGTGATGCCTCTGAGTTTTCTCAAGCTGGTGATATCAGATACAGTGACGTTGACCCTGCTGTATTACCTCAGACAGAATCCTTGAAGTTGGTCATCGACAGATTGTTGCCTTACTGGCAAGATGAAATCGCCAAGGATTTATTGGATGGCAAAACCGTATTGGTTGCTGCCCACGGTAACTCATTGAGAGCCTTGGTCAAGCACTTGGACAAAATCTCTGACGCTGACATCGCTGGTTTGAACATCCCAACTGGTATTCCATTAGTTTACGAATTAGACGAAAAATTACAACCAACTAAGCCAGCTTATTACTTGGACCCAGAAGCTGCCGCTGCTGGTGCCGCTGCTGTTGCTGCCCAAGGTTCAAAGAAGTAATCTAATATATATTATCTCATTGTCCCTCTTAAATTGTGCTAATTGTGCTTAATGTAGTGACACAAAATCATTCACAGTCGCAATGGTTTTTTTCAAGGCGAAAACAACATCAGTTATTCCCAAGTAAGGCTTTTATAGATTGTGAAATATGTTTGGAAATAATTCCAATAACCAATCTGGTGGTGGACTTTTTGGAAATACTACTAGTGGATCTGGTTTTTCGTTAAATCAACCAAAAGCGGATAATGCTAACTCAACGGGTTCGACGTTTGGGGGATTTGGAACTCAATCATCAACTACCCCTAAGCCCGCTGTTGCTTTTGGAAGCACGACCAATAGTGGTCTGACTGCTCCATCGGGTGGATTATTTGGTAATAATAATTCAACAGCACAACCTAGTAATAGTTTAGGTGGCTTCGGGTCAAGCACTAACCTGACTGGATTTTCTGGTTTTGGTAGTAAGCCTGAGGAGAAGAAGGATGCCGTTCCTGCTTTTGGTGGCTTTGGTAGTACAAACTCCACATCTACTGGAGGTCTATTCGGTAGCAAACCTGCAAATCAAACTGGACTTTTTGGTACCACATCGCAAGAGAAGAAAGATGACAAGCCTGCTGGAGGCTTCTCATTTGGTGCAACCAATGCAACATCAACAAGCAAACCTGCATTTTCATTTGGCAGCAAGCCAGATGGTTCTGCCAATAACTCATCGGCGCTTTCTTTCGGCGCTAAGCCAGAAGAGTCTGCTAGTAAACCATCATTTTCATTCGGTAAAACCCAAGAGAGTAAACCTAGTACCTTTTCTTTCGGTAATTCATCTGGAGGAGCCGCTGCTGATAAACCTGCTTTATCCTTTGGTACGAAGCCTGATGAGAATAAGGCAACACCGGGCTTCTCATTTGGGGCTAAGCCTGCTGAGAATCAGTCAACACCAGGCTTATCATTTGGAGCCAAGTCTGCTGATAACAAGCCTGCCGATAACAATAGTAAACCTGCGGGGTTTTCCTTTGGTTCCAAAACCACGGATACACCCAGCGCTCCTTCATTTACGTTAGGTTCCAAACCCGAGGAAAAGAAAGATGACAAGCCTTCTAGCGGGTTCTCGTTTGGTTCTAAACCAACTGAAAACACAACTGAATCTCCAGCCGCTGGTCTTTCATTTGGTAGTAAACCTGCAGAAAAGAAAGATGATAAGTCTTCTAACGGGTTCTCGTTTGGTTCCAAACCAATCGAAGAAAAGAAGGAAGATAAACCCACTGGGTTCTCATTTGGCTCAACTGCTCAGAAAAAGGCGGATGACAAACCTGCTGGGTTCTCCTTTGGTTCCACATCCCAAACGAAGACTGATGATAAACCTACTTCTGGATTCTCCTTCGGTAGTAAACCCGCAGAAAAAAAGACAGAACCCGCTACAACAGGTTTCTCCTTTGGTTCCAAACCTGCTGATAAGACTGATGACAAACCAGCTGCCGGTCTCTCATTTGGCAGCAAGCCTGAGGAAAAGAAAGAAGCTCCAGCCACTGGATTTTCATTCGGTGCCAAGCCTGCCGAGAAGAAAGATGATAAACCAGCAGCTGGCTTTACATTGGGTGCTGCTTCCACTGAGAAGAAGGAAGAGAATACTACATGCACGAAAACAGAACCAGCTAAGATCGAACCACTAGAGGTTTCTATAGAGAACAAAACATTGGATGATTTGATAAGTAAATGGTCCAAACAGTTGAATAGCACGTCAAATATTTTTGAAACGTATACATCCAAAGTTAAGCAATGGGACCAAGAGTTGGTTGAAAGCGGTGAAGAAATTTCCAGGTTGCACCAAGACACTTTGGAGGCAGAAAATTTACAAAATAAAATCGATCAAAATTTGGTGTTTGTTGAAAGTCAACAAGATGAATTAGAAAAGCTTTTGGATAACTACGAGCAGCAAGCTGATTCGTTGTTGAACAACATTGAGCCAAACACCTTAAGAAATGATAATGTATTATTAGGATCAAATGCCACTAATAACTTGAACGCATTAAGTGTCACTGATAAATTAAGAGAAAAGGCATACCGTAATGCTGAATTATTGGATGAAAGATTAGATGATATGGGAGAAAACTTGTCACTATTGGTAAATGAAATCAACTCAGTAAGCGATATATTTAACAAAAATTCATTGAAAGATTTTCAAGGTTCTAAATCTGGGGGTAATAAAGAGGAGAACTCAATAGAAGAAATCTTAAAGTTGCTCAATTTACATTTGGAAAATTTGAAATATGTCGAAAAATCGGAAGAAATTTTGAAGGAAAAGCTTAAAAAGATAGAAGCAACCAAGAAGTCTTTCTAATAATCAATAGTCTCATGAATATATAATTTTTTTCGCAACTTTCACATTTATTGAAACTCCACATATAATCTCAAAATCATATGGGGTGGCCAACATTTTTTAAATTTTATTATAACGAATAATTCTTATTTAACCAACATCTAATAAAATGGGACCACCAATTTTACAATTGATTAAGCTCTTGTTTGATCCGTCTGTATCAAAAAAGATGATTATACAATTGGCGTATAAGCAGCTAAGTGCTATAGGGTTTGCTAAGATCTTATCTATATTGTTGAGTGCAGCAATTGTTGGGGTATCAAGTGTGATTAAGATCCCACAAATCAAGAAGATTATCAATCCTAAGTTACTTGAGCAAAAGGTTCAGCGGGCTGAAGGGTTATCTTTAGGGGGTCTAAGTTTAGAGACTTTCAATTATTTGATTCATGTTACTTACAATAGGCAAAATAATAATCCCTTTTTAGGATATGGAGAAGCACTTCTTTTGGGTATTCAGAACTCAGTAATCATTTCTTTGATCGAATATTACAAGGCAAGAGCCAAACTCAGCGTGACAAGCTTAGAGGAAGGAGAACAAATCAAAGAATCATTACAAGCTGTAATAAAACCATTGGCATGGATTTTGGTAGGTGTTGTATTCTTTGGCAAAGTCGTCCCCCAAAAAGTTGTTAATGGTTTACAAATATTGAACATCCCCCTTTCAATTATATCGAAGTTGCCTCAAATCAAGAAGAATAGTCAATTACAATCTACAACTCATTTATCTAATATAACTGTTGGTGCTAATGTTTTGGGTTCATTATCTAGAGTTTTTACGACAATTCAAAACTTTGATAAATTAGGCCGTGATTATATCTTATTGGCTGGTTATACAAGTTCATTAGCATTGAACTCCGTGTTAGCAGGCCAGTGTTACTATTATGGTAAAAAGCAACAGCAAGAGGAAATTGAAAGGAAGAAACTTGAATAATTGTGTAGTAAATCATAAGCTTCTTTAAGACCTGCATCGTATAATCATACTCAATTTGGAGTGAGTCAGGAAAAAAAAATTGTTACATCTAAATCTCTCGAATATATTATGGTACACACAGCAGAATACCTACCAGCGACCGGGACTTCAATCGGCTCTGTATTACAAGGAGGATATGCCCACCCGTTATCTAGAGAGTGGCAACATGATCGCCAGTTGACCAAGAATATGTTTATCTTTCCTTTATTTGTCTCTGATGAACCAGATGAAGAATCTTTGATGGATTCTTTACCCAATATTAAGAGATTAGGTACAAACAAAATAGTTTCATACGTTGAATCCTTGATCAAAAAAGGTTTAAGGGCAGTCATCTTGTTTGGTATAGTCAAAGAAGAGTCTAAAGATCCTATAGGAACTGCCGCTGATGATCCAAATGGTCCAGTCATCGTGACAATAAAATTATTGAAGAAGAACTTTCCAGAATTGTTCGTTATGTGTGATGTTTGCCTTTGTGAATACACATCCCATGGTCATTGTGGTGTTTTATTAGAAGACGGTTCTTTGAACAGAGAAACTTCTGTTGCCAGAATTGGTAAGGTAGCTGTCAATTACGCCAAGGCTGGTGCAGATTCTGTAGCTCCTTCTGATATGGTAGATGGCCGTGTAAGAGATATTAAGTTAGGCTTGATCGATGCTCAGTTGGCTCATAAGTGTTTATTGATGTCTTACTCCGCCAAGTTCTCTGGTAATTTATATGGTCCTTTCAGAGACACTGTTGGAAGTGCCCCAAGTCATGGTGACCGTAGAAGGTATCAGTTACCAACAGGAGGTTCAGGGTTAGCACGTAGAGCATTAAGAAGAGACTTGGAAGAAGGTACCGATGCTGTCATTGTTAAGCCCTCAACTTTCTATTTGGATGTCTTGAAAGATGCTGCCCAAATTTGTAAGGACTACCCTATCTGTGCATACCATGTAAGTGGTGAATACGCAATGCTACATGCAGCAGCAGAAAAGGGTGTAGTAGATCTTAAGACTATTGCCTTTGAGAGTCACCAGGGTTTACTCAGAGCAGGCGCCAAACTTATCATTTCATACTTTACCCCAGAATTCTTGGAATGGTTGGATGAATAAATGAGTTAACATCTACTTCTGTATATATATTATGAGAGCTTGTTATGCAAAATTACTAATGTACATATCTATGCGAGTATAGGATCTTGTTGTTTGGACTCTGTGGTGTCTTCTTTAGAGTCAATGATTTCTCCCACTGGAGTATCAGGTAATTCAAATGGAGTTTCAATTTGACCTTGGGGAGCATCAGGGAGTTCAACTTTCTGTGGAGTCCCAGGTAGTTCTACTTTCTGTGAACCATTAACCTCCTTCTCAAGTGCCTCAAATTCTTGATCCACTTCCAATTCTTCACTATTTGTCAACGCATTAGTAGTACCTAACAAGTCCGATACTTCCTCTACATTAAGTCGTTCATCCTCTAAGTCATCAAGTACCTGGTTTATCTTATCAACACTAATTTCATTATTTAGCTTATTTAAAACTTTATTACCTTCCGTGAGACCATAAAGAACATCCTTCTCAATCAATTTGAATTCTATGGTTCCTATTAGATTTTCTAGATTGTCCAACTGTTCATATGTCTTCTTTATAGTATAATCCTGGTGCTTCTTAGACCTTAAATAGAACTTTGCTTTTTCCCTATCGCCTTTGATTAATGCTTCCTTTGCTAGTTTAGTTTGTCTATCTATGACAATATT
The DNA here is from genome assembly GCA_003707025.2 of Yamadazyma scolyti. Lineage (NCBI taxonomy): Eukaryota > Fungi > Ascomycota > Pichiomycetes > Serinales > Debaryomycetaceae > Yamadazyma > Yamadazyma scolyti. The sequence continues at coordinate 975,000 of PPMW02000002.1, read as the reverse complement.
TATCTTCTTTTGATATTGTTTAAGTTTATCTCTTTGTTGTTTCATCTGGAATATAGCCTTATCCTGGCTCGTAATTTTGGGAGTAGATGGCTGTTGTCCCATTCTACTATTAACTTTCGAACGAAATTAGTGCCAAAACCACTTCGCGGCTACCACATATCTGTGGATTGCAAATACTTTTTGCGTTTTTGCGCATTGGGAAAATCAAAGACAAAATTACCGGATCAGGCAAAACATCAACATTAATTATTATAAGTCCCGATTTTCTGGTGGATCTATTGTTAATAAAAGATTTCATAGCTGTTTTAAGTAAATTAATAGCAAAAACTTGAAATAGTGTATCAAAGAGCACGAAATTTTTGATCCAAGTTGACGCAAAAACTGAACACTCATCTGGGATATTCTTTTAATTTATTTATCTATTGGGTAACCTGTTTGTAGTACTTTATTGCTAGTGGTGACAAAAGATTTGAACTAATTCCTACAGCATTACATACCATTGCATTATGTCACTGTCAGTCTTGGAATCGCCTTCGAAGTCTTCACCTGTGAAACAGAATATTTTCCAAGGTTTACATCCTAATGATGCATTGAAATCAAATGTTCCTAAGAAAAGGCCTTCACTACAAGTCACATCACCAAGTGAAAAAGATCACCCCCAAAATCTAGCCCCTTCTAACAAAAGGTATCATTTGAAAAATATGAGTCCCAATGTATCAAAGAAGACTATCTACCTTAATTTTACTCATCAACCACCGAAGGAAGAACAACCGAAGATCCATAAAAGACCCGTACTTAAAAGACATGTACCAAATTCAAGATCTCAAAGCACTTTGTTGTCCAAAAGACCCACATTGACATTATCACCTTCCAAATTATCATTGAGAAGAACAAACTCATTTAATGATGCTGCATTGAACAATTCTAATAGCACTTCATCTTCCACAACATTAGATAGATTCATTCCTTCCAGACATAATTCTACTACAGGAAAGTTAGAAATTGATAATGTTAAACCTCACCCTAATGCCTCACCACAGACCCATATTAAGGCACAATCATCCAAGATATATCAAAAGCATGTTGCCGAAGCCTGCGGTTTGGAGATGAATTCAAGAGTATTGCAATATACTCCACTTCCACCTGATAGAAAGAAACCAGTGTCCTTATCAAGTAGTATTATTCGAAGTCAGTCAATTAGACCTGCTGTTGCATTTGCTAGGGCTAAAAAAGTACCAACGGCTCCAGATAGAGTCTTGGATGCTCCAGGATTAGTGGACGATTTTTACCTTAACTTAGTAGCTTGGTCTCTGACAAACCTATTGGCCATAGGATTAGAAGATACTGTATACGTATGGAATGCATCCACCGGTTCCGTTGGATTGTTATGCGAGATGAATAATAAGACCATGGTTACGTCATTGAGATGGTCAGAGGATGGCTCATATATCTCTATTGGCAAAGATGACGGATTAATTGAAATATGGGATATCGAGACCAATACAAAATTAAGAACATTGAACTGTGGTAACCATTTGACTAGAGTAGCTGCCCAGGCATGGAACCAGCATATTTTGACAAGCGGATCAAGAATCGGTAATTTGTACCATTCCGATGTAAGAGTTCCTGAACATTTCAGTCAAAGGTTTGAAAATACTCATCTGGCTGAAATATGTGGAATTGAGTATAAGCAAGACGGCCAGCAATTTTCCACTGGTGGAAATGATAATTTGGTTTGCATCTGGGATGTTAGGTCATCAAATTCTACGCAACAGCCATTATTCATAAGAAGAAATCATACTGCCGCTGTAAAATCGTTGCTGTACTGCCCATTTCAATCGAACTTATTGGCTACTGGAGGTGGATCATCAGATAAAACAATAAACTTCTGGAACACAGCTACAGGGACCAGAGTTAATCTAATAGAAACAGAATCACAGATATCGTCATTGAATTGGGGTTACTCATCAGGAACAGGTGTTGAGATTGTTGCAACTCACGGGTTCCCTAATAATAATATTTCCTTATTCAGTTATCCTACGTTACAAAAAACTGGAGAGATACATCAAGCACATGGAACAAGAATATTGAGTGGATGCTTAAGTCCTGATCTGTTGACTTTGGCAACAGTTGCAGGAGACGAAAACTTGAAGTTTTGGTCCATATTTGACTTGCCGAAATCAGGAAAATGTAAAGATGCCTTGAACCATGATACGGATTTAAGTGACGAAGATAAAAGGATGAAAAAGCTAATGAATTTACGTTAATAGACTAAGACATAGATTTAAATGTAAACTACTATATTATCAAAAAATTATTTGTTGTTGCTTTCGATAAATTTCGTGCGCGCACCGTCTGGTATTAAGGTCGACAATGATTCTCAAAATTCCAAAACGGGACTTTTATATTCGGTTGATTATTTTGGTACTTTAGTGGAGTCATTACTTGAGAGTACGAACTTGATTATAAAGTAATACATTAATCAAAGACTCATAATTTATTAGTATAATTCCGGTTTACTTTTTCTTCATTTCTTGTTCCCATTGTATTATATTATTAATATCTTTTTGATCATACATTTAAGATGTCTACAGATGGCGAATTCACCAGAGTGCAAATATTCGGAACAATCTTCGAGATTACCAATAGATATACGGATTTGAATCCGGTTGGTATGGGGGCATTTGGGTTGGTATGTTCTGCTATAGACAAACTTACCGGTCAAAATGTTGCTGTCAAAAAAATTATGAAACCCTTTCTGACCTCAGTGTTGGCTAAGAGGACATACAGAGAACTTAAGTTACTTAAACATTTAAAACACGAGAACTTGATTACATTGGATGACATTTTCTTGTCGCCATTAGAGGATATATATTTCGTCACTGAGCTTCAGGGTACGGATTTACATAGGTTACTCAGCTCTAGACCTTTAGAAAAGCAGTTTATCCAGTATTTTACTTACCAAATTTTGAGAGGATTGAAATACGTTCATTCTGCAGGAGTTATTCACAGAGATTTGAAACCATCCAATATATTGATTAACGAAAACTGTGATTTAAAGATCTGTGATTTTGGGTTAGCGAGAATTCAAGACCCACAGATGACGGGCTATGTATCAACAAGATATTACAGAGCTCCAGAAATCATGTTAACATGGCAAAAATATGACACAGAAGTTGATTTATGGTCTGTAGGCTGTATATTGGCCGAAATGATTGAAGGAAAGCCATTATTTCCTGGAAAAGATCATGTTCACCAGTTTTCTATAATTACTGAATTATTAGGGTCGCCACCACCAGACGTTATCGATACCATTTGTTCAGAGAACACATTAAGATTTGTACAATCCTTACCACACAGAGACCCCATTCCATTCAGCGAAAGATTTGCTCATTGCACACATATTGAACCGGAGGCCATTGACTTACTCGCTAAAATGTTAATTTTCGACCCCAAGAAAAGAATCAGTGCCGCTGATGCTTTGGCCCACCCGTACATGGAACCATATCATGATCCAACAGATGAGCCCAGTTGTGAACATAAGTTTGACTGGAGTTTCAATGACGCTGACTTGCCAGTTGATACATGGAGAGTAATGATGTACAGTGAAATATTAGATTTCCACCAAATTGAGGGTAACCAAGTACCTCAAGCTGAAGATGTTGCTCATATTCAGCATGAGGGAATTCAAGCCCCTCCCCAACAGCAAAGAGTCGAGTGATCTGTGATAACATGACCCTTACATATGTACGAAATATAACTTGCAATACACCCATAATTTCTTAAAGTAGATCGCTCTGATTGTCGCGGTTTAGATTGTATATTTACTAGCAAGACATAATAAATATATCTTATGGTAATCGATGATAGCACTAAGGGCTACACGAAAGTAGTGGATAAACACCTATCAATTACGGTGGAATATGTGAAGAGATCCAATGAGGAGACTGAATGCGTATTAAAATTTGTTAATAGTGGGGACGATAAATTGGTGATAAATCCCACCGAGTCGAATAATGGAACGCTAGAGAATGATCAGAGAAGTTGGTTATCTTCGATGTGGGGAACGAATGGTGATGATTCAAGTTCCAATAATAAGCCTCAAATCAAGGTCGGCGGCGAAACTCATTTATTCTTGGGGTACGTTCAATTATTTGGATACGTTGTGCTAAATTACAAGTTTGGTCTAGACGATGGTACAAATATATCATTATCAGATAAGTATCCTAGAAACTCATCCTGGTGGGTAAATAGGGAGTATACTCAAACCTATTTGGATCCTGATGAGGATATTTACGAACGTAACGAAACGCTAGGAAATGTTCCTTTCATTCATGATAACTCAATTCATCAGTTGAGTATTGGTGGGAAATTAGGCGGGATAAATGATCTTGCCATTGAAGATGACGCTACTGCAAACTTACAAATAGATCTGAACTCTCGTTATTATCTTCAAGATTTAGTCTACAATTTTAATAGCTTCAAACCACCGGATCCAAAAGACAATGTAAACGATGATGGTAAAGTTCCGTTAAAACAATTGACGGATGCAATTTTACCGTTTTACTGCACTAGTCAATCCCTTTTGTTTTCTGACTTGAGCTTGAAGCCTAACTCTCATAAGATGTTTAGATTTGTCTTTCCGAATATGCAGGGTGGTCCACCTTCATATAACGCTCATTCTACGGGTATTGCATTAGACCAGGGGTTGATTAGTATTAAGTATCTGTTGGTGTTAGGTTTCCTGAAAATCGACTCGAATAATAGATTAAAGCCAATTTCCATATACTACCCTTATAATGTTGTGTATCCGAAAAGCGACGACAGGTGGTCCCAACCCGACTTCTTACAATGCGTTACTATAGACAAGTCGTGGAAAATAAAAGTATTAGATGACTCAATTACCAAGGACTTTTTAAACAATGACGATGAACTAGAGAATAAGTTTATTGAAGATAAGAAGTCATTTTTAGAAGATCTCGATAAATTGATCGAAGCCGACATACATAACCTTCCAAAACTAGTTACCAACGAGAGACGTAAAAGTATTCACAGCTTAAACGAACAAACAGATCAAACTGTGGGGTTATTAGCTCAATTACCTCATCACCTCAAGAATCAGTACAAGATTTTGGTTAATAACTGTGAATTGTGCCTCGTGACAGTTTCTAAACCTTACTACCACATTGGAGAGGATATATCATTTCATATTGAGCTACATAATGACCACCCCACTAAAGTAGTGGGAGTCATTGTTCACCTTGAAGCACGGGAGGAATTTCATTTGCAAAATGGCAAGGAGTTTTCTAATGTCTATAAGGTTACACTGGATACCAAAGCTAATGCCTTTGCGGCAGCTATGCAGAGTGTATATGGACCTCATGATACCAAGAATTTATTCATAAGTGGCTATACAAACGTGCCGGTCCATTTGAGTCAACAGTTTCAGAGTTCTAAGTTAATGGACTTAAAGTACTACATTATTTTTAAGTTTAATTTATTAAAATTTGATCAGAGTCCTGTATCAAATCAGGGACAAGGGGTGCATGCTCCAGAGATAGAAGAGCAAGATGAAGAACAACAATTCATTCATGACAATCATGAAAGTGAACTGGAATCAGTTCCGCTAGTAGTGGATATAACGGAAAAGAGTGGAGACTACATATATATTGAAGACCATCGTTTCGGTAATCACGGTAATGAGTTTACTTTCAGGTTCCCGATAACAATTTTACCTTAAAAATATATACTGTCACATGATATTTCTCTTGGAAAGCGGAACCTGCATAATGATTAACAGCCTGCATGTAGTTCATTTGCCGGCATATAATCGTGCATAATTCGATGAGGTCTCAAAACATAGAATTTATTACCCAAAAGAGTTTAATTATTGCTAGATGGAATTCCTCATTGGGTAAATTTATTACTTTTCGGGGACAAGTGTAAAGAAAGGTCAACAAATATATAGCAGCCGGTTTGAGATCCCCACTCTTCTATTATACCTTATTGTTTTACTGCACATACCCCAAACAAGCCGCAGCTCTTGACTCTCTTGTTTCAGACTTCTAACCATTTTTGTTGTATCCTTAAAAAATTTACTCCTGCAGCTATAAATACCTTACATTCCCTAAATTTCAGAGAATTTTCTTTTACTAGCACCAGTTAGTTTCACATTCGCTTATACCAAATGAAGTTTTGCACATTCGCTAGTACTGCCTTATCATTGTTCACTTTGGCTAGCTGCCAATTGGTCACACCATCCTTTGTCGAACCTAAAGCGGACCTTGTGGAAAGAGATTTCAGTGTTTCATCACTTGTCGCTGACTTACTTGATGGTTTTGACGTAGCTGATTACATTTCTGATATTGACTACGAAAAGATCGCAGGTTGGGCCAACAACTTATTGACCGAAGATGACCACATCAAGATTCTAGACAACATCTTAGTTGGATTAAAGAATACCAAGATTCTCCCAGAAGCTGCCGTATACTTAGTAACTCACAACAGTACTTTAAAGATCCTTAAAGAATCATTACCAGTTGTTTTGAAGGTTGCCGGAAAGGTCAATGCCACATCTTTATTCGTGGCTTTGGACAGATCTGGACTTGCATACTCTGTTGTTGCCGGTTCCCTTACCGATGATACCCTTATCTCATCCGTTTTATCCATTGCCAAAAAGTTAATCTCCACTGGTGACATTAGTTTAGAAAGTCTTTTGAGTCAAGCTGAAGAGTTAATTGAGAGAGATACTATTTACGCTGACTTTGAACCTGTATATGAAGGATTTGAACTTCTTGAAAAGAGGGACAACGTTGAAGATTTGTTAACTACAGTCTTTGGTTCAATTGAAAGATCAGGATTGGTCAAAAGCACTCTTGACACTTTACTTACTAACGATGACTTCCAAGATGCTACTGTAGTTCTTATTCAAGGTGCTTTAGAGAACATTGGTACATTAATTAGCGGTGCTAACTTCACTGCTTTGACACCGATATTGACGTCATTGAAGTCATCTGGATTATTAACCCACACTCTTGAGAGAGCTTTGAACGATAGTTCTTTGAGAGAAGCCTTGACCACTGATTTAGCTTCTTTGTTGAAGAAGGGTACCATCAAGAAATCAGATTTGGTTTCAAAAGACAAGGAACAAGAGATTTTAGCCATGGACCGTTCTTTATCTGAATATGCTTCCGAAACTGGCTATTCTTCGGAAACTGGTTATGCTTCTGATGTTGAAGACTCCACTGCTAGTACCACTGAATCATCTTCATCAACCGTCTCATCTTCTGGTGCTTCAAGTACCTCAAGTGATTCTAGTGATTCTGATTCATCTGCTATATCATCTAGAGTTGGTGTCTTCCAGATATTGGCCTGTTTAATTGCTCCAATCGCTTTTATCCTTATGTAATTCTTCTAATCTATTTAATATATACCAACATTTTGTGAGGTTTTGCCGCACATCAAAAATTTCATTTATCCGAAGATGCTGCCTTTTAATATGGAGCTTAATGGGGTTGAACTTAGTGATAATGAAGACTTACTTCAATCACCACATCATTTTGATGGTAATGAGGATGATGGCTTGTCCAAGTCCTACAATTCAGCCCACTTCTCCACTGCTGAAGATAGGTATATGAAGGACCAAGAGTTAAAGATTAAGGCATTCGAGGCATTACATAGTGAACCCCGTAGTCCAAACACAAAGAGGAGACAATCAATCATTGATTTGCCAAGTAACACTTTTCAATTACATCCTACTCCAACTGCAGCTGCACATAATAACGTACATACTCAACAATCAAATTCTAATGCCTTACCAGAGGAATACCCTTCTGATGAATTGATTACCTTATTTAGAAATGTCAAGGCATCTCTCGATTTGAGGCATAAGTACAATCAAATTTCTTTGCAGTCTAGTGAAATGGATAATCCTAAAAACAAGGATGATTGGGTTATTTATCCACCACCACCAAAACCAACTTATAAATCTAAGAATAGATTCAATCAGTTACCACGAACCGCTGAAGACGCAGAGGAAGAATTTGATTTCACTAAATGCAGCATTCCCGAAGCTACAGATGTTTATGACTATAGAATCAATGATGAACAGGTATATGAAGTCTACGATAAATTGTCTGGGGAGAAGATAATTGAAGTTCCCAGCTTAGATGAATATTATGCTGATTTGAACAAAATTGCTAAAATTTCTTCAGATGGTCCCACAAAGTCTTTTGCATTCAAAAGAATGCAATATCTTGAAGCTAAATGGAATTTATATTACCTTTTGAATGAGTTTGAAGAAACTAAGCACTCCAAGAAAAACCCACATCGTGACTTCTACAATGTTCGTAAGGTTGACACTCATATTCACCATTCTGCCTGTATGAATCAAAAACACTTGTTAAGATTCATCAAGTATAAGTTGAAGACGGTTCCCAATGAAGAGGTTATATTCAGAGATGGTAAGGTGTTGACCCTTGCAGAAGTATTCGAATCATTGAATCTCACAGGATATGATTTGTCTATCGATACTTTGGATATGCACGCCCATACAGATTCCTTCCATAGGTTTGACAAATTCAACTTGAAATATAATCCGATTGGAGAGTCAAGATTGAGGGAAATCTTCTTGAAGACTGACAATTTCATTAAGGGGAAGTATTTAGCGGAGATCACCAAGCAAGTTTTTGAGGATTTAGAAAGTTCAAAGTACCAGATGAATGAGTTGAGAATCTCCATATACGGCAGATCTTATGATGAGTGGGATAAATTAGCTGCTTGGGTTATTGACAATAAATTGGTCAGTCCCAACGTAAGATGGTTGGTGCAGATACCAAGGTTATACGATGTTTATAAGAAAAATGGAAATGTTCAGTCTTTCCAAGATATCTTGGTAAATCTATTTGAGCCATTGATAAAGGTCACTTTAGACCCTAAATCCAACCCTAAGCTCCATGTATTTCTTCAAAGAGTGGTTGGGTTTGATTCTGTAGATGATGAGTCCAAGGGAGAGATACCACAGAAAAGATATCAACCAGCAGGTAAGTGGAACTATGCCAACAACCCCCCATATTCATACTACTTGTACTATATTTTTGCCAATATGTCGTCATTGAATAACTTGAGATCCAAGTTAGGGTTTAATACGTTTCTCTTGAGACCTCATAGCGGTGAAGCAGGTGATCCGGAACACTTAATTAGTGCATTCTTGACCTCCCATTCTATCAGTCACGGTATCTTATTGAGAAAGTTACCCTTTATCCAGTATTTGTACTTTTTAGATCAAATTGGTTTGGCTATGTCTCCTCTCTCCAATAATGCTTTGTTTTTGACTTATGATAAGAATCCTTTCTACAGCTTCTTCAAGAAGGGATTAAATGTTTCCTTATCAACGGATGACCCATTGCAATTTTCATATACAAAAGAGCCATTAATCGAGGAATACTCTGTAGCTGCCCAAATTTACAAATTATCCGCTGTTGATATGTGTGAATTGGCCCGTAATTCTGTCTTGCAGTCAGGCTGGGAAGCTGCTATCAAAAAGCATTGGTTAGGAAAGAGGTACCTTTCTGGAGGTGTTGAGGGCAACAATATTGAAAAGACAAATGTCCCTGACATTAGAGTAAGCTATAGAGAACATACACTCAAAGGAGAATTGGATTTGGTAGAGTACTATACAAGTTTGAAGCAAGATTAACCCTGCAATATAATAGAGTTTTATATACAAAGTTTTCTGATCGGCCTCTTAAGCGCATAATTTTTTGCATCTATTGGTGTAATCTTTTTGTCAGCTGGTGGTGGAATTTTTCATATCCAGCAATGTCGGAAATCCTGGAAGTATTGATTGCCGATCCCAAAGTTACAGAGTATGGTATGTTACCAGTAGTATTAACAATTGCAGGCTCAGACAGTTCTGGAGGTGCAGGAATTGAGGCTGATCTTAAGACATTCTCAGCACACCATGTGTATGGGATGACATGTATCACTGCCTTGACAGCACAGAACACCAAGGGTGTTAAATCGATTCATAAAATCCCAAAGGATACTATCAAGGATATTTTGGATCAAAATTTCGATGATTTCTTATTCAATGCTGACTCAAGTAAGAGATTAAAGGCTATAAAATTAGGTATGTTAACAATAGATACAATAGAGGTTTTAAGCACGTTTCTTGACCAATTGGAAAAGTATGATATCAAGATTGTGTTGGATCCAGTCATGATTGCTACTTCCGGCTCACAGTTATTTGACGAATCTGGAATGCAGAAATGCATGGAGAGTTTGATGCAACATACTTATTTAGTAACTCCAAATTTCTTTGAAGCTGTGAAGTTAATCGAGTTGTCTGGAAACAAGAAAATTCCTGAAGTGGACAGTATTGATGATTTTATAAAGTTAGCTGTTCACCTTAAGGATCGAATTCAATGTAAAAATGTATTAGTAAAGGGAGGTCATATTCCCTTTGACAAATCTACTAAAAAGAGGTTTCAACCAGAAGACAATCCCTCTGACAAAATAATCGTAGACGTATTATATCAAGGGGAAACAGATAGTGTGACAATTATTCAGAGTAATTCCATCGACTCTGAGGATACACATGGAACTGGATGTACCTTGTCGTCTTCAATTGCTGCAAATTTGTCTAAATCCATGGATCTACAAGATGCAGTAGTCTGCTCAATCGATTATATACACAGAGGAATAGTTAACATGATTAGTAAGCTCGGTAATGGGAATGGACCATTGAATCACAACATCAAGCCTTGTGAGGTTTTGGATGAACTAGTAAACTCAAGTGAAGATGTGTCTAATGATATTCTCGAGAACTACACTTCTTTCTATGAGTATCTCAAAACCCACCCTAATGTCAAGGGTCCTTGGAAAAAGTATACTCAAAACAAGTTCCTTGATAATATTGCAACTAACAAACTTACCACAGAACAGTTCCGTTATTTCCTTAAACAGGATTATTACTATTTGATTAACTATGCTCAAATTCACGCCCTTGCAGCTTCAGTAGCTCCTACATACCACCAGATTAATGGGGAAGCTAAAATCATTGACAATATAGTAGCAGAGCTTGAAAGACACAAGAAAAAGTTGCGTGAAACTTACGATATAGATTATGATAGAGATATTAGCATAGATAGTCAGCTAAGTCCATCTACCGCGTGCCTTAATTATTGCAATTATTTGCTTAAAGTCGCTAAAGAAGAGGATTTCCTTGGTATCAAGGTAGCTTTAGCACCATGCCTTCACGGGTACCACGAAGCAGGTAAGTATGCTTCTTCTATCCCTTTTCCAGTAGAAAGTCGTGAACCAGTTTTCACCGCTTGGATACAGGATTATACCTCAGATTGGTATCATGATGCCCATCAACGGGGAATTGAAACCTTACAACAACTTCTTCAAGAAAACAGTATCTCCAGTAGACGTTTGAATCATCTTGTAGAAATCTTCAAAACCACCTCTGAACTTGAAGCTGCGTTCTGGGATGAAGTTTTGAATATATAGTATAAATTTTACAAAAAGTCGTTCACATTCTCCAAATCTTCCGCGACACTCCTCCATTTCCACCCGAAAAAGAGTAACAAGTGAGTGGAAACAGCATTGATGTACAACTCGTATCAACAGCCTGATGGGAGTTACAATGGCCAAAACTCCCAGTATTCTGGGTATGGTGGGTCGTCCAATCAGCAGCAGTTTCAACCTCAAGCAACTGGATTCTACCAGCCTCAATTGAACTTACAAGCTCAAGCCACCGGATTCTATCCTCAATCTCAATTGAATCAAGGGTATAATCAATTCGGGCAGGCTCCTCAGATACAGCAACAGCAAGGGTTTCAGCAGCAACAGACAAATTTCCAGCCCCAAGGATTTCAACCTCAGCAAACAGGATTTCAACCACCTCAGCAGACTGGATTTCAACCTCAACAAACTGGATTTCAGCCTCAACAGCCTGGATTTCAACCTCAGCCAACAGGATTTCAGCCTCAGCAAACCGGTTACCAACCACAGTCTAATGGCGTGAGCTCAGGATCAAAGGCTGAACTCAAAATTCCAAGTATCCGATTGTCCTTTATTACTGCAGGAGATCAGCAAAAGTTTGAAGATTTGTTTCGTACTGCAGTTGTACCCGGGGAACAATCAATTTCAGGAGATGCCTGTAGAGATATCTTGCTTCGGTCAGGGTTGCAACCGGTTACTTTAGCTGAGATATGGTCACTTTCTGATACAAGCAATACCGGATCGTTACTTTTTCCCGAGTTTGCATTAGCTTTGCACTTATGTAATTTAGCATTGCAAGGCGAGGCTTTACCCAATGTGATCCCTGAAAAATGGCTGAATGAAGTTAAGAGTTTTGTTGATGCTATTAATTTTAGCGTGCCTGAAGACCCAGCCAAAATCTTAGAAAATACACCTTTCGCTCCCAAGAAAGATGACTGGTTATCAGCTAGTCAACCTCAGCTACCAGTGACTTTGTTTCAGCCACAGACTACAGGATTCCAAGGGTTACAAGCTCAAAGAACTGGTACAAATTTTCAACCTCCATTGACTAGTCAAAGAACTGGAGGGGGTACTTTGATTCCATTACAACCCCAACAAACTTCTGGCTTCATTGCAGCTCAAAGAACTGGTCCCCAGCCAAGCTTACCAAGCCAGGCTACCGGTGGGACACCCCTCAGACCGCAAGGTACAGGCTTCATCCAAGCTCAAAGAACTGGTGGATTTCAACCTCCTCCCACTTCTTTTACAGCTCAACCAACTGGTCCCTTACAAAGCCAATTGACAGGAGGTGTACCATCCACAGGATTACAGCCGCAGCGTATAGGTGCTCAGAGTACTGGATTTCAACCCCAAGCCACTGGATTTCAACCTCAGAGTACTGGATTTCAACCCCAAGCCACGGGATTCCAACCTCAAGTTACTGGATTGCAACCACAGCAAACTGGCTATTTGCAAAGTCAACCTACTGGAAAGCCAGGTCAATGGGGATTTATTTCGACCCCAACAGGTGGTATTCCAGGCCTAAATGCTATGGAGCAGCATTTTCTTCCATCTTCTCAACTACCAAGTAATAACTTGCAAAATGCCATGGGAGGCAATTTGAAAGACAACGTTACTTGGGCGATTACAAAGCAGGAGAAACAAATATATGATGGCATTTTCAATGCCTGGGACAATGACAAAAAGGGTTATATTCAAGGCGATGTGGCCATCAATATCTTTGGTAAGTCTGGCTTGGGTAGACCAGATTTGGAATCAATTTGGAATCTTGCCGACTCCAGTAATCGTGGTAAACTTAATCGTGATGAGTTTGCAGTTGCCATGCATTTAGTATACAGAAGGTTGAATGGCTACGATATCCCTTTGAGGTTACCCAAGGAGCTTGTTCCTCCATCTCACAAAAATTTCCAAGAATCATTCGACTCATTGAAGAGCTCTATTAGAGGTGGTAAAACTGTAACCAGAACTAATACTGCACTGGTATCTACTAAAAGTGACGGTAGTAGATTCAAGAATGATGATGACAACGTAGGTTACGTTTCAAGTGCTCGTCATAGAAATAGAAATGCTTCTGCTGATACTAAGTCTTCCAATGACACAGGATTGACAGTAGCTGACTTAAAAAAGGCTATCCGTGAAAAGAAAATTCTTCTCGATGCCATGGATACTACTGATCAAGATGGAAATACTAGACATGGTTATTCAGGTCAATCAGAAATTGAGTCGCTTAAAAGGAAGATTAGGTTGGTGCAAGACGAGATTGATAGCCGTGGTACTGCCAACGGGGATGTAGAACAAAAAGAGGTATTATTAAGCAAATTAGATAAGCTTACCAAAGATATTGTACCTTCTCTAATATCAAATATTTACAAGGTCAACGAAGACATATCAAAAGCTAAGATAGAAGCTTTTACCTTAAAATTGAAGAAAAAGAATCCACAGTGGACACCAAATGGAGGTGAAGATGGAATTGTGGGTACTGGACCGAATGGTGAGGTTACAGATAGTGACAGAAGAAAGTTCAGATCTAAACAGTTATTGAGCCAAAGGATGGCAGCTTTGACTGGAAAGCCATTAAACTCTGGTGCAAACTCTGACCTCGATCTCGAGTTATCTAAGCGTGTCAAGTCTGCTCATCAGGAGAAAGAAGAACAGACAGAAATTATCAAGGACATCGAAACCAGTATAAAAGAACTAGAAGATGATTGTGTAAGTGCATTGAAGACTACCACATTAGACAATTCGAATTATATAAAGTGGGAGAAAGGTGAAGGTGTTACTCCCCAAGTTTCTTCCTTTATCCAAGAATTGAACAGCTCCTCTAAGTTAGCAAAGAAAAAGCCAAGTGCAAGTGTGTTACAGACTTCGTCTCTGTCAAGCCTTTCTTCGCCCCAATCGACTGGAGGGACTAGTGGTAATTCTGCTCCTCAAGACAGAGCGGCTTATATAAAGGCTCAAGCAGAAAAGAGAATGAATGAGCGATTAGCCAAATTGGGAATCACCAGACGTAGAGGAGGAGATCAGGCACCCCCTGTCGAGAAAGCAGCTGAACAGCCAAAAGAACCAGAGCCTATAAAGTCAGTACAACCACCTGTTGCGTCTCCCCAAGAATCTAAAGCTGCTCCGCAGGCTGTTCTGCAATCTGTTCCGCTAGCTGATACTAAAAATGACTTATCAGATGAGGAAGATGATATTGAATACAAGGAGTTATTGAAGCAAAAACAAGAAATTGAAAGGCGTGATCGTGAGAGGCGTGAGAAGAGAAAGCGTGAGAAGGAAGACAGATTAGCGAAGTTGAAGAAAGAAATGGAAGACTTGAAGAAGAAGGAGTTTGATGATTATTCAAGTGATGATGAACCTCTTGCTGCTCCTACGTATGGCCCAGGAAGCGGCAAATCCAATGATGCTCCAGTTAAAGAGGTTTCTAAGAAAGTGGCTGATCAACCTGACCAACCAAAAGCAGTACCTACGGAGCCTACAAAAGCGAAGGATGAAAATCCCGATGAATCTACTCAGGCCACAGGTCATCATGACAACAATCCATTTGCAAAGCTTCTGAATAATCCAGAAGTCGCCAAACCGGCTCAGACAAAAGGTCCCAATACAAATCCTTTCTTCAAACCAAAAGCCGATCAATCAACTTCACTGTTTGATTCTAAAAAAGCAGAGGCCCAAAGGCGTGCTCAAATTGGTCTTGATGATGACGATGACTGGGGTGATTCAGCGGATGAAGCAGCCAGTGATGATGATGAGCCTAATCGTGGAGGTGCCGCTCAGTTGGCCTCATTGCTTTTTGGAGGAATGACACAAAAGCCAGTAAGGTCTGACTCAAATTTATCAGGGACAGCCCCACAGTCTCCGAAATCTGAATCGAGATATGATGACTCCTCGGATGCTGCTTCTTTGGTCACTGCATCATCGGAAGTAGCACCTGGAACACCAGGTGCAAAGGTTGAAACATCTGTACAAGATCCAGTACCGAATGAGGATGTACCATCTGTCCCAGAAACCATTCCCCCAGTTCCAGAAACTACTCCCCCAGTTCCAGAAACTATTCCCCCAGTTCCAGAAACTACTCCCCCAGTTCCAGAAACTATTCCTCCAGTTCCAGAAACAACTCCTCAAGTTTCAGAAGCTGTTCCTCCGGTTCCTACTTCCATCCCACCTCCTCCACCTCCTCCCCCACCAGCACCTATATCAAGCAATCCCCCACCAGTAGCTCCACCAATTCCTAGCGGCTTACCTCCACCACCACCTCCTCCTCCTCCTCCTACCCTCAACGGTGATACTAATGGTTCAGTTGCTGTACCACCAACCACACCAAGTATCTCTGCCTTGTTGGGTGAGATACAAACAGGTAAGAGCTTAAAAAAAGTTAGCGAATCAGAGAAACATATTGTTGATGGAGGTGTTGTAGGAAGAGTTATTTAGAAAATTAATATTTAGTATTTTTATATACAAAAGTTGTTTTAAGCCGTACTATTTACATCACAAATCAGCAGTTCCACTATGGTTGGGTTGGATTACGATATCTTTATCTTTAGCTGTTACGTACACAGTTTCCCCCTCTTTCACTTTCCCTTCAATCATCATCATTGCAAGGGGATTCAAGACTCTCTTTTGAATGACTCTGTTCAATGGTCTAGCCCCATAAACAGGATCATAGCCTAAATCTGCTAATAAGTTCTTAGCATCATCAGAAACCTCTAATATTATACGCCTGTCCACAATCCTGTCTTTAATCTCCTCGAGACGAATTTCAAGAATGTTTCTTAGAGACACTTTAGATAGCCTGTTAAATATCAAAACTTCATCAAGACGATTGATGAACTCTGGGGGGTAATGTGCCCGCAAGAGCTGTTGAATCTCACTTTTAGTCCCTTCATTAATCAGACCATCGTCAGATGTCTTCTTGTCGTTTAATAGCAATTCCTGTCCTATATTAGATGTCATGACGATAATGGTATTACGGAAGTCAATGTGCTTTCCATGAGAATCCGTCAATGAACCTTCGTCCATGACTTGTAAAAGCAATTTGGAAACATCTGGATGGGCCTTTTCAAATTCATCAAACAAAACAACTGCATAAGGCTTTCTTCTTACTGCTTCAGTCAACTCCCCGCTCTCATCATAGCCAACATAACCCGGCGGCGATCCAATTAACCTTGAAACAGTATGTTTCTCTTGAAATTCAGACATATCGAATCTGATTACTGAACCCTTATCATTAAACAAAAATTCAGCTAAAGTCTTGGTCAATTCAGTTTTACCAGTACCTGTAGGTCCAAGGAACATGAATGAGGCAATAGGTCTCTTATCACTAGTTAAACCTGCCCGCTGAAGTCTTACAGCATCAGAAATGGCATGGATAGCTTCATCTTGCCCAATAACTTTCAGCTTCAATATTTCTTCCATGTCCAATAACTTATCCTTTTCACCCTTCATCAAATTCGTTACTGGGATTCCAGTCATTTTGGATATTACATAGGCGATATCATCTGAAGTTACGGAATCATGCAAAAGGTTGGTTGAAGTTGTATCAATATCTCTGTCTGTTATTTCTTTCAATTTCTTCTCCAACTCAGGTATCGTAGCATATTGAAGCTCAGAAGCCTTGGCATAGTTTCCTTCCCTTTGGGATTGTTCGAGGTCAAATTTGGCTTGCTCCAACTCGGTCTTTGCATTCTTGACCCCTTCAATCAGCATCTTTTCTGCTTCCCACTGCTCTGTTAACTCCTTCAATTGGTCTTGCTTTGCTTGAAGCTCAGCTTCTAATTTGGTCCTTCTGTCAACAGAAAGCTGATCCTCTTCCTTTCTTAACGATTCTAGTTCAATCTGTATAGTCATGATTTGACGATCCAAGTTGGTTATAGCGTCTGGTCTAGACTCATGTTGCAATCTCAAGGTAGAGCATGCCTCATCAACCAAATCTATCGCCTTATCTGGTAAGAACCTGTCCGTGATATATCTGTTAGAATACAAAGCAGCTGTAACTAACGCACCATCTGTAATACGCACACCATGATGAACCTCATAACGTTCTTTTAAGCCTCTTAAAATGGATATGGTATCTTGAACGGTTGGTTCATTGACGGTTACAGGAGAAAATCTCCTAGCAAGAGCAGCGTCCTTTTCCACATACTTTCTGTATTCATCAATGGTTGTGGCACCACAAAGAGATAATTTACCTCTTGCCAATGCAGGTTTCAATAGATTTGAAGCATCGATGGAACCTTCAGCTTTACCTAAGCCCATTAACAAATGTAACTCGTCAATAAATAAAATTACGCTTCCATTCTTTTCTTCGACTTCTTTCAAGATCAGCTTCAATTTCTCTTCGAAGTCTCCCCTGAATTTTGCACCTGAAATAATTGCAGCCAAATCTAAAGTAATGATTTGCTTATCCTTCATACTTTCAGGTACTTCTCCTCTTGTTATTCTTTGAGCCAATCCTTCCATTACTGCAGTTTTACCTGTACCTGCATTTCCAATTAAAACTGGATTATTCTTTGATCTTCTAGATAAAATCTGAATAGTACGTCTAATCTCTTCATCACGACCGATGACGGGATCCAACTTTCCATCCTTCGCCAATTGCGTCAAATCTTGTCCATACTTTTCCAAAGCTGGTCTATTATCTTCTTTGTTCATTGACATCTGAAGACCTCTTGGAACACTATTACTAAAGTATCTTATAGGCTGATGTCTTGTTCCTAATGGCAAGTCACTGCGCATGGTTCTCGAACTAAGTGTCGCAAGAGCAGGTAATGCACGGTTGACCGTAACCGCCCGTCTACCTACTGATGCTATGCGTCTTACTCCTCTTCTTGCAAGCATTTTAAGGAGATTGTTGGCGTATCCGTCAGGCTATATATTATAAGTGAATATATGTGACTAACTAATTCGAGAAATTTCTAGAAGTGTACGTTATATATGCAGGAAAAAAGTCTAGAGTTTTTCAGGCCAGTAATCATTAGCTGAGAACCCTGGATGGGGTTCAAACAGTGGTGGGAGGTCAGAGTACCCTTCACCAGAGGGTCCTTCGCCAGAGGGTCCTCCACCAGATGGTCCTTCACCAGATGGACCCACTGCTTGACTAGATGGGGTAGTTCTATGGTGGCTGTCAGCATAATAATGGTAATCATCGACGTATTCCACATCGTATAGCAGATCTCTGACATCTCTACCACTATATGAAGCTCTTCCTAAACTTTCTAATTCTATGTCGTTTTCATTTATTTGCTGGTCATTTGATATGAATTCGTTATTATCGTTACTGTTGTCATGGTCATTATTGTCATTATCATTACGGTTATTGCGGTCATTAGAGTTGGTGTTAGTAGGATCCAGCGATTGCGTTGCAGACGAGTCTAATTTCAGTACAGTTTCGCTATCGGTATAACTGCTTATAGTGGGATACACTGATAACCCTTTTATCCAGCTAATGAAAGTATTCTTCTTCTCCTTCAAGTTCAGTTTTCTTCGTTTTGCTTCTTCATTTGATTGGAAAATATTGACTTCATCAAAGCTGATGCGTCGTCCTAATACTCCCATAAGCTCCGATCTTCTTTCCAAGCTGCGGATTCCATATATCCATTCCCATACGGAAGTGAGGATTCCAATTTCAATTAGAAGGGGTAAAATTTGCAACCAATTCCTTGTCGAACTAATCTGCTTGAATGCTGCTACTACCAAGATGGACACTGTTAAGTGGCCTGAAAATAACAACCAAGTAAATAATGCTAAAGGTAAAAGCTGTCGGGAGTAAGAGTACTTTCTGAAGCTCTTGATGAATAAAGTATAATAAGCTAGCATGATCCCTATTAAGAAAACATAAACCATTTTGAGTATACTCTTCGCCTGGTTCCAATCTATATAAACCTTGGACTGTTTGGGTCGGGTGAAAAGTACATAACTAGACTGCCTATGTTTGATTTCACAAATACAGGCTATTATTATGTAAACTATGGTAAAAAGAATACATAATATTGTAGTATAGGTACGAACATTTCTCTTGGAAACTTTATAGCCGATCTGAATGAAGGAACAAAATATTAGAGTGTCGGAGATAACATTTGTTACCTTGAATGTCAAGTTATCCAATAAGACATCATATAATGCTATGACATCCATGGTATCCTTATAGTAATTATCTTGGGCATTATTTGTAACCTTCACTAGGAGATACGTTAGCACCATGGTTGCAAATATAGTTGATAGTTGGGCCATCAAGGGCTTTCGCTTATGAGTAGGAGATAACACGAGAAACACACAAAGCATCCAACAGGTGAAACAACTGCCACTGATTGTAAATAATATTGACACAATAGCATCACCGCTAGTAAGAGTATCGCTATCTGTACTCCAAAATGGTATGGAGTCACTGACCTGTGAGACATAAGATTGTATTACCTCATTGCTGCAGTTAGTTATATAATACGCAGGAAACTTAAAATCAGTCAAATTTCTACTCTCTGAAGGATTACCCGTGGACTGGTATCCAATTTTTCCTTCAGTAAGTGAATAAAGCGAACAGTTGTAATGAGTGTTGTTGTACGCCACTTGAATCAAGCTGTAGTCGAACCCACTTAAGTTCATACTGACTGTTTAATCGCGACAACAAAAAATTCTTGACTTTTGTCGTAGAGATATAAATATGACTAATGAGTTTTCTGGCCCTGTGTTCCAAGGTGGTACCCCACAGAACCCTGTGATATCTAATGCCAGTTCAAATGAATTGGAGATAAAAATGGCCAATTTATCCGTCAATGGTAAGAAAAAAAAAAGAAGTGTCAGAGCCTACCATTCCGATTTCACTACTTCACTTAATAATAGTGGGACTGCAAATCCTAATGGAAACTTCATACCCACATCCAGCCATGCACCAGATTCATTAATTTCAGGTCTGAATCATGCTCCTGCATCCTCGTTCTCCACTAATCAGGCAAGTTCAATTCCTCATGAGAGCTCATTTGATACCAATGCCGGTCCAGATCAAAACTTGTCGATACCTTATAAGAGATTCCACGATCAGTTGGAATTTATGACACCAAATGAGGACGACTCAGTAGCATGTAAGTCATTCTATACCTTTGAAAATGTGGTTTCTCCTACTGCAGGTACCCAAGTTCATACTGTGGATCAGGGAACCGCAAGTTCCAAATTTTTCAGATCCACCATGTATAATATCCCCGAGTCGGAACAGCTCCGAGCAGCAACTAAATTGCCTGTTGCTGTCACTGTACGTCCATTCGCACCATTACTAAAGACCGAAGAACCTATTCCGGTAGTTGATATGCGTCAATTAGGTGAAGGGTTTGTTAGTGCTGATGAGGTGGGACCTATCAGATGTCGTCGTTGCAGAACTTACATGAATCCCTCCATGCAACATGTTTATGGGGATAAGTACACCTGTAACGTTTGTCTCTTCCCAAACAATTATGTTCCAAAAGACTATTCTTCGATGATTAATCCAGCTACTAATCAAAGATTAGATGTAGCGCAAAGAGCGGAATTACATAAAGGTGTCTACGACATTTTGGTTCCACCATCGTATTATGCAGGTGGAGTTTCCAATGTTCCCAACTCCTTGCACCATGTTATCCTCATTGATATTACGGTCGAAAGCATAAAGAAAAACTTACCTACTATTATTGCAGATGCTTTGAGATCCGCATTCTATAGTCAAGATGAAGACGACAAAAAGTCCCCAAGGAAGTTTGCCATCATGCTCTTTGATAAAAGAATCCATTTCTTCAACTTATCTAAGTCTTTAGATTATTCACAAATCAGTGTTTGCTCTGACTTGGAAGATCCCTTCATCCCTTTTTTCGAAGGTTTATTTGCAAACCCAGATGAGAGTCGGATGGCCGTAGAAGACGCTTTGAACCATATTGAACAGCTTGGAAGTGAGGATACATTGAGGTCTGATGCAGAACCATCCTTTTCAGTTGCTCTCAGAACAGCTATGCTTTGTCTCAAAGAAGTAGGAGGAGGAAAAATCACTGCTATTTTAACGGCACTTCCATCATGGGGCCCCGGTTCTCTTAAATTTAAAGACATTAGAACCCAGGCTTCAACGATTTCCCCTGAAACACAAAAGAAGATATATTCAGCTGATAACGACTACTATAGACTATTAGCAAAGGACTTCTTGAAAGAAAACGTTGGGCTCGACTGTTTAGTAGTATCCCAGACCTCTGTTGACTTATCAAACATTGGGTGGTTAGCATCTGTGACAGGAGGTACGGTCTTCAGATGGTCGAATTTTAATCACGAACGTGACGCAAGAGAATTTTATGCCAGACTCCTTAATTCAATCATAAAGACTCAGGCCTACCAAGGCCAATTAAAGTTACGTTGCTCTAATGGCTTACAAGTGGCTCAATACTATGGGACTTCATCATCCATTGCTGAAACATCAATAATCGGCAATCCAAATCAAGACCCAATCATTCCAATTATATCAGAAGATAGTTCATTCACTATTCTTTTGGAATATGACGGGAAGCTTTCTACAAGTCATGATTGTCACTTTCAAGCTGCGGTGTTATACACAGATAAAGAGGGTAATAGGAAAGTTAGAGTTATCAATCTTGTCCTAGCTGTGAGCGAAAGGCTCGATGATGTATTTAATTTTGTGGATCAGGATGCTGTGGTTACCACTCTTGTAAGAGATACATTATCATTTGTTGGTAAACAGACATTCAAAGAGTTGAGAGAATCAGTAAACTATAAATTGGTTGAAGTATTCACCCAATATAGAGCAAAGAGTGAGTTAGGTCCAGGTGGCCATAGGGCGTCTTCCAATCAATTATTAATGCCAGATTCATTGGTCAACCTTCCTCTTTATATGCTTGCTTTTTTAAAATCAAACGCTTTGAAAGAAAGTAGTCTGGTATCAGGAGATGCGAGATTAGAAGATATCTACCAAATGCTAAATATGCCAATTGAAAGATTAGTCTATCATCTTTACCCTTCCTTGATAGAACTTCATAGCTTATATCCCCAAGAGGGATTGGTGCCTGATGTTGGATGCAACCCTCTGGAATTTGTAATATTGCCGCAATCCAAGCCCTTGTCTTTGTTCAAGTTAGAGGACAGTATATACCTATTATGTGATGGAAGAAGAACTTTATTATGGGTCAGGCCGAATGCTAATCCACTTTTGATTAAGGATTTATTCGGAGAATCTGTCGATTCCGTTGATCAAATTGATCCATTAACCGATGAATTACCAGAGTTGTCCACCGAGATCAGTCAAAAGACAGCCAACATTATAAAATTCTTTAACGTATATATAAATGGGTTAGCCGCTGTTGGTAGCTCAGCTATTCAGATAATTAGGGAAGGAATTGACGGCTCGGATATTTTTTTCAAAGAACATCTTATTGAGGATGGTACCAAGATGGCTATCAACATTCACAACTCCAATTATACTGATTTCTTATCCCGCTTACATAAGGCAATCAAGGTACAATTAGAAAATGATGCAACTTATAGCAAGGTCAAGGCATCACTTAATACGTCAGAGAAGCAGGATTCTTTAGCACAAAGATTTATCCATTTCTAGATCTCATTAGATAAAGTTTATATTACATCTACTTAAACTTGACAAACATTACTATCTCTCTTATAACCTCTAAGACATCATTAGCATGGTTGTTCAGAACAATCGTTGCCAAAGCCATTTTCAACTTTGAATTATCTCGAAATTCAGCTAAGTATTCTTCATCAATATTGGCTGCTGCATAAACAAGATCAAGTAACAAATAACTCAACCTCAATATAAGATCGGTTTCTGTGACTTGATTTACAAAGATCTCACATATAGCATTGATCAACTGGCTCTTTATAGTCTTTTGCTCCAATATTATTTGGCATATCATGTCGTACTCTGATGTTGAGTTAGCTAGTAAACCTGCCAACGTTGTTTGAAGCTCAATATCTTTCAGTTCAAGTAATTTTACTAAAATATTTAACCTTTTCAATGCTTGTTCGTCATCAGCATTGAAAAATTTGACTAAAATTTTGGGTTTTGCTATTAAATTCGAAATAAGTTGCCAAGCTGCCCTTTGAATCAAGGGTATATCAGCTTCCAAAATGAAATTATCAAGGAAAGTATGAAAAGTCTTGATGATTATCTTATCTTTAAAATCGTCTTTATCATCTGGAAGCGAAGCAATATTGGTTAATGCCAACAAGGATTCAAACTTGTCTATATTAGTAATGTCATTATAAAGATAACTGTCTTCACTATTGCTACCCAATCCCTCTTTATATTGGGAAATATCAGGTCCTAATAGCTCTATGAGGAACGGCAAACTTGTAGAAATACTGTACTTATTAAACGCTAACGCTGGATTGACCTGAATCAATATTTTTGCAAGGGCCCTAATAGCATATAATCTAAACTTTATGGTGGTATCAGTGAATTCTTTGGGTTTGGTTCTACCGTCTACAACATTGCTTCTCAGAATTAAATAATCCAATATTGTACTTATTGAACCTTGCCTTACCAACTCCTGCTTAACAACTTTATCTCCTGAGAGAGATGCAAAATAGATGATACGGATAACTTCATCAATATAATTATTCGAACTATTTTCAACTTTCACTATTTTTAATTTAGATACGACATCCAATAATTTGTGGTCAATTATTACCTCCTTGTTGAAGTTATGAATAGCATTCACATCCTCTTTTGTCTCCGATGAAGATGCAGAATCTGAAAACTTTTTTAAGTAATTCATGGTCTTCTGTCTTGATGATGACCCAGTATCGGTCTCGATTTGCATCAAATTTGATATTACCAATAATAAACCGTAAGTGACAGATGACTTATGTACATCAACTGAGGTCTTGGTACGTTGCTCTAATAATTTAAGCAAAGTAGTGATAGCTTCCTCGTCAGCTCTGAACTGGGTTCTCAAGGACAGATTCAACGTCAAATACGCAAATGCTTCTGTGGTATATTCTATATAATCCTTGCTTTCTTTTAAGTATTCAATACAAGTGTAGAAGATGTCATTAATCGATACATTCTTGTCGCCACTCTTCTCCAAGAAGTTCCATAACTTTACTAGACACAACGTCGAAAGTATTTTAAATTCGGGATACTCTTGTTTGGGCAAATTGAATCCAACTTTCAAGAGATCATAATAGGTATCACTATTGAACTTCCTGGATGACTCTTCTATGCATGAGTCACTTACTAGCTTCAATAACGATATGGTAACCAACTGATTGTTTGGTTGTTTCAAAGACTCATGATTTATTCCCTTGATATGAGAGATGATAATCTGAGCGCAAGCACTAGAGGTATAATACAGGGCACAAACCTGGGGGCAAATTGGAAATAAAGCATCAAGGACATGGACTAAGTTCAAAAAATCCTTGAAATCAGTATTACTTTCTATTGCAAAGTCAAAGAAATTTTTGATGGCTTCGATTGTTTCCACTTGAGCCACCTGCAATTGTTTTACCACTATGAATAAAACCAAAGACGTCAACTCATCAGATGGTGAATCAAGTAAAGAAAGAAAGGCTTGAATGTGATCTGGGAATGTCACTTTAAATTGAGTTAAAAGTGATAAATAAACTTGTAAGTAAAAGATTCTATCTGGAATCTTCCAACCTTCAGTCTTCAACTGATTCTTGATAGCAGTAAGAATCTGGGAAACCCTATGAGATTTATCTTCCGAACATAACAGCAAAATGTTGATAATCAATGTACCCTGTTTATCATTTAATGCTTGTAATCCTCTCAAAAATGCAACTATATTCTTTTGCAACAATTGATATAATACATCAGCAGTATCTTGTTGTTGAGAATATCTTAATAACACCTCAAAACTCTTATCAGATACACTGTTTGGATCTATAAACACCTTCACAATGCTCTTGAACTCATCATCAATCAGCAACCGTGCTAATTGCCACGTTATATCGCCACTTTCTGGTGGTGGATCTGACATCAAAAGTCGCTAAAAGTCGCTAGAAATCTCAACTCCTGAGAATAAAAATTATACTATCATAAACACAGTTACAAAGCTGTGGTAATACATCTAATGGATACTGCCACCGTCATAGATAAGTATACCCAGGATATATCCAACCTACCTCTTGAAGTTAGGCATGTTTTTGAGGAGATCAAAACTAAAGATGTCCAGTTAATGGAGACTCGGAAGAAACTTCAAGCTAAAGATAATCAACTACATAAGTTCATCAAACAAAATGGAACCCTCATCAAACACCCCAAGGAACCACAAATCGTTGCCAAGATATCTGAGGATATTGAACAGATAGAAAAAATTCAAAAGGAGAAGATTCTTTTGGCCAATACTGCATTATTTTTAATTTCTAAACATTTATTCAATTTTGAGACTGATATAACTAAGCTTGAAAGAGAGGAATTAATTCCTCCTATAGATAATGTCTATGATATAGATGGAGGTGCTGGAGATTTGAATAGTAATTTGAATGGATATAGTGAAGTGTCAGCTACACCGACTCCAAGGAGTAATGCCTCATTAACTCCTGCCGCTGAATCTCAACTACTGAGAAAGGCACAAAAGAGGAAAGCTCTTATGAAAGCTGGAATGCGTCCAAATAAGCGTAGTCGTCTAGATGACGATGACGACGATTCTGTAGATAGTCATGGTAGACACGATGGACCTGGAGGTGACGATGCTGATAATACCCTATATTGTTTATGTCAACGAGTGTCATTTGGAGAAATGATCGCCTGTGATAATGATGACTGTAGGTTTGAATGGTTCCATTGGTCATGTGTAGGTATCACATCTACTCCGAAGGACAATGAAGTGTGGTACTGTCCAGATTGTGCCCCAAGAATGGAAAAGAGAAAGAAGAAAAAGAAGTTCTAAGTATATAATGAATAATGCCCTATACCTCTAACTATGGCCTCTAGCACTTACTTCTAGCGCTTTCCTTCGTACCTGAATTTTATCTCTGACCCCTTAAACCCCTATTTCACGTGTAATGGCCCTGATCCAATATTGTACCGCGAAGATTTTGAACTCTCCTGTTGTTTATCCAATTCACTCGCTATGAAATACCAGACTATAGTTGCTTTGGCGATCTCACTTTCCTTGGGAGCAGACGCTGCTGCCGCTGCCGCTGCTGTTACAACTACCCCTGCTGCTGCCGCTGCTACAACTACTCCTGCTGCGGCTGCCGCTGCTGCTGCTACTACCGCGGCAACCACCCCTGCTGCCGCTGCTAACACAGACACTAAGAATGCTAAGGCAACTACTGCTGTGGGTGCTGCTGCTGCTGTTGAACCTGACACAACAACGACCACTCCAGCAGGCGCTGATACCGATACCGACACAACCACTGCTAAGACTACTGCGCCAACGGATACTGACGCAACCACTGCTAAAGCCACTACACCAACAGATACTGACACAACCACTAAACCAACGGATACTGACACAACAAAAGCCAAGACCACAGATACTGATACCGATACCGATACCGATACTGATACCGATACTAAAAAAACCACTGGTAAGCTCAATACCGCGACTATGGATGCAGAACAGTTGGCTAGTTACCAGTTAACAGTCACCATGGACAATGCACAGTTACAAGAATATAAAAGTACCGCTACTATGAGGCCCGAGGACTTAGCTGCCTACTTAAAAACGCATACCACTGCCGCCCAACCTATTAATGGCGCCGGTAACCAAGGCGCCAATACAAACACCGTACCAACCTCATATGCTCCAGCAATAGCAGACACCGTTAGTTACATCACCACCAGAGTTCTTCGTTCGGATGAAACCACCCCTACCACTGCTTCTGATTCTGAAGAATCCACTGGTAGCAGCTCCAGCTCTTCAGATAAATCTTCTAGTAGCGATGGTGGGTCGAAAAGTGGTGCCTCTGGTTTAAGCCTTCAAGCATGGTCAATTGTTATTCCTATCATTTTAGTTGGATTTATGTAACATTTATAGATAACAATATAGGTTGATTTAGGGAAATATTACTGTCAAAAATAAAGCCCGTCAAATTAGGCGATTCTTATATCCACGCCGTTAGCGAGAAATATGAAAAAAAATTTAACGAGTAAAAATGGTAAAGGCGATGTTTGCAAGGCTTAGTCGAGTCCATTGTAGCGTAAGATGGAACTCGAGCAGTACCATATCGGCCTTGAATACACAATTAGATGGGATGTTAAAGGGGAAACTTAACCAACAAAGTGTACTTAATATGATCACTACTTGTCAAAATTTGCAAGTACAGACCCATGACTATGAAAAGTTTTGGAATAATCCGATAAACAAAGAGATCAATAATAAAATAACACAGATATTGACCAACAAAGACGTTGAATTCGATAAGCCGTTACTAAAAGAAATTTTCAAGTTGAAGTTGCCTACACTAACCAATATTAATATTATCAATGCGTTCTATGAGCGTCATCCCAATTCATACATTGATAAAGATATAGCATTAATTCCATTTAGAAACAGTTTATTCCATGGTGATCTCAACAATGCATTGAAAATAACAGATATAACTGTAGGGCATAATAATTACTTAAAACAAAAGCATGAAGAGTTGAAATCCGGTGTTCTCAAATTAGTAGGTTCTACTATTGGTATTACCATTTTCTCTAAATATGGAGTCCAAGAACTTATTGACTCTGGATTAGTGGCTCATGGTTGGAGATACTTGGGTTCTATTAACACCCTAGTCCTCACCTACTTAATCAACTCTTCTTTCTTAATGACAATTGTTAAATTTGGTAGACAATTGGTATCCTCAGGTGGTGAATACTTGACCTGGCAAAAGGGAACGTTTTATACCTATTGGTATAAGCATGCAGATGAAATGCTTTTCTGTAGTAAAATAGTGGAGGCAGATATCAAAATGAATGGCGGCGGTCCTTCAGGAGGAGAGGTGAGCCCAGAACTTGTTGATGAGTTGTGTAGAAAAGGTAACAATGAAGAAAGTATGACCCCAGGTTACAATAGAGATGGTAAGAAAGTGAGGCTCTTGGATTTAAAGGATAACCTTGAAGACCTTAAAATGCAAGCTTACTGGATGAGTGGTGGTGATGGCTTTGAATGGGTAGAGCCAGATCAAGATCCAGCAGAATTAATTTGGAAAAAGCATATTAAAGGGTTTGAACAATTACTGACAGGAGATAGTACAAAATCATTGAAGTGGGCGGAATCTTTAATAGAAGAAGAGAAGAAATAGTAAATCTTGTATATATATATTAATGCACTCATAATTCATTAGGATTAGGAATTATTGCTGGTATTTGTAGTCGAAACTTCCGTTGGAGGGACTTCTGGTTCCTCAAAAGAGATCCTAAAGGACTTTGGTATCAACCTGATATCGTAATCTGTCTCTATTCTCAATTCCTCCCAAGGTTCGAAGTGTTCCCAAACCTCTTCAAGATCATCATCAGTCTCCAAACGATGATCACCTAATGAAATTGGAGGCTTTGGGTGGTCTTCGTTATAAGTAAAAGTTGATTTACCTTCCATCATGAGATCAAGTCTTTCGCCCTTGTTCAACTCATTAACGTCTTTGAGCTGATTATTCAAAAGGTGATCGTAAATTGCCTTATTTTGAGAGTGAATATTGACATAAATTTGCTCAAAATGTTCAGAGTTAAGTAATCTTGGCAAGCTATTAACTTTGACCACAACACGAGGCTTCTCACCTTTGTCAACTTTATTGAGCTTAAGGATCTGGTCTTTTATGTCATCGTTGATTCTGTTTAATTCAATGGTTTCCTCTCTTCTGGAAGGCCCAATATTGTTCTCTAGTGTCAGTATAAAATCGGACATTTTCATGGGTCTATAATTCCTTGGCCCAAACCATGGATGTATTGGTTGGCCATTTTTCAATGCTAGATTTGTGTAGAAGATTCTTTCTTCCTCCCATGGGTCCATAGGTAATATTAACCGGGTTACTTCGAATACACCATTATATATCAAGTTGAGTCCCAAGAACCCATAGGTATATTTCTTAAATTTCTTGTCATATGTAGGAACAATTCCTGATTGAATGAGCTTCCTATTCCTTAAATTCTTGCATTTAACCAATAACACAGCCCCAAATACAAACTGAGTGGCAGTTAATCCTTTCAAAGCAAGCTTGTTCTCTGGTGGTGGTACCAAAGGTCCCCAAATACCTAATCCAAAGCTAGGATTAGTACCATAATTTAACTTGTCCTCTAAAAATGTCCGTATAAAGTTCCTTGTTGGCGGCACTTTCGTAGTCTTGTCATTCCCACCATTATTATTGCTTCCGTCATTCCCACCATTGTTATTATCGTTGCTATTTGGCGGAATGTATACACCCATAGTTAATGATCTAACAGCAAATAGTTAATTTTATGTTCGCATAGAATTTCCAACGGGCATTGGAGACATGTTCTAGAAGAAGCGATGCAAAAAAGACGTCACAGAGGATGAAATACAGTAGGTAAGAGAAAATTCAAGTGCATGGTGTCTATTTTCTGACATTAAGTAGGAAAAATAAGTTGACTATTTTTTTTTATATTCTTAATTCATCAAGGAGTTAATTAATAAAATAAATTAAGCCTCGCCGGCGTATAAGTCCTCTTTCAAGTCAATACCTAATTCTTGTCTAATATCCTTTAATTCATCCAAATATGCTTGGTATTGTTCCTTGTTTTCTACTTTATGCTTTAAGGCTTCGAAAGTTCTGACAGCAGTTGGGTAGTCGTTGACCCTTCTACATGCTAATAAAGCCTTTTCAATAACCGTTGGGGCTGGAACCAAATCATATGAGAAAGCGTTGTTTAAGATTCTTTGTACTTCAAATAAATCGTAAGCTTCCTCAAACTCTTGCTCGTATCTAGCGGTGAATTCTTCAAAAGTCTCTTCGTGGTGGTCACCAGAATATTGTCTAACCTGAACTTTGTTGGCTCTGTGGACTAAAAATTGATTGGTTGGTCTAACCAAGCTATGGAACTGTGCTCTTGGGATGGCTCTAACCTTTAAAGCGGAACGAATTGTGGATGCAAACATGATTATCAAAAATCGCTACTTGTTTAGAAAATTTTTTGTCTTACTGTTCATTGGATCGTAAGATTTTTGAGAACTTCAAAAAGGGGTAGTGTCTGGGAGAAAACCAATAATGGAGGTAAGCTACGGTGGAAAGTTGAAGTGAATAAGGATGGTCAATAATGTGTGTTGTTAAGTGGATTGAAAGATAGAGAATTGGAAGTTTATCCATAATAGCTTCTCAATGATTTTGCAAGTAGTATATAATTTGCTCATTGACGTCCAATGAAATGTCCGCATTAGTAAAGTGTAATCATGTGATGTACCTAAACTAGAAGCCAGAATGCCAATGTTCTTGACCAATATAAAGAGAAGGTGGAGTAGATTGTGTGTGCTGATATCGGTGTGCTGATATCGGTGTTGGTGGTCGCCATTGGTATCGACTGGATTGAGGTTAAGTATATTACAATTTATTGAAACCCCATAGAGGAATTGCAAAATTCACTCATCTTGTTAAAACATTTATATTTACCCATAGAACTCTATTTAATTAACTCTTTTCACAGTCTTCCGCTTAATGAATTTGAAATCATTCAAGATTTCAAAGTCTTTTAGATTGTTTGTGTTAAAGTTCAAATTCTTATTTCGTCCTCCCATGCTGATAGTCAAAGTTAAGTTGTTATCATCAATTTTAATAAGGTCATCGTTTGTCTCTTTTATGAACATGTACCCATTGCGATTCCGCTTATAGAATGTAGAACTGAATGACTCATGGAACTTTTGAATGTTGAGCTCTGGTTTTCGTAGTGGTTTGCTCTTCGGTACATTGATTATTATTGAAATGTCGTGTTCATTTTCATGGTCGTTTTCCTTATCATGCTCTGCATCCTTTTTGTGATTAAGCTCTTGATCCTCTCTCTCAGGAGCCACTCCAGCAATCCCAGAGTTGAGTGGTCCAGAGTTGAGTGGTCCAGAGTTGAGTGGCCCAGAATCATGAGGTCCGGCATGATCGCTATTGTTCCTAAGTTGCCTACTTTTAAGTGGGGTGGCTGCTATATCTATATTTTCAGTCGATGCTTCACTTATTGTCATGGCATCAAACCCATGCAAAGGAGGTTGTAGTGGGTGGTTCGTGTGGTAAGCGAACTGACTTTTGTAGTTGAGATTTGGAGAATAGAACATTTGCTGATTACTTCGGAAGGTATCTCCGGCTGCCTGGTGTTCGTCATTGATCAGGTCCATATCAAAACCAAACTGAAGATGGTTGAACTTGTCGGGGTTATATTCTTCGAATGTGGGTAACTGGTTGAACGAATTGAAGCTCAGGTTATTTCTTGTCTGAGGTTGACTCCGGCTTTGAAACTGAGGAGGGGCACTCATACTGCCAGTATGGGATCCATTGGCTGATCCCGAGACATGGGGATTATGTGGGACAACAAAAGGGGTACCGTACGAAGAATACTGTTGACTGCTATACAGTGTAGGCAAAGAACCCGGGATCAGTCCCACGGACAGGGACTGGGAAAATTGATTGGATGAATCGGATTTGGGGATAAAGCTAGGTGTGTGTTTGTTATAGGACTTAGAAAAGTTGTTGTTCCATATGGAGTGATGTAAGTCTAGCTGATTATGGAATTCATACTCATTGAAGACGGGGGTAGACAGGTTGGAATTGCTATTTAGTATAGGAGTAATGGGGGCAGATAAGAAATTCGTTAATATTGGGGACGAATTGTGCCTCGGCTGAGATGTCGGGAAGAAATTCGATGACGTCTTCCTCGAGCTAATACTACTGGTACTTGTTGATACCGAGTCCAAGGATTTCTCGTCCATCGAGTCGTCTTGTAATGGCAATTATGTATAACCCTCGTGTAAAAAATATCTCACAATTTTTTCTTTTTTTAGAACTCAGACGGATAACGATATGGTGGTTCCGGATTACCCCAATTTGCATTGAATATACTTGATGTAATGCCAAATTAAAGACTGGAACCAAAATGGAAACTCATCCTATTCTTATAGCAAGAAACCAAAAAAACCAAGTACCATGGTAGTTGTGGGCAGCAGACTATGTCCCAAGCTGTGAAAGTTAAAACCGGAGTTAATATTATAAAAAAAAGATCTTAACTTTTTCAGTGAAAAGAATTCATGGAAAAGGTGAACAGTGACTCGGATCTAAGTTGAACTCTTATAATTCCCACCTTTTGTACTGTATTACTGCCCCTCACTAGCTGCAAAATTATTTTGCAGCCACTATCTCATGAACTATATAGTTATCTCATTTTCTACCGCAAAGTATGCAATTCATAAAACTCATTCTTAGATGATATCTATGATCAAAACCTCGAACGAATCATTTTATACCTTTTCTTTCTATGCCGTCACTATCCCCATTTTAGTTGTTCCAGTGAGTTTATTTCCCTTTCAAGCAGTGTAATTGATTTTGATATGGTACATACACGCATGTTGATTTCATGCTCGCTTTTGTGGTCAGTTGAAGTTTTATTTAAATCAACAACGATTACACTGATATTACATAATAATTTTTTTGTTGCAAACACAGGTGGATTTGATATTTACAGTCTAAACGTTTAGTTGAACTACAATAAAGAGGGACGCAGATTGATCATGAATTATAATAACTGGAGAGACCAGAAGTCACAAGACAACGGAGGTAATGGGATCGTAGGGAATTCAAATCAAAACATAGGAAGAATTCAAGGGGCTCCATTGGAGTTGAATCCCCCAATTCTTTCCCAATCAATGATGGTACAAGAACATCAATTATCTTCTGATTCCTCTAACTTAGGAGGTGCCACTATCGGGGGAACTGGTCAGAATACGGATGTATTAGATCCTGATCAAAGACCATCTAGAAGGCCTGTTTCTACCACCAGAAGAGCAGCACAGAATAGATCTGCTCAAAAGGCATTCAGGCAAAGAAAAGATAGGTATATAAAGGACCTTGAAGCACAGGCAGCTGAAGTCCCCACCTTGAAAGAAAAGATCGAGGAATTAAAGGCTGAAAACTTGAGACTTAGGGATTATACTATTGCTCTTCAAGGCAAGATCATTGAGTTGGGAGCAGAAAACTTTGACCCGAATGGCCAGGCAACTGCCTCTTACAATAAAATTCTTGAAAACAGGCAATGAGGGACCCCCGCTTATTCGAGAAGAAAAATTTGGATAGTTCAAGGCAATCGTTGGAAGGTATATACAGTAATGTACGACATATATTAGGCAATACTTGCACATTAATTATGATACAATGGAGCTGCATTATAATGAAATTAAGGCGGAAATGTGTTTATTGCAGCCTTGAGTTTCCCGTTTCAGATTATGCTGCAATTTTGGCTAAGAAAAAAACCTCATGAGGTGGCAGCACGGTCCGGCAGCGGATTGACACGAATCCGCACTAATGCACATATGTACGTAGTATACGAGGTTGCGGCATAACTGGCAACTATCCTTCACTCGACAATAGAACCAACTCATCATACGTAGGTATGACACTTTTGCTAAATTGCACAAAATTACTATATATCAGTGTTTATATATATATATAAGGACCCTATACCTCGAGAGTGTGACCCCCTGTTTCTTGACTCTTTCTTTCCGTCTGACATTATGTCCGTGTTCTTCAATGCTTTTAATTAAAGGCTGTCTTTTTCGACTCCGGTACTGCATGTGGCTCACATGGCGTTTTATCATTTTTTTATTTTTTATTTTTTTAAAACACATTGCAAAATTTAAGTGCCTTAAGGCATTTATATAAAAAGAAACAGAGAGCCACTTAGTTGTAGATTTCAATATATATTTTCAGGTGAACAAGTTCAACTGTTGATCAGTTGAATAAAAGCTGATGCAGACTAATTTACATACCCACACGGCTGAACTGTATGATGAATTCTTGAACTTGATTGAAAGCATCGATTATAGTGATAACCAAATAGTGCTAGAAGAAGACAGAGCCATAGATCTAACAACCAAACATATCAAGTACAGTAAAGATAGTCATCGAACAATCAGCTTGTCCAAGAGCTTTCCACCATATCTAGGGATTCATAACATCACTACCAACAGAAAGACCCATAGTGACTATGAAAACGATTACCAGAATCCAGATCAAATGAGTAGTGATTCCGAAGATGAGACAGAGTGCTTTGAAACGATTCAGAGGAACCTATTCCACATACCTCGGTCGATAAATGTGATGCCTGGAGACCAGAATAACGAGACAAACGAATTCGTCAGCATTAATGACATCAATATTAGCTTGGATCTCCAAAACCCAATGGATCTTTCTCAGAGAGAATGCAAATCTTGTAGTCTTAAATCCAACGACGAAGGAAATCCTGTTGTCCCAGGTTTGTTTCCATCGATGAATATTAAAGATGACGAACAATTTTTAAATTTCGACAGATTACCTTTGAATCCAAGCTATATAGCACCCTAAAGAGCATAGTTGTGGCTCAAGCCCAATTAGCTGAATAATGACTAATGATATCTCCTTCTGGCTGGTTCAGAAGGGGTCACACACAAGTGGTTATATACTGACGTTGCTTCTCCTATTAGTACACTTTTAATACTAGTAGGGGCTTTTTATATCAATTTAACTATTTAATTTACGATCAAACATCACTTCATATACAACTCTATACTTCAAGTGTAGCACCTGCCATGCTAGCAATTATCATCAGAGAATCTGACTCATTTTGAAGCACCGAAGTAAAAAATTCTATGCAAGATTTGCTCAGGGCTCATTTCAAGACTTTAGTTGTACGGCACAGCGAAAAATCCGCCATATATGAGAAAGTTAATTTCCCACACGGGTAGTCGATGACGGAATATGCCGCCATGTAGAACCGTATATACTAGAATAGTAGAATAGCAGAATTAAAGCGTCTACAAAAAGTTATACTTGTATTTTAGTATCTGGTACCGTACCGAGGATAGATGAGGGTTTTCATGGCCGCCGTGCTCATTTTACCACCGTGCAGGCATTGAAGGCGCTACATTCGGCATTTTTAGAACAGTGGGTGAAATAGGCGCAAAGTTTGATGCGGCCATTATCGGGAATCTCGTAATGCTTACCGTTTTATATCTCTGAAACTTAAATTAGAATCCAAACGAATCACGTGAGCGCAATATTTTCAAATGGCAAATAACTCTATATATTAATTGACTAGGTCCATAAAAGGTTGAGCCAGTACGTAATATAATCACTCCCCATCGAAGGAACTTTTTTGTTGGTCAATCGACTTTCAGCCAAAACTCTATACAAAAATTTGATAGCGCGAGTAAAAAAATTTTCAAGAGGTTTGAAGATGTTAAAGGTGTTTAAAAGGTCGTTGACTCAGGACTTGAATATCAGTAAAGGAATATGGTCAGATTTCAGCAAGAGACCTGAAACCCTAAAGATCAAATATCCTGCTCAACATCAACATAAGCTTCCTGAAAGTAAGCCTGTATATCATGCTCCAAACTTGATTAATGAGACCTTCGAAAAAGCATACAATTTATTACAGAATGAAAGTGAAAGCTTATATAAAAAAGCAGAAGCTGAAAAAGACCCAGTGAAAAGAGAGAGACTTTTGATCAGAGCAGAAAGCAAGAATCCAGAAGTGTTATACAATATGGAGTATAATTCATCAAGTTTAGATTTATCTCAACCAGTATACAGAAATTTTGCTAAGAAACAATGGCAGAGTTACGATTTAATGGTACTCATGCAAAGACTTGAACAATTCAAAGTCATTCCTGACACAATGCCAACTTTGGTACCTCAAGTTGATGTGAAAGTTCAATTCTCCCATAACACAAGACAAGAATTTCAAGGTTGGATTGAACCAGGTAGATTCTTACCTGCATTTGCCGTTAGTCAACCACCAACCATCAAAATACAACAATTCCACACTGGTGATGTTACCCAGAAACAAAAGTATACTGTTGTTTTAGTCAATCCAGATGACCCAGATTTGACTACCAATTCTTTCAAGACTACCTTGAATTTTGGTATTTCCAATGTCACTCTCGACTTGAAGAATAACACTTTGGACGTCCAAAAATATCTTTCAGAAGACTTATCTATATTCAGACCATATCAACCATTGACACCTGAGATGAATGCAGGAGAATACCAAAGAGCCTGTCTTTGGGTATTTAGACAATCAGAAGATGCAGAAGTCCAAGTGGACATTAGCAGGTTCGATCCTGAAAAGTTCGATATCAGAGAATTTGCAAACTCCTATAATTTAGAAGCCGTTGGCGCACACATGTGGAGACAAACGTTCGACAGATCAGTTAATAAAGTAAGAAGTGAATACGGTTTGCCTAATGGAAGAGTCTTCCATAGAGTTAGAAAGGCTCATCCATTACTTTAATCATAAACTTGCACATCTTGTAAATACAATACATAGTCACGTACAATTATACTCTTTTACCCCCTAATTCTTGTTGCAGCTTTCCCATTGCATAACTGCGTGAGTCAGCGTGGGAAAAACACAGAAATAAAAAAGTACCACACAACTGTGAGTATTGCAGAAGTACAATATGACAGACGATGGCGGTAGGCCTGATAGAAGGTCTCAACTCAGGAGCTTGAATACAAGGGCATGGGAAGGAGAATCTGTATTCGAAGTTGCAAAGAAGTTAGATTCTTCAGTGAAGAAGAATATGTCATTCAATAAAAAGATCAAGACCTCATTGACATCTGACCAAGCTCCACACATCCTAAAGGACATTAGCCTGTTGAGTATTCTGAAGTACTTAACCGAAGTAACTCCTTCTCTTTATGAAGGGCTATTAACTGTTAGTAAGTTGGACGATATAACAGCTTGTGTAGAGATCATTTCAGCATTGCATCAAAGATTTCAAACTCAGTTCACACCTGACTTAATTGTGCTTTTATTGGTTGGACTCTCCAACGAATATAACAAAGACGACGATACAGTCAAACTACTGAGACACAAAACTCTTTTGAGAATCGTTACAGAACTCACCATTGTTGGAGTTATCAGAGATATAACCGATGTAGAGAAACTGGCATTGCCTGATAAGATAGTAAAAAAATTTAGTGGTACTGACAAATTCATCTTGACAGTTGTTTTGAAGGATTTACTTAGATTTGAAATAAAAGAAGGCCATTATTTGGGTATAGTTGGTCCTTTGTACAAGAGATACTGGCATTTAATAGAAACATATCTTCCCGAGCAAGCTGAAAAACTTAATAGCATCTTCCAAATTTATACCAAATTCAATGTCGAAAACCTAATTGCAATAAACAAGTCATTGAATAACGAGATCACAACTTTCAATAAGTCCAACTTAAAGTATGGTCAAACTTTTGAGGACAGATCACAAGCTTTGGAGGCATCTAGAAAGAAGTACGAGACTATTTATCTGCAAGTAAAAACATTGTGTGAAGCTACAGCTTACCAATTCCCAGAATTAAGTGTTCTCTCAGTGGAATCTGAAGATTTTTCTGTGCTGACAACAATTGAAATCGTGAATGAAGGCACAGAAACTGATCTTGGCATATGGGACTCAGTTCAAGCGGAAAAATTCTATACTTCAATTCCAAGTCCAGATTCTTTGAATCCAAAGAACCTCGACCATTATATCAATCTCTATAAGAATAAGACTGATGGAGAAAAAATCACCCAGTTCTTGTCACATTTTGATCTGATTGACAATGAAGAAACTGTTGAAACTTTAGTATGTGTATTCAATAAGTTAAACTTGACCAATAAAGCAACTATGAATAGATTATTCCAATATTTTACAGAGTCCTTAGATTCATCAAGCTACAGATTCTATACTAAGTTTTTGAAAATCAATTATGTCAATTTGAAAGAATTGAGTGATGACATAATAGAGTTCTTGGATGTGAATCTAAGATCCCAGGTGTACCATGATAAATTAAGTTTCAGATATATTTACTTCTATGTGGAGCTTATCAAATTCAAGTTAATTCCAAATTTCAAAATCTTCCATAAGCTCAATTTGTTAGCCCAGAATATTCATACATCAAATAATTTGGATATTTTGACGGTGATTTTTGAGAAATCAGGCAAAGTCTTATTATATGATACATACTATCGAGAGAATATGCTTGCACTAGTTAGCATATTGGACGAAAAGAAAAAATCAGCTCTCATACCCATGAATACCAAGTCAGCTATCAAAAACTTACTTTTAACGTTAGAAGCTCCAACAATAAATAGGAAAAAGCTTTCGAATCGTACACAATTAACCCCAAAGCAGGCCTTTTTGGTTAGACTTTTGACATCTGAGATCGGCCAGGTAAAAAATTCAGCCATCTTGAAGCTTCTTAAAAAGTTTGATTTTAACAATCCAGAATTTTCAACTTTAATCGTAGAGTTATTCACCAAGATTGAGTACGTTAAGTTTGATAAGGCCAGGCTATTGGCATCCTTATTGAGGGAACTTACGGTGGCTAAAAGGGATCAGACCATAGCTATTAAAGTAGTTGACGAGATAACAGAATGTATACTTCGTGGAATAGAACTTAATGACTACAGAATGAACAAGGAGCGTGTATTACACATCAAACTCATAGCTGAGCTATTTAATATGAATGTAATAGTATTGAACTTTGTGATAGATTTGGCTTTTAAAGTGATTTGTTATGGTAATCCTGATAACCAACCACTTCCATTTAACTACGATGCTGTATTAGATCTACCTAATAATTTCTTCAAAATTCAATTGGTATGTGCATTGTTTAATAATATGGACCATATACTATACCAGGTTTCGAAGTCAGATACAAAAAAGATGCACGAGAAGGTGCACGCCATTAATAAAAAGGCAAAACAGAAGTTAATGTCTTTTATTTGTTATTTTCAGTACTACACCTTTTGTAAAGAGCAATTACCAATGGAAATAGCATTTGAGGTCAATGACTTGTTAAAGAAATTTGAAACAGTGGTGCCATTGCAGAGGTTTGATAACTTAAACGACACTTTAATGGAATTAAAACGGCTCCTGCAGGAGAAAATGCAGAGAAGCAAAAAGAATGGAAGTGTAGACACCAACTCTTCAAGAAATATGGAATTGGGTATCGATGAAAAGGATATTGAGGACGAAGAAGAAGAGTTAGTTGCTTTAGGCAACGATACAGATGATAGCTCTAGTGAAAGTGACAGCAATTCTGAAGATGGTAATGATGATGGGGATGACTCCACATCCAGTGAAAGCGATACAGAGTCTATTGAAAGTAATATCAGTGATTCAAATCAAGAAGACTTCACCGAAACCGATCTTGATGACCATCCTAAGGCAAACTTGGCCAGCAAGTTTGACCAAGAGTTAGAGAAAGAATTCAATCGTTTAACACTAGAATCTCAAACTTCTACTTCATCTAAGAAAAATACTAATACCTATATAACGATACCAAAATCTGATAAGCCAGAAAAGTTTAGCTTATTGATCAAGAACGGTAAAAAGGCAGATTTGAAAGAAATTATGTACATGGACGACAGTTTAAAACAAAGAATAAAGGAAGAGAAAGAGAAACGAGATCTTAATAACAAGAGAGTCATAGATTTAGTGATGAATATGGATAACTAACCTACATGATAATGTACATATCGAGGAAACCTATTAAAATTAATTTACAATGCGATTATGCTTACAAAACTTTAACCATAACGATGGTTATATCGTCTTCTTTTCCACCAAGGTAGTCCTGACCAGTTAATCTGGATAACTCTTGAGCAAAAGTACTTGGGAAATTAGGATCAGTAGAGATCTTTACAACCTCTTTGACGAAATTGTTACTAATTTCCTGTTGGGACACCCCCAGAGTGAAGCTATCCTTCAAGAAGTTTTCTATATCTTGTGGGACCACATTGTCAGTTACACCATCGGTTGCAAATAAAACAATATCATCTTTCTTCAAATCCCAAGTGTATTCATCAGCAGAATCTGGTATGTCCATAATGTAACGCTTTTCATTAGATTCTGCATAACGTACTATTTCTTCCGGAATTTTAGCCAACTGGAATGGGGTGTTGAAATTATGGGTTTGGAAGTTAGTTTCGTTGACAAGCTTAAAGTCCCTAAACAAACCACACCAGGAATCTCCCAAATTAGCAACGTGTAATTTAGAATCTGGTGTAAATATACCAAGACAAGCAGTAGTACCACCAATATACACTTTCGAACTTCCCAAGACATCATCAAAAGATTTTGAAAGTAATTCTTTTGGCAGGACATTAGGGTTGTGGCTTGTTTCAAAGTTATCCTTCAAAAAGTTACACAATTCCCTGGATATTGCTGATGAATCATAACCAGCCTCACTCCATCCACCAACACCATCGGCCACACCAACAGCCACTGCACCACCAGTTGGTTGTGATACAAAATAGTTGTCTTCACCAGTAGGCGAATCTTGTGCAGGGCTTCTCTTTTGGTTCTTCAGTTTAAAAATATTGGATTCTTCTCTATCTTTAGGATGATAAGCGACTGTGATATTAAAATTGGGATATTGGACATCGCCACTACTTGGCAGCATAGATGATGAAGTCTTTCCTGTGTTATGACTCCATGATGACCAGGACGATGATGAAAAGCTATAATAACGTTTACTTACATTGATGGCTCTTATCCCATCTTTCTTAACAAATGGTATACCTCTTTTAGTAGCTAATGAAAACATCATACCAATCATTACAGCCGAAATGTAGAATATCAATAATTTAATATGGTTTAACTGCATGAAAAAGGTGACCTTTCACCTTAAACTTCTATCTTATGTACCACCTTAAAATGCCTAATGAGAAGTTTCTTTCCCGATTCCAAAATCTTAAAAGCCCCGACATATCCGAGACATTTCTCACCCTGTGCGA
The DNA here is from genome assembly GCA_003707025.2 of Yamadazyma scolyti. Classification (NCBI taxonomy): domain Eukaryota; kingdom Fungi; phylum Ascomycota; class Pichiomycetes; order Serinales; family Debaryomycetaceae; genus Yamadazyma; species Yamadazyma scolyti. The sequence goes on along the minus strand of PPMW02000002.1, from coordinate 933,599 downwards.
CATATCTCTCGAACTCCAATCGCATTTGTATTGAAAAATTTTCTAGTTGACCAATAAAACTTGAACGGTTAGTTGAGAAACAGTAGAACAGAATTTTATAAGGATGTCCGTCAATTTCAATGTTTTAAGATATTCACTTTTGGGAGCTGGTGTTGTTTATGGTGCTTACCATAGATACTCCTTAGAATCATCCGTTAAGGCCGAGCATGCTGCTGAAGCCTGGAAGAAAGAGGAAAAGTTGATTAAGAAAGCCAAAGCTGAATACGCTAAATTGAATGCTCCAAAGGCCACCGAAGCTTCTAAGGGATCTATCAATTGGGAAGATCCTAATTTAGATATTGGAAGTGCTTTGGAAAGTTTAGTTTCAAAATTAGAGTAACTTAAGTATTGTATTTATATTATAGAAACTAATGCATGACAAGAATGATTCTTAAACTAAGGATTCCACTCAAATCTACCCAGATACTTCCAAGAGTATGCTCAATATTCCGTCAAAATGCCATCGCTGTAATTGACATCCCACCATTCTATTTATACCTCTACTGATCGCGAATATAAATATGTCTGCAAACCCTAAATCACGTAGGGTGTTAGGTTCTCCTGCTGTGACTAGAGATACTCAAGAACCTATAGATGTGCTACCTTCATCTGGAGGTTCATATACGCTGGTGGCTCATGTCACTAGTCCTGTGAGCACAATAAGCGTGAAGAAACATGCAGCAGAACTAGTCCTGAAAATTAGAGGAGGTGAGTCTACCCGAGTAGGGAACCAAGTGCTGAGTGACGATGAAAGCCACCAAAAAAGCCCTAGTAAAAGTCCCATCAGAAGCCCCGATAGAGATCTAACACCATCTAAGAAGAAAACATTAAACTTGGATTTATTTGACGGGAGTATGTCGTTGAGTTTAAGTGATGTTAATTCATCTAAATCGAAGTCTCCTACTCCAATTAATAGGCCGAGATTGACCCGGTCCCATTGGAAGCATCCATCCAGTAATGGCATATGTGCTTACCACAATTGCAACAAAAGCCTCAATGTGAAGAATGGAATCGTCAATTGTAGGCGATGTGGTGATCTTTTCTGTAATGAGCATACTGATTTCAAAGCAAGACTACGGAACCCCACCAAAGATGAACACATTCCTCAGTACGATAATCAAGGAATTTGGAGTAAGTGCTGTCAAGATTGTTACTTCAACAAGCCTAGTTTAAGAGAAGGATTGCAAGTAAATCATCTAGATTTGACCTCTGAATTCCTCGTCAGAAGGAAAGTAAAGCAAGAGGAAAATCAATTGGTACTCAACAAGTTGTTGAAGAGATTTATCAGACACGTGAATGTTTTAGCTGAACTTTACTTCAGTAAGCTCAACTATAACCGGGGGAAATCCATTTTAGAAAAATATATTTCTCCATGGAAAGTTGACGAGACAGTCTTCCTTGACTTGCAAAAAGAGATAGTGGGATATGAAAATTGGCAAGATGATACTATGGTCAACAATTGTTATATCTGTTTTACACAGTTCAATTTGTTCATTAGAAAGCATCACTGTAGGATGTGTGGTCTGATTGTGTGCGATGATAGCTTCCAAGAGCGTCAAGATTGTTCGTTATTGGTACCTATTGCGGTTTTGATGACCAAGCTTAGACATTTAAACTATTCTCTTCAAGTGAAAGACAATATGTCGCAATTGTTAACAGCAAAGGATGAGCTATTATCTTTAAGGATTTGCAGAATATGTAAAGATCATTTACTCTATGATTATAAATTCAAACAGGCATCAGAAAGAGATACCCTTATATCTCAAAATCCTGAACAGCATAGACTTAACGAGTTATTTGGTCTATATAACCAATTGCTTGTAACTAAAGCGAAAATAATACAGTATCTTCCAAAGTACAACTCAGTGGTAACTGATGAAGAATTCAAACCAGAGCGAATTACTAAAGTGAGAGATACTTTAATGGGATATGTCAAGGATTTTGAACATCTCCTATCCAATTTTAAAAGGGAGTATAATGTCAAAAATAACGATTCAGCTTTCATTGAGTCTCATAGAAAGCTTCTTATAGGCATGAATCAAAGTTTAGTACTCTTTCTCCAGGATAAAATCATGGTATTTAAGAGTCTCAACACTATCTTCAAAGAAAAGGAGAATGCTCTTCTCAATAAAAAGAAGACGGCAGCGCCCAAGTTTACTAAGAAACAGATCAGAGAATTACGAGAACAACTCATGGTTATGAATGAACAAAAATTCATACTCGAAAAACTAATTAATGATGTTACGAAGCAAAGAAAATTTGATGAAATCCAACCTCTTGAAGTCAATAAAGAAGAGATTTCAAAGGAAATAATCCGGTTAGAAGAAACTTTGGGAGAGTTTGGATTCTGAATTGGATTTTAAGTTGGATTTTAATAATAAATATATATATAAATTATAATGCAATTATTGATTCTTTTGTCTCATTAGTTGAAGTTTTCTCTTCTTTTTCATTTCTGCTCTTCTTAGTTCTTCTTCTAATTCTTTTCTATCCTCTATTTCTGCTGTTATCTTAGACCTACGTTCTTCATCAAGAATTTCAGTACCTGTAGCCTCCATATCATCTGAATCATAGTCATCTATATTGAACTGTGACCGTTTCTTTCCTCTATTAAACATGGCCCAAATTTGATCTCTATCAAAGTCTTCCTCTAAGACTTCATCTTCATCAGATGCTATAAATGAGGCAAGATCATCATCATCATCATCAGAGTATGTTTCCTCTTTGGTTTTTTGCTTGAACTTAGCAGCTAATTGCTGAGATGGTCCTCTTGATGGAAGTGGTGTTTTTATTTGTGGTGCTGCAGCAGTCACCTGTTTTGGGGTTTCTGACTGCGCCTTGGGTTTCTTTGATCCACCAAGGCTAGCTCTACGAGACTTTGCATCTGGATATTTACCCTTATCGACTTTGTCTGGAGATTTGGACTTGGCCTTGATGTTTATAGAAAGCTTGGAGCTATCGATATTACTAGCTTTCTTCATGAGTTCACTGAATTTCATCTTTGTAGGCTTAGTCGTGGGTGTTTGTGTGACCGTCTTGGCCTTAGCTGCTACATTGTTGTTGAGGGAGGGTTTACGTTGTTTTATCGGGCCAGTTCTAAGTGGTATTGTCGCCGTCGGCTTCTTCCTTTCTTGCTTTGGTGCAAGTCCTTTCTTTTGTCTTAGTTCTTGTTCTTTTTTCTGCTGTTCCAAGCGCCGTTTCTCCTTAAGTTTGGCGACGACAGGATCAATAATTTTACGCTCACCATTCACGTAAGCATATGTACTAGACAGACGGGGTGGGATATTAGTCATGTCAACTTTAGATGCCGTCTTCGGTGGTGCGATCTGGCCTCGACCGGATTTAGATGATGCTTTCGCGAGAAGTCATTGCGTTAATTTAGGCATCCCTGCGTTAGCCGCTTCAATAATGAAGTAGTTACCTAGTATGAATATATAGATTCAATTCACAGAATGTTGTGGATGGAGCAGTTGTAAGATATTTGATTTTACTTTCCCTCGTTAATGGCGCCAATCGGGGTTCGTGTATTTGGTACTTTTGGAGTCTCAGATATGAATTACCTTATTGGGAAGTCTAATTACCACAAATTATACAGTCTACGATGGGGCTAAAAAGGCCAATAATAAATATATATTAGGAATCTAATCTTTTGGGCCAATCATCAATTCTGGTCTGACCCATTCGTCAAATTCTTCTGAAGATAAGACACCCAATTCTAAGGCAGACTCTTTCAAGGTTAAGCCTTTCTTATGAGCGTTCTTGGCAGTCTTAGAAGCAGCATCATAACCAATCTTTGGGTTCAAAGCAGTGACTAACATCAAAGATTCATGTAAAGTCTTAGAGATTTTGTCTTCATTAGCCTTAATACCAACTACACAGTGCTCTCTGAAAGAGGCAGCACCATCAGCAATTAATCTAATAGAGCTCAATAAGTTGGAGATCAAAACTGGCTTGAAAACGTTCAATTCGAATTGACCTGAGGCACCAGCAAAGGTGATAGCAGAGTTGTTACCGAAGACTTGAGCAGCAACCATGGTCAAGGCTTCGTTTTGAGTTGGGTTAACTTTACCTGGCATGATGGACGAACCTGGTTCATTCTCTGGTAAAGACAACTCACCGTAACCACATCTTGGACCGGAACCCAAGTATCTGATATCATTGGCAATTTTGAATAAGGATACAGCAACAGTGTTTAAAGCACCAGAAGCTTCAACAATAGCATCATGAGCAGCCAAAGCTTCGAACTTGTTTGGAGCAGTCTTGAATGGTAAACCAGTCAACTGAGCGACTTGATCAGCGAGCTTAACATCGAAACCCTTTCTGGTATTTAAACCAGTACCAACAGCGGTACCACCTTGAGCTAAGTATAACAAGTTTGGTAAAGATTTTTCGACTCTTTCAATACCGTTAGTAACTTGTTGAACATAACCGGAAAATTCTTGACCCAAAGTCAAAGGAGTAGCATCTTGCAAATGAGTTCTACCAATCTTGATGATATCCTTGAATTCTTCGGCTTTGGCGTGCAAAGCATCTCTCAACTTAGTCAATTCAGGGATTAAGTGACCAGTGATTTCAGTGACGGCAGCAATGTGCATGACTGTAGGGAAAGTGTCATTGGAAGATTGAGACATATTGACGTGATCGTTAGGGTGAACAGGTTTCTTTGAACCCAATTCTCCACCTAAGATTTCAATGGCTCTATTAGAGATAACTTCGTTGGCATTCATGTTGGATTGAGTACCAGAACCGGTTTGGAAAACAACCAATGGGAAATGATCGTCTAATTTACCTTCAGCGACTTCAGTTGCAGCTTGTTGAATAGCAGCAGACAACTTTGGGTCCAAAGCACCTAATTCTTCATTAACAATGGCAGCAGATTTCTTCAAAACACCAAATGCTCTAACGACTGGAGTTGGAATTCTGGCAGCTGTACCACCAATCTTAAAGTTAGACTTGGATCTTGCGGTTTGAGCACCATAGTACTTGGATGCATCAACTTCGATCTCTCCGAAGGCATCAGATTCAATTCTGACTCCACTGTTCAATGGGGTCGTAGACGACATGTATCTGGCTTGTAAGGTTTTAAAAGTAGTAGCTCTAGATAATCTTAACATAATTATATATTCCTGGAGAACTTTCAGTAATTGAAAATTTTGTACCCCGGAAGAATGGATATATAAGTAAGTGAGTCTGTTGGAAAGTTCGGTGTCGCTCGGTATTTTAATTGTTACGCTCGCTCCTGTTAATTTGATTGGTTGATAGGCAAATCACTATGTTACATTGATGGGATATACTATTTACACTATTTACATCTAAGAATCTATTTCTGCCATGTTACGAGGCCATGGCCATGCTAGGAGTCCCTTTGTAGTGGGGGTTTTATTATCTAAACTATCTTGTTTAATTTTGTTAACGTGCGAAATATGCCTTGTAGCAAACTCTGGGGGCATTGCTTTAAGTAAAGCCTTGAGAGTGGTATAGTTGGGCGTAAACTCTATATTGACCCACCATTCCACAATTTCCGAGATCTCTTTGGTGTAATCATACTGGGTGAGCATTTTTATATAAGTTTGCCATAGATCATCACTGGGGTATATATAGTCTGTCTCCTTCAGTGTCTTGATTGTGTTTGCTTTAAACTCATGTGTTGCCAATTGTGGAGCATAAAAATTATCCCAAATGTAACAAGATTTGGAATTGGGATTTGGAGATAGCATTGCAGCTTTCATAAGTGCCGCCAAACAACTTTCATCAGGGACCAAATGATACTTCTCCAATTGTTCTTTATATAGATTATAAAGCTCTTGAGGATCATTATAAGCTTCCCCGTTCAACACTCTTCCTAGTAGGGATGCAGATTTCCGTCGTATGTAGTTATGATATAAGTCTCTAGCCAAGGTAAGGTTTGTAGTCAGAAGAGTAACTTTGTAATTTGGGATTAACGCATGTACTAAGTTTGAGTTCAATGGTTCCTTCTGAGAATTATACAATACAATCATGTATTTCTCTAAAAGCAACGAGGAATTGGCCTGCAATAAAGTCCTCTGCTGTTGAAGGATTTGGAGGAATTGCTCAAAATCTTTCATAGTTAATACAGGTAAAAACAAATGTAGCAAAATATTCTTGGTTATTAATAAATCATTATGGTCACTCACCAATTTTTGGAGAATTTGTTTGGACCTAACCACAGTTAAAAGGTCCAACTGAATTAATTTCTGAATGAAGGCTAACCAAATAGTCGAGATATGTTTCTTTTCAATTGCGGCTTCATGGAACGCTCTGAGTAAATCGTCCGGAGAGCTGGTCAAAGATATCTTAACAAAATGATAAGCTTGTAATTCCTGTGGTGAAAGTTCATGTCTCCTTGGTATATGCCTTAATTGTGACTTTTCAAATAGCTGTCGTGCTTTATCCTTCGAAAGATAAGATACGGCAAGAACTATTCCCATATGTGCTTCAAGCGATAATGATAACGTGCTATCCATCGTTTTCAATGTCGAAGAAATAACCTCTTGTGCTTTAATAACATATGTCATCAGCTTCCGATTTTTAGACCCTGCAGATTCAACAAGGAAGCGAGGAAGTTTCCATAGAAGTTCACAGAGATACTTATGAGTAACTATTTTTGTAAGGTAAGGTGAACGGGGATTGGTAAAAAAATCTATGGTAAAACTAATAAGCTCTGGTAATTTTTCAGGTAACAAGTGAGTAGTGTAGAATACAAGATTATTGATTAGACCATATAAATGACTAGTCTTATAATGGTATGTCTCTCTAATGGAGTCGAGATAAGTAAACCATATATCTAACTGGAGGTTCAATTCGTACTTACTCATTGGTGTACGTGAGACTATATCGCCTGCAACAAACCCAGGTATAGCCTTGAGATGCATAAGGGCCATACACGCTTCAGTGACATTTCGGGATACTATTGAATTAATCCACTTGGCTAAATCATCTATTGTGTAATAACCTCCAAACTCTTGTTCAGTTAATCTGTGAAAGACTATTAACGCAAGCTTTATTTGCTGCTCATCGACTTCGTTTACGTCCAAGCTTTTGAGGAAAGAACTACTAAGCCTGTCTATATCAACTATCTTAGCATACTCATCAATCCTTATTGTACTCTGGTTCCGTTTTCGCTGTAGTCGATCAAATGCTGTAGTTAATGCGGTATCAGTATTAGCTGTGAGACCCATCAAAATTGAAGCTATTATACTAGTTAATGATTCTAACATAAGATGTGTCCTCAATGGTTGAGATGAAATATCTTTTGAAATTATAGTACTGAAGTTAGGCCGCCTGGTTTTAAAGTCAAGCTGTACCAATAAATCCGAAACGTTATGTTGTAATTCTATATCTTTCTTGTTATATCTTGTAACTTCACGAGTAAGTGAATATAAATAATTTCTATGTGCTTTATCTTGGAGTCTATCATATATAGATAAATTGCTAAAATTAAACTTCGATGTACGATGTCGTATTGTAACCCCTGGTCTATACAGACCTATACATTTGCATCTATTTAGCATAATGCCATTTCGCTGTTAAGCTATAAAATTTTCGCGATAGAAAAAAGGCTGCAAAGAAATCATCTATTACAGAATGGTGATATGTCAAAAAATCAATATAACACACTATTAAGAGATCATATACGGAAGCTGGCAACTTCTAGTCCCGAACCAATAAGAAAACGTAGGCGTGTGAAAGGTCCTCAAGATAAAGATGTGATTGTAGTTTCAGATACGCCACAGGGTTCTACAGACCAAGAGCCTGACAAGGATAAATCGGATGATAGATCGGATGATGACTCAGATGAATTCGAAGACGTTGAATTCCTGCGAACATCGGCTTATTCCTCAGCACATTCAAATTCTGGTAGTGAGGAAGATGATAGTGGCGTTGATTATACATATTTAAATGCGCTTGAAGGAGAGGATGTTGTAGGTGATGAAGAGCAATTAACCATTACTTTGAAAAAGAGCGATCCTGAACAACCAAGTAAACGTAAAGTTGCTTATGTAAGTCCAGAAGAACGACAAAGGCGTGTATTAATACATCAAGCCTATATAATATTAATGTTATGTCATGGCGTTGTTAGAAATAGGTGGTGCACTCGATTGTCAACTCAATTGAGGAAATATGTGTCCGCTGACATAATGGATGAGCTTGCTAGCATACGACGTAGTAATAGGACTTCTATGGTTAATTCAGTTAGGTTTACAGATGTGGTAAGGCATTTGATGCAGGAATACTCATCAAGATTCAGAATTACGAAGAAAGGATTAGTCAGAAAGAATTGGAACGAGTTAAATATACCTCAACTGAATATAGAGAGAAATCTAACCTTCCTGAAATTCAGTAACACTGTTTTACATTTTCAGGGATCTCGAGATGTTGGTGCCCAAGGGTTTTTAGCAATGGCTCGATCATTAGGGATGAAAGCCAGACTCGTTTTCTCATTGCAACCACCAGATTTCACAATAGTTACCCAATTACCCGAGATTAAATTGGAATCAACAGAACCCTTAACCAAGACTACAGGAAGACCCGTAAATTCTAAGCAAAGATTCTTGAATACAGCCCTGACTGCTGCTAATTCGAATAAACAAGCAACTTATCAATTCCCGACCTCAGACTATCCCATTTTTTGGGTGGAGATTTGGAATAAGTATAGCCGTAAATGGCTTGCTGTTGATCCTATCGTACTAAAAATTGTTGAAAATCCCCCAATAAGAAGAAAATCATCATTTGAACCTCCGATGGCAGATTCAACTAATAACTTAATATATGCTTTAGCCTTTGATTCAAAGGGGGGAGTCACAGATGTAACTAGAAGGTACTCCCAGCAGTATAATGCAAGAACTGTCCGAAAAAGGATATCCCGGAAATCAGAAGAATATGATGATTGGTATAAAGCTGTTATCAAAGCAGTTTCTCATAAGAAGCAATTGGAAAGAACTGACATATTAGAATCAAAAGAGTTTCATGATCGAGATTTAGCTGAAGGTATGCCGAATAATATTTCAGGTTTTAAAGGTCACCCAATATATGCTTTGGAGATGCAATTACACCAAAACGAAATCATCCACCCCCAAGATAAAACCACACAATGTGGTACATTCCGTCTTAAACAATCAAGTAAAACTAAAACCTCAAAACTAATGCCTGTCTTTAAACGGTCTGCTGTCCATATTCTTCGATCTGCTAAAGCATGGTATATGCGTGGTAGGGTACTCAAGGTAGGACAACAACCCCTAAAGATAAAACCTATAAAAAAGTTGGACAATGGCTCAGGCGAGGAGGACAATGATGAGGATTCAACTAGGCTATATGCAGAATTTCAAACGAAACTTTACATTCCTCCCCCGATTGTTAATGGCAAAATTACCAAAAATCTGTATGGTAATATAGATATATATGTTCCAACAATGATCCCAGATGGTGGATATTTCTTCAAAGAAACTAGTGACCGAACTGTTAAGCTTTTAGAGAAAGCTGCACGGATATTAGAGATAGATTATGCTAAAGCTATAGTATCTTTTGAATTTGGACAACGCAATACTAGAACTTTCAAAGGTAGGGCCACCGCTCGTGAAGGGGGTATTGTTGTAGCTTCAGAATATCTTGAAGCCATGGAACTTGTAATTCAACAGGTTCTTGAAGATGAGATACTTGAAAGGAAAAAGATCATCGAACAAAAAGCTCTCACCAATTGGAAATTCTTCTTGACAAAACTTAGAATAAGCCATAGATTGTCAAAGACGCACGGAGCCATCGATGGTGTACCCAACCAGAATTTGGGCGATGGTAGTGATGCTAGTTCCGACTATAGTGTGTATAGTGAGGATGAGTTTAGTGACAATAGCCAGTATCAAGAAGGTGGGTTTATGCCTACTAGTATAATTGAGACGGAGTCTACTGAGAGAGGGTTGATTCCTACACATTCTGATATAGAATCTATGGAAGGAGGATTCATGCATACTGGTGCAATTGAGACTGTAGATACGATGGCTCATACCATTGGCGAGAACTCCTCTGATGGCAGTCTGGTTAGATTAGGTGGTTTTTTCAATTCAGAGGATGGAGACCAGAGGCCAAACGCCATAGCCAACTCTACTTCCGCATCCAAGGAAACCAGCCCCACGATTATTCCCGTAGATAGGGTACAGGAAGAATACCAACAGGAATTTACCAGTGACAGTAGCAGCCTCATGAACAAAGCGGATTTGTGCACGTTGACCCCGGAACTCAAAACCGGTATTGTCTTGGAATCACAAGAAGCTGCCAATGTGCTTCCGCCGCCCAATTCCACCGCTAAGGGTAATTCTGATCCTTTCGATGCTGACATGGAAATCATGCAATTACCATCAGAATACTTTCCCACTGATGACAAGGGGGAATTGCGCTTTCAACCAGTGGAAAGTAGGAACGATGGCTACGATAGTAAATGCGCAATTTCTTATACATTTACGGAAAGTGCGCAAAAATCAAGTCAAAGTTCTGAACAGTTACCAGAGAGCAATTCTGAAATTTCTGACGACAATGAAGGCTATGACTTCGAATATAGCGATCCCGAATCCGTTACATTAAGTACATATCCCGAATTATAATATGTAATACCTTAGCAACCCCTTGGCGGTTATTGTTACTCTTTTTTCAATTTAACTTTCAGGTGAATTCCGCTACTTATTTCCTAAATGAGCTAAGGAATCGCAGATACTCTTAGATAGAAAAGCGCAATTTTGACTCTCTTCCATATATAAGAACGACGTCCGTCATTATTCAAAGACAAGTTCACGTTTGATATGGGTAACGAAGTAGCGGTTAATGTACTAGGTACAGTTGGAACTGTATGTTGGTGTGTACAGTTAGTTCCCCAGATCATACGAAATTACAAAGTAAAAGATTGTACTGGAGTACCGCCGATGATGATGTTTCTATGGGCGGCCAGTGGTATACCGTTTGCGATATACTTCTTTGGTATTGATGGATCAATACCCCTTCGAATACAACCAGAATTATTCACCTTGTTCTGCCTAATCACTTGGGCTCAGTCATTATATTATCCTCCTATCAGCATGAATCGGAAGAAAATGTTCCTCATCGTAACCATCTTCATACTAATAGGTGTAGGTCTCGAGGTTGGTCTTATTGTATGGCTACGTCCACTTCATAGAAGAGGTATCATATACCCCATGTTAATAGTAGGTATAGTCGCTTCCGTGTTATTGGCCTTAGGTTTGATTCCACCATACTTTGAACTCTTAAAAAGAAGAGGTAGAGTGGTTGGTATCAACTTCATTTTTCTTGCTATTGATTCCACGGGAGCGTTACTTTCCATGGCCAGTGTATTCTGTGGAACTATTGATGTTCTCAGTATAGTACTATATGCAATAGTACTAGGGTTAGAGATGGGCATTTTTACAAGTCAAATAATATGGTTTCTTTTCCTTGGTGGACACAAGATCATAAAGGAAGAGAAAAAGGAAAAGCAGCGACAACAACTGGAGGAGCAGCTGGAGAAACAGCTGGAAGATCAACTAACGAATGACACTTCTTCAATGGCATCCAATTCAGGCAGCGGAAATTATCAGATTGATACTACTCAATCACACTCGATACATTCTACATAGCACTTTGCATTAATAGACTCTTTATAGTATAATTACCTTCATAATCAATCTAATAATATCCACACTAATATGAGCACTAGTATGAAAACTAGGTCGCGATTGTTTTATTTCCTACTCTCCAGTTGATGCAAAATAGGCAATGGTAAGTCAAAAATCACACCGACTCTTCCCCACCATTACTAACATCTAGTCATTTGTGCCGTATAACCTAATCGATGATCCTGCATCACATAAAGCCGAGCATTCAGACGAGCTCCAAATTGAACAAGCATTCAAACTCTTTGAAGAAGCGCTTCTACTGCATAAGTCAAAACAGTTTAATAAGTGTTACAATGTTTATGAGTCGTTATTCAAACTAGAGGTAATATCAAATCATTATACAGAAGAACCAGACTACATAAGGGGTTTGCAAAATGGAGGTGCAAATACTTTAATTGATGAACTCAATTTTCTTTCGCCCAATCTAAAGAATTTACGATATTTGATATTTAGAAATAGGGCATTTTTCTACTTAGATCTTTTACGAGAAGCACATAATAGATCGCTACTTGATATAATAGATCCCAAATCAAAGGATGATACCACATATGAAGAATTAAAAATTCAAGCCACTGAAAGAGCAAGTGAAACTTTCTATAATATGCTTGATGATATGGGAATAGCCTTGATATACCAGGAAGCCGATGAAGTCTTATTGAAGACTTTATACGAACTTCTTGTGTTTATGAAATCTGAGAAGCTTATGAGGTATTTATTGGAATATTCAATTAGTAGTACCAAAGAAAGTGATGACCTTGAAGGTTTAATTCCTATCAACAAAGCTGTGTTAGCAGCTAGGACAAATTTACTTAAGAAATTATCATATGCCATTGATTATGATGCAGATACGTTCCTTAAATACTCGAAACAAATAGATGAAAACTTCAAGTTCTTGAGTAAATTTAGAGACGAATACTTTATGCAAATGAATAGAGTCTTAACTCCCAGAATTGTTACGAGTGCTATCTTATCCACTAATGACAAATTGAATTGGGAAGAAGTAACATCGAGTATTATCGAAACTATACGAAGCAAAGAGGATAAGTCAAAGACCGAAAGCACATCACGACAAAAATTGAAAGACTTGGATCCTTACTTTTTGACATCTGAGTCAATTGATATATTGAATTTTACTGTGCCAGAACACAACAAGGATGATAACGGTGATATCCCTTTGGAAAAACACATGACTGATATCATTTCTGAGGATAGCGAATCTGATGATAATGAAAAGGCTGGAACGGAACAATCACCAAGGGATACCCCGACAGAGGAAAGAAATGAACCTGTCACGCTATCAAAACCGGAGGATGAAAATGAAGCTATTGCCGTACTAGATGGTAATATACCATTAGAAGCTCTGACCAAGCAACCGGCGAAGAGTATACAGAGAGCATCAAAGAGACTTCAAAAGACTGAGCTTGAGTATTCATGGCTTCCCGATACAGAATTAACCACTGAAATGTTCTTCGAAACTGCCACATTTATAGAGAAATTGAATCAGTTCTTCAAAGGATCCACGTCAGGAACCTTGTCCAATATACCGGAAAAGTTTGTTAATGGTGTTGGTAATGAGATTTTCGAAAACGATTTAATCACTATCTTAGACACATTTAACTCCACGTATTTACCAACCATTTCCGCCACTCTACAGATGGTACAAGGTGCCGCCGTTGGGGAAGAAGGTGCTAGTGAAAAGCTGCGGTTACTTGATATCCTCAAGTCATTCAGTAGCAGTAACGAAAATATAATTGAACACAGTTCATGCAGGCCCCTCACTGAAGATGACTCTACTGAAGGAATAGAAAAGTTAATTCTGAAACTCAAGTTAAGTGCAACTCACATCAATCAAGTGAAAATACAAATTCTTAGACATCTTATGACGGCTGGTAAAGATGGAATCTGCCTCATATCTGATAGAATTTGGCCAGAAAAACTACTAGCAGATGTTAAGATATGGTTGATACAATTGGATGATCAACTCATACAAGAGTCTAAGGATCTCATTTACAGTAGCTCTATAGAGTCTGTTAAAGAAGAAGTCACATTTGCAACAAGTGTTTTGGAGTTGTTGAGTGATATCTACATCTCTCATAAAAACAAAATAGATTCCTTGATTTCCCAAAACATAGGTAAAGGCTTTCAGAAATCGTTCAAGGCATCTTTAAATACCCAAATATCTTCTGCCACCAAGCTTAAAGGTGTCATAAATAGGTGGAAGGCACACGTAGAGGATATATTTTATAATTTCAGCGATGTCTATAAGGAAGGTGACCTAATATTCAAGTATTATATAAGGTACAAGTGGGCATTAATAAACCTTTATAAAGCTGATAATGGTGACTTTCAACTGAGTAAGTTTATTACCAATCAAATTTCACAGTTACGGGACATTGTGCAGTCTAGACCCGACTTTGTATTAAATCTCCATACACCCAACTATGAATGTATCTCCGAAATTAATGAGACCTCAATATTATTGTTATCTGATATGATCATTGTTCTTGCCACATTTGCTAGGATACTCTATGCTAAAGTAGATGGAAATAATGAAGAAGCTACTTATATCTTAGAAAGAACATTGATTGATCCAAAATACTTCACTGATATAAAACCTGTATATGTGACTATAGATTCTGGTTCGATTCATGCTGTGAAATCTTTGCTTGTGCTGTCGAACATTTTGATGAAACTAGATCTTTGGTTCATTCTTTTCATGTACTATAGTAAGATATCATGTGTCACAAAGTTTCAGTTTGGAATTGAAAGAATGTTACAAGCACTTTTAGAAGACTTACAGAGTCCGTTGTATACGAAGTTGGATGAAACCAGTCGTCATAACAGTCTCCTCAAGGCATTGGTTTTGGTTGATAGCTTCATTTCCATGTTTCTCGACCTCCTTCGTTCCAATTCTTGGAGCCTCTCCGATGCACCTGGTTTACAACTCGAGGAGGCCTTCAATAATTTGTTGAAATTTTGGGAGTTATTTTATATGTTCAGTTTGCATGAAGAAGCTTCTTTGATTACCTCAAGAAAGATATCTATCATGGAGAAATCCAAAACCACTTATGAGCGACTTAAGGCCGCAATTGCTAAAATTTCAAGTGCAACAGTTTTATACTACGATAAGATCACCAGTATAAAACAAAAATCAGACAATACCTTACTGCTATTGTCCTACATTCACGAGCAACTAGGCTATAGACACCTATGTGATGCTGCATCTGGTATTTTTCTTGAAATCTGCCAAGCCCTTTTACTTAAAAAAGATCATACCAAGCATCAAAATGATATACTTCAGATTCTTGCTTGTAGGAATCACAGGTCCATTACCTCCAATGGATTCACTCCAGTTGATCATGGTACATTGAATGCTGCACCTTTGGACCTCAAATCTGCTACTGATATTTCAAAACTAGTATTATCTCTTAGTATGTCCAAAAACCCTTTAAAAAACCCGCCCAAGGGAGATTTGAAGCTCATCATAGATGAGATCTGTGAAGTTGTAGGAGACACTGAATATGAACCACAAAGTACTTCTGGAAAGAACAAGAAAATCCTAGACCAGTTTTTAGAGAAAACTGAAATAACTCCATTACTTATCAAGGATTCATTCTATGGCTTATGTAACTTTGAGTTATTGACATCTAGTGATCCTAAAAAGGAGATTATAGAAGATGGTTTGTACTATTTACAGGGTCTTCTTCTCATGGCAACTTATAAATCAAGAAAGAAATCCATGCAAGGAAGGTCATTAGAACTCGAAAACGTAATTAAACTTCTTGGCAATGATTTACTTTATTGCCCTAACAGAGTGGAGTCCTGGTTACTTTTGGGCCAAGCACATTCTTATTTAGTTGAAGATGATTTGATTTGGACTCCAGATAAACTAGTTGTTCCTGAACGTAAAGTTACCACTGCAAATCTTCAAAGAAAAGCCCTATTATGTTATCTAATGGGAATTAACAGTATCAAGAAGGCCCGATTGAAAGAAACTCACCATGTTGTGGCAGAATTGATGTCAAGTTTCTCGATAGAAGCAATGAATGCATGTATGCTTCCTATGGATATGCTAGCATTCAAAGTTATTGACAATCCTTTCTTCTTGTTAGTGGGTCAAACTAATGAATTTGCTCCTTTGAGGTCAACGATACTGTTACTGAGAAAAATGTGTTTAAAAGTCGTTAGACAGGCACTACATTTGGCCATAAAAGCCAGACCTACAGACTGGATAAATTACTACTATCTCGCAAAAGTGCAAAGAAAGTTGCTATTAGCACCTTCCGCTCAAATTGAAACATTGCTTGACTCTTGTAGCATGGCATTAGAGAATGGTGTAAGTGTTGAGCCAATAATAGAACCACATTACAAACTCTGTTCAGTCATCTACAAAAGCGTGAAGGAAGATAAAATGTCCATTGCGGACGGAATACACTTTCTTCAACGACATTCTATATTTCTGTCAATTGAAGGTCTTAATGGAGATGATAAGCCTCAATTCTTCAAAGGAATCGTACAATGTCTTAAAAAGTTGTCTCAGATAGACAAAAAAAAGTGGCATCACAAATATCGCTATAGATTGGCGAAAATATACTTTGAGGACTACAAGGACACCAAAGAAGCCATTGAAGAAATGTCATCAATAGTTTCATTAAAAGCTACAAGTAAAACGTTGATTCTGATATGGAAACCAGATATTGAGAGACCTGGAAAACATTTTTGTTACACTTTCGATTATATCATGTTTTTCATCGATCTTCTCTTTGACGACAAAAACTTAGTAGGTTTGTTGCAAATGGTTCCCCGTCTTCGGAGATCTACCGCACTTATGATAAACCTTGCCGCTGCTTGGGAAAAGCTTTGCAATACTATATGTAAGCTTTGTAGACAAATTTTGGAAATCAAGGAAAACTTCACCGAAAGTTTTCTTAACACACCATTGGTATTATTCTCGGCGACTACAAAGAAGATTTTAGAAGAGCTTAAAGGTAACAGGATTCCAGAAAAAGTTTTACCTCAACTTGTTTTGCTTTACTGTATTCACGAGATGAAAAAGCTAAATAATGGGTTTGGCCCAACGTCCTTAGTTGATGATACCACCGTGGCAATATTCATTAACATATATTATGGTGTCTCCTCTCAATTTGGGCAGGGTGAAATTTTGCCAGTTGAATCCCCTGGTCCTAGACCAAAAAGGCTTGCAAAAAAGGACATATACCCTTTTATCAATGATATCACCAGAATATCTAAAAGGGAAGTGGATTCTCAAACTAAAGCCAATCCAGAATTACTCAATGAGTTTGCCACAAAGGTTGATCCTACAAAGAACACCACCAACGGGCATTCTCCAATTTTAGCAAATAGTGTTGTACCTGCTCAGGAAGTCGGTCCACCTGCTCAGAAAGTCGATCCTCCTGCGCAGGAAGTCGGCCAGTTACGAGAAGACGTAATCATCATTGATGTGTCAGATAATGAAGAATCCGAGATCAAATTTGAAAACAGAAGCGAAGGAAGCATGAAAAGACAATCGGAAAATCAAGATGCCAATAATGATACGAAGAAAGTTAAAATAGAATAACCACCATAGTCTATATTAATATAATTAATCACACTATCTTGTATGTTGATTGAACATGCCCGCCTCTATGAGCTTGTCGATACTGTTGATGCTTTTCTTCAATTCTATTTGATGTTTAATCATGGAGTCATGATCAATCTGTGAATTCTTGTTAATAGAAAATTCATGTACTTCATTTTCGTTAAGAGTGTAAGCGAGCAACCTTTTGGTTTTCAAGACATCTTCAAGTGTGGAAGAGCATAATAGTGATGACACAGTATCATCCCGTAGCTGATAGCACCCAGTGCTTTTAATGAAAAACTTTAATTGTAACAACTTGATGAAACGACTGATTACATTGAGGATCTGATAGAAAGTAATAATACCCAGATAGCTGGCCGGATCAGTTATCTCATAAAGATGTCTGAAGTTACTTCCAGGTATATCGAGACAAAAAGACGAAATAATCCTGTCCATTCTACTGGATTGGAAGTGACCACAAAGATTGTTCAATGTCAATTTTTCCATATATGTTCCATGCGTTAAAACTGATCCTGGATTTAGAAATATCAGGACGTTCTCAACTGGCAGCTCATCCTCTTTCGCATCATTGCTGCCTGGTCTACTATTATTATTAAACAATATATCTTTTGTGATTTTCCCCTTTGCAGACTTTTCTAGAGTTCTCTTGAGACTGTCAACCTCAGCTTTCACTTGAGAGGAAGGGTTCAATACTTCCTCCAAGCTTTCTGCCATGCAGGTGGAATTCAAAATATACATCAAGGAAACCTCTTGCCTTTCTGCCAAGATTTTGTTGATTTGAGCTTCTTCTGCTGGTGAAATTTCTTGGGCACCCTTAGATGAGTCTCCCCAAGATCTCCTGTGAACATTTGAGGCAAACTGTTTTGGATGTACAAGCTGTTCAACCGGCTTGTAAACAAAAGGAATAAGACTATAATCGCTTCTGGGTAATGCAAGGAAACATTTGAAATAGAAATCCGCTTCAATATTATACATCGATTCTATCTGTTCATCATTGACGGATAAACAAAATAAATTGAATGCCACGTACTTGTAGAAATTTCCGACACATTCATAGGAGGTATTTGTTTCTTTCAAGATATTCGTTGGTAATTCGGGGCTTATTATGGATGCTGATATTAATGGAAGAAATGTGTGTGAGTTTCCAGTAAGATAAGCAGTTTCAGCTAGATCAGTTATTGTTGAGAACCACACAGACATGAGACTTCTTTTAGAATTCTCTGACTCTATCTGTGAGATGAAAAGTACTTTCAATAACTCTTCCAGTGCCACTAGCATGACCTCATTGTTATTGATTAACCCGCAGTCAACAGCCAAATTACACTTACAACACTCGAAAACCTTATGGATTAAATCTGAAAAGATTTCTTGCAAACTCGATGAGTACTTTATTGAATTAAATATCTCATGGTGGATAGTGGTGAAATTCAAAAGCTTCAATGTTGCTTCTTTTACCAAAATGTAAAGATGTGCAACCTTATTCCTGATACTTGTGAACTCGAATTCTGTGCCACTACTAGAATTTTTTTTGGCTTTGGAAATCCATCTGGTGAGTGGAGGTAGCAACATATTCAACTGTTGTAATGCTATCCACCAGGATAGCTGATATTCTTGTATTGGGGATCTTCTTAATGTTGACACTACAGAATAATATCTATCATGAAGCTCATTCACAGCATGATCTAACAGTTTTGCAGACCTCAAAGAACCGAATTGCGACTCCACCTGTATATTATTGAATAGTTGAAGCTTGACCGCGACTACGTATTGGTCTACATCATCTATTGCCACATCGGGAGTAAGCACCAAAGCAGACATCTGCACGAATATTATATTTAGTGCGAATGCGGTTGGATGCAAAATTAAGCCAAATGCAGGAGGTACAACTTCAGAGTATTTTCTTGATAGTATGAGAATTTCATATCTAAATAATGCTATATAACAATTCAGTTCCTTCTGCGCTATCTAGTAGGGAAAGGCATGCGTCTATGGCATCTTGATTGTATTTCGAGATAATCTGGCTCATCTTCAGCAGTTACTACGCCGTGTCTTATTAAAAAATCGATGATAACAAGTCCACAGTTTGGTTTGAATTCCAGGTTTCTAATTCTTGTGAGTACTTCATCGACATCCATTAGCTTGAAATCTTCAGCTTCTCCATCTATAGGTGAAGGTACTACCGATATTTCATCGGGAAACTCCAAGTCATATATATATTCAACTTCTGGTTGGACTCGTTGATTTAGTTCATCCTTAGGATAATACATGTACAGAATGACACCTGCACCCTTGGTATTACTTTTGACAAACTCTTCTGAGAGGCCTGCTTCTTCGTAGCACTCTTTTACTACAGTCTCCCAGATTCCATATGGATACCCAAGCCCGCCAGCCACGGTATTATCCAACTTTTCAGGAAATGTTGGCTTTGTTGGGGATCGACGAGGTATCCATAACTTTAGTTTCCCATTTGAAGAATTGGTGGGTGACACATATCCATTGATATGAACTCCATAAGTCACCACTCCTAATAAGACTGAGAATGCTCTCTCGATTAACAAATAGGGTTGACTTGTGGGGTAATAAACAGTATAAAGTTCATTTCTCCATCCTTTTTTCAAATCATTCTGAAAAACATCATATTCCTTCCATTTGGTGCCAGCTTCAGCAAATAATATATTTCTAGATTCTAAAGTATCATATTGGGGGTGTATTCTTATAGTATTGTTTTCTTTGTCCACTATAAATCCGTCTTCATCTTCAAAGTACTTTGCAATTGAGGAGCTCACTAATCCGATAGAAACTTTTCCTTCATGCTCCAATAGACTGAAGAATCCGTCCGGACTCTTCTGGTACGGAAAGCTATCAACTATTTCTATATACTTCTTTAATGAGCTTGACAACATACAACTATTAGATTTCGCATTGTGCCGCAAAATCAGAACTCATCGTTGTAAAAGTGCATGTCTGGATCTTCCAAGTCACTCATTCGTGACCTTAATGCGGTATTCGAATACTGGGAGAGACATGCAGATACAGGGCTGAGTATTCAGACCTCACAGCTTTTCCAGACAATCAGAGCGTTCCATGAGAAGCACAATACGCTACAAAGCATCAAGCAATCTACCAATATTCACAACGAGCTATATAACTTTTATGTTAAAAGTATACAACCGAAATCAGATCTACCTAGCGAAATCTTATTCTTAAGTATTCTCAGAGAACTTCTGCCCGTTTTGAGTCAAAAAGAAGTGGATCTTTGGCTCAAGACCTACCTAAAACCAGCTGTTGATAGTGCCCATTACGATTTAAAGTTCGTAGAATCTAGCAGAAGTTTCATCAATAAGGTAGGGATAGAATATGAATTCACGGATGATCCAGCCTTAAATGATACAAGACATCAGATAGCCATTCATGTGATAAAGAATATATTTCTACTATATTTAGATACAGATCCTGAGATTTACGAGCTGTTAGGATTAGATATTGGCCGGGACGACGATAAGTCTCAAGTATATTGGGAGCGTGTTAGATTTATCAAACAAAATTGTCTGAAAATCATTTATGACTTTGCTTTGGCCCATCCAAGGACATTTGCTAATATCGCTAACGACCACTTTATGGTAGCCAGAACCAGACTTAGTGTTCTTGGTCTACTAAGCAATGTTCTCAATTCAAAATCTTCTAAACTTCATGCCTTGGTAGAAACGTCTCTTTTTGGGAACATATTCAAAAGTCTTCTGTTGGACATTGATGAAAAAATTCTACACGCTGGTTTATCACTACTTGTAATGCTTGTACCGCTAGTCAGTGATCTGATATCCAAGTATTCCTCAGATTTGCTTCTCATATATAGTAGAGTTGTCTTATGGCAGGTGATGGCATCTTCCCTCCCAGATAACCTCGAAAACATCAAGAACATCTTGAAGAACATTGATGAGTCCTGGGAACTTGCTGATAATACTTCAGAAGAGGGCTATGAAATCCTATCAAAAAATAGTAGCGTTTTAGATGCTGGTCACCTAGTCACTATTATCTATGGACTTTTCCCATATACGATCACTCTATTCTCACGGTCTCCATGGGACTTCCTTGAAGAAAATCCACCTATATTCGTTAATGCGGAGCCTATTCATCTGATCAATGATATCCTTGGAAAAGCTTTTGTCTCTGATTGTGTAATTACAACCACAAGAGACTACTTAAAGTCTTTCAGATTACATCCTAACTTTTTAAGGCCAGACAGACTTTCATTACAATATGAAGAAAAATTCCCTACAGAATGGTTGGTTGAGGACAAAAATGATGATTCATTGGGAATTGAAGAAATCATGATTGGGTGTCTTAATCTCAATCCGTCCTTAGGCCTCTATATTCCTGATGACATTGATGCCATGGCTTTTGTTAACACCGGTTCTGATTCTGCTTTACTGGATCATGTTCAAAATTCAAAAATTAAACCAATTGGGTCTCCTAGTAGCTGGTCCAATGGTGTTAACTCTGCGCCAATATCACGAAATTCTTCATTAGGTAGCCCTTCATTTTTCAATTTTGTGAATGGTCACGTAGTAGCTAATCACCAGCTGAGTCCTATCCAAAGAAAATTGTCAATCATTCCAACTAATCTCATAATCAATAGCAGTAGTGAAATATCTTTTAAGGAAGTTAATTACAATGGGGAAACCCCCAATTCAGCTGAGAGTGACAAGAAAGCAATCCCAGACCCAATTCAAGACCTTTTCTCTACTCATGAGAAGTTATACCATCCCAAAGCTATAGACAATCAATCAGATATCACAGCTTACCCCTATAGCACTTCTGAAAGAGTGCCTGAGAAAGATGATGTGTCACGTACACATAGCGTTGCTACCACTAAGGATTCCATCTATAAGCACTCCTCGCAGGCCACCCTCCACAGTGAGAATAGGAAGAGCGTTAGTACGATTAACGGTAACGTGTTAGACTTTTATCACAGAGAATTATTATTGCTAAAAAATGAACTTGAATTCGCCAGTTACATGAAACATTTGACGAAATTCCAGTACATAAAGTTGAAATTAAAAGTGAATAAAATGAAAAATGACCCCTCGTTTTGGAGACAAACTAATGAGTATGCTGTCCATACTTTAGAGTTTGACCGAGTAACATCTGACTATGAAAGTTTGAAAGCTTCTTTTGATGATTTACAGCAAGAATATGATAAGACGATCAAAGATCTCAAACGACAAAGGGATAGCTTGACCAATAACTACTTGTTACTCCAGGAGCAACTGAAAATGGACCAGAATGAACTCTCTGAAGTCAAGAAAGATAATCAACTTTTACGTGAGCAGATTGACATCTTAACCACAAAAAGAATTCCGTCCAAGAATGAGCTTATCAACACATTGACAATTCAACTTGAGGACTTGAAATTAGATCTAGATTATATGAAAAAGGAATTGGAACATAAGACTACAAGTGAACACCTAATATCGTCCAAGAAAGCGGAAGAAGAAGAAGAATCGTTCAAACTCAGCACCTACGAATTGGAGATTCAAAAACTCAAAAATGAGTTGTTGATCTCGGAGAGAAGGTGTGGAGATCTATCCGAGGCCTTAGAATCTGCAAGAAATGAGCTTGACGCTGCAAGGAAATCCTTTGAAGTGAAAATGGCTGCGAATAAAAACGAGATTGCGTATCAATTAAATACACTAGGCAATCAAAGCGATAAAAAGATTCAGGAACTCAATGCCACTATCCTTAAATATGAGAACTTCATAGAAGAAAAGAATCTCAAAATTGCTCAATTGTCATCTTCCAGGCCCATATCGATTCCGGGATCCGTGGGAAGTGCCATGGGTAGCACTGATATGGGCAAACCCTTACACTACCGCGTCGGTGCTTCTCAACCAGTACAGGCTCAGCCAATTCCTACATACGGTAATACCAATAGTAATAACCCAATGGACTTTTATGAAATAGCCAATAGGGACAATTCCAACTCCTCCAATGAGTCATTTAGCACCAATTCGCAATTACCCTACAATACCCCACCACTCCTCACTCCTGTGCCAATGCCAATGCCAATGCAAAAATCATATTCTACTCACAGTACCCAAAACGTGCCAATTATAAAAGGTAGGGGAGGTTACCAAAAGAGGTCCAAAAAACATATGTAAACTATGTAACAATATATATTTAATCGCACTGCCACCTCCTAATGTGTCAATGTGTCAAACAATAGCATGAAAACAAAGTGCGGTTGAAAATTTTGATATTACGTGTTGCCAATTTCAAAAGCAATTGACCCATTTAGTCCTTTTTATCTAGTCTTAGAAACTTCAATCTTAAAGGCCAAATACTCTTTTGCTAAGACTTTCTGAAAAAAAATGTCCCAGACCCTTAAGAAAAGATCTGGAGGAAAGAAAGCTCTGGGCTATGAAAAGTTGGCCCTGGAAGAAATCGACGATCTTCAAAAGAAAGAAGTATATGTACTGAAAGATCCACAACAAAAATACTGGATTTCTTTGGCCCTTGTGACTTTCTTTGCTGCATATACCAGATTCACATTGATTGACCTTCCTTCCAAGGTGGTTTTTGATGAAGTTCACTTTGGTAAATTCGCTTCCTACTACTTGGAAAGGACATATTTTTTCGATTTGCATCCACCATTTGCCAAGTTATTGATTGCATTCGTAGGATGGCTTGTTGGATACGATGGTGCTTTCAAATTTGAGAACATCAATGATGACTATATTGCAAACAACGTTCCCTATGTTGCCTATAGGGTCTTTATCGCTCTTCAAGGTACAGCTATCGTCCCAATTATGTTCTTGACAATGAAGACTTTAGGTTTCTCGGTTAACGCCTGTTTAATCTCCAGTTTGATTGTTTGTTTTGACAATGCTCATGTCATTGATTCGAGATTGATCTTGTTGGATGCCACATTAAACTTAGCAGTGGCTTTAACCATGTTCTCGTACGCCAAATTTTCCACTTATCGTTTGCAACCATTCACCAAATACTGGTGGATTTGGTTGAACGCCACCGGTGTTTCCTTATCCCTTGTTATTTCTACCAAATATGTTGGTGTATTAACTTATGTCACTATCGGAATTGCTGTAATTCATGAATTGTGGTATTGGTTGGACTACAAGAAGGGTTTGACGCTCTACGATTTTGGTAAGCATTTTGTGGCAAGATTCTACTCCTTGATTGTTTTCCCATTCATTCTTTACTTGTTTTGGTTCTACGTCCACTTTTCCATTTTGACGAAATCTGGTCCTGGTGACTCTTTCATGTCTGCTGAGTTCCAAGAAACCTTGATTGAGTCTCCCTTAGCTAAAGAAAGTAAGACTGTAAACTTCTATGATGTAATTACTATCAAACATAAAGACACTGAGGCCTTCTTGCACTCTCATGATGCGGTATACCCATTGCGTTATGAAGATGGAAGAATCTCTTCCCACACTCAACAAGTTACAGCCGTCAAAGCTGTTGAAAATGATGTTCAAAGTATCGTTGATGATGTCAACAACCATTGGGAAATTGTACCAATAAAGGCAGAATACACCAAAGACATGGCTGTTTACACCAATGATATTATAAGATTGAGACATGTAGGAACTGGTGGTTATTTATTGTCCCATGATGTGGCCTCGCCATTGAAATCCACTAATGAGGAATTCACTATCACTTACGATGAGGAATTGTATACCAAAGCCTTCAATGAGAGTATGTTCAGATTGAGATTTGCCCAAGGCGGTTCAAGCACCAATAAAAATAAGAGAAAATTAGTTAAAACCAAAGCTGTTCCTTTAAGAATTATCCACGTTGACACCGTAGTTGCCATGTGGTCTCATGATGACGAAGTTTTACCTGAGTGGGGATTCGGCCATCAGGAAGTTAGTGGAAATAAGAAGATCCAAGATAACTCAAATACCTGGTTCTTTGATACAATCGTTAATTTGGATGAGAAAGATCCAAGAAATAAGTATGTTCCAAAAACTATCAAAAAGATTCCATTTTTGAAGAAATGGTATGAGCTTCAATTGTTAATGTTCTATCACAACAATCAACTCTCTTCTTCTCATCCATTTGCATCCCAGCCTAATTCCTGGCCATTGGCATTATCTGGTGTATCTTTTTGGAATGATAACGTCAACAAAAAGCAGATCTATTTCACAGGTAATGTTGTTGGATTTTGGTTAGAAGTCTGCTTGTTAGCCGTTTACGTAGGTTTGCTACTTGCTGATCAAATCACCGTTCGTCGTGACATCCACCTTTTAACTCCAAAAGCAAGATCAAGATTGTATAATACTTTAGGTTTCTTTTTCATTGGGTGGTGTGCTCATTACTTTCCCTTCTACTTGATGAATAGACAGAAGTTCCTCCATCATTACTTACCAGCACACTTGATCGCAGCTTTGTTCTCTGGTGGATTGGCTGAATTTATCTGTTCCAACAACAGAAGAGATTCAGGAAAGCCAATTGGACTCCAAAAGTATAAATTGGATTTATTTCTTATTATTTCTACCGTTGGTATTGTATGGTTCTTCTTTTACTTTAGACCAGTTTCATACGGTGATATTTCCTTATCTCCAGAGGAAGTTAAAAAGAGACAGTGGTTAGATATGAAGTTACACTACTCAAAATAGATTGAAAGATAATATATATTTGTACATTTCATCATGTAGAATTTGTGAAATTTGCAACTTTGAAACTTAAATTATTTTCATCGCAAAATCACAAATCTAAGTTATTTACTTGATGTCAGTGAAATCATTCTTACAAGCGATAAAAATAAAGCTTGATTCTACGGGAATCAAGCCACTTAAGTTCGTTACTGGTAACCAATCTGCTGACTTAGATTCTGTCATAAGTGCAATTTCATACTCCTATTTGAAGTATAGAAAAGATTCTACATTATCTATACCATTGATTAATATCCCAAGAAATGATTTTAAACTAAGAAGAGATATCAAATTAGTGTTAGAGAACCACAGCATCTCAGAAGATTTGTTATACTTCATAGAAGACTTTGAGAGGCTTGGAAGTCAGCAAACGTCTTCAATCGCACTCACTTTGGTTGATCATTGTAATCTTCAAGGTGAAACTTTGAACTCCTACAATGAACAAGGCAAGCTCAATGTAATTTCAATTATCGATCATCATGAAGATGAGCAGGTATTTCTTGATGCAAATCCTCGGATCATTAAACCTAATGGGTCATGTTCGTCTTTGGTATTCAATTATTGGTTTGAACAGCTTGGTAAAGATGTTTCCTTGTTTAGAGAGAACGACTGTGAAATTATAAAACTTCTTCTTGCTCCTTTATTGATTGACACCTCCAATTTGAACTCTAAAGTAGAGGATGGCGATAGATTAAGCTTAAGTACATACAAAGAGATTTTAAATCCGATTATTGCTTTAAATCAGGTTGATGATTTCTCGTTGAATTACTTCAAAGCTATCAAAAATGCAAAAAAGGATTTATCTGGTTTCAAGGTGAATGACATCTTGAGAAAGGATTATAAACAGTTCAAATTCAATGGCATCAATGTAGGATTTAGCTCAATCGGTAAATCTTTAGAGTGGCTTTTCAAAAACTACAAGCCTAATGAAATTTTTCAAGGACTCGAGAACGTAACATCATTTTACCGTTTGGATCTCATCATTGTAACTCCATCTTATACCGATAAAGCCGGCCAGTTTAGAAGGGAACTTTTAATGTGCTACAGTAAGGACTTCAAGGAAAGAGAGATACTTGATTCCTTACATCAGAAGGTAGAAGTATTACAGCTTGATTCTGATGTTTATAATCAATCTGCGTTCATTAAAGCGTTGGAAGAATTGAATGAAGTTAAGGTGGTAAAAGTATTCAACCAGGGTAACTTAGCAGCTTCTAGAAAGCAAATAGTCCCAGCTTTTAAGAAGGCACTTGAGTAATAAATTATCTATATACCTAAATAACTTATAGAAAATGTAACAATGTCATTATCTTCATTAATTTGTACAGTTTTGTTAGCTGATGGTAGCAAATCATTTATCCTATCTAGTTCATTGAGGAAGCTCAAAAAAAGCAGTTCATCATCTATCTTAATTTGGTCATCGAATATCGTAGAGTCATTTTCAGTCTTACAGTACAAAATTTTTAAGCAGTTTGTCAATACCAGTCCTTCCACACTGACTTTTAGACCGATGTTAAAAACCCAAATCATATAGTCATTAACAAGAATTTTTCTACAGGCCTGAGAATTAATCTTGTCAAGGAGTAAATTATAAGCATATAAGTAAGAGGGATAAGTCTCCTTATGACCAGCGTAATTTAATTTTAAATTCCATTTGAAGATTTTCATTGCATCTTTGGTAAACTCCCCTACTTCAGCGTCACATGCACACCTCACTTTATCATCAATGGATTTCAATGCAGACTGTTTATTCAAGAGGAGGTAATAATTTCCAATTAGTACAGAATTAGTCTGAGGTTTTATATTACCATTATAATCCTTTTTAGTTTTTTCAAATGTATTAGGCTTATGACAATGCCAAAAATCCATCATCTCTGCCCATAGATCCGACGGCATATCACTGAATTTGTCATATTCAGCGGAATCTACTAGTATCGTCCCGCAATTCAGGCACTTAAAATCAAAGATATTCTTATTCTTATCATCTTTAGGAGTCTTTGCTAATAAATCCCTACAAGACCACACCTGAGAATCCAATAGGCTCATAAAGCTGTGATCTTTGGTACCTTGTTCCATTAGGGAGAAAGTCAATAGTAAAAGTTCATCAGATTTCTTGATGCTGATGAGCTTCATGCCAGAGGACAAAGGCAACTGTACTATACTCTTCAGGGTAGGAGTAACTATAACGAGAGAATCATTTTCAACTTGGAGACCCTTAATGCTCTTGACATCATCCTTGAAGTCCACCAGGACTGAAATATTGTTCAACCTAGGTAAGAACTCGCATAGATACATGCTTTTCACTTGCAAAGATTCTCACGACTATTTATGAGGAAGAGAATAAATCAACGAGACGTCTATAAATATATATTAAATTGATATGCAATAGAGTTGTCTTTCTAAGACGAGAAAGATCTGTTTCTTGTCTTGGGCGTTCCCAATGCATTCAACAACATTGTACTCTGTTTGCTACTAACACCTAGGGTTTCACTCAAGGCTTTTTTACGAGCTTCATGATCTAGTTGTTTTGACTTCACAGTCTGTTGATGCTTGAATTCACTCGGATGCATCATCATGGGCAATTCATTTCTTTCCGGTTTAGAATTACTCCTAGTACGAACCTTTGGATTGGATACTTGCCTAGGACTGGTTGATTTCATTTCTGGTGTTCGATGGCTGTTTATAGCTACTTCTGGAGAAGCTTGTTTATGTACATGGTGGTTTTCATGTATAATGTTTCCTAGAGGAGCCGATGAATTTCTTAAAAATGCACTTTCTAAGAAGCTGTTCATTGAAGTATCGTCGTATATGCTAGATCCAGAGCTAGAAGATCTTGTGCTACTTGTATTACTGGGAACTGAAAAAATATCTTCCGGACTGTAAATATTGCCCCCCAGCTCATAATTACGGAGTTTCCTGACCAGATTCTTATTAGTAGGCCTCTTCCTCGAAAAGCTCAATGATTTGTTTGTAATCTTGTAAAGATGGTGCAACGTTGTAATATCATAATTACAAAAAAAATCCAATGAAAATTCTAAAAAGAATGGCGATCTGAGAGTTCCATGATTGACTTCAGCTGATATCTGACTTTGGAAATCTAAGAAACTGGTGAAGATTTCGTGAAAGATATTCTCAGATCCTGAAAAATTTAACATAGTGTTTAAAACAAACTTAGCAACTTGAGAATTGATAAAGAATAACTTGGCCAATGGGTCAATAACTGCTACTTCAAGCCTGTTAAATCGGGACTCTTCAGAGTTTTCTAATCTCCCAAAAATCTGGGTCAAATAAAAATCACTTAGTATCAAGCAACCTTTCCCATAAAATAGCCAAAGTTCCACCGCTAAGTAAAATAACCTTATATTAACGATTACGAATTGATTAGATACTATGTTATCTAGTGCCATTAGCCTCATCGAACCGTTGAATAGTATAAAATAAACCCAATAGTGAAGGAGGAATCGGATGTGCTGCCATTGCTGACTAGCATCTTGTTTGCTACCGTTTGCTGCCTTGATGGTTAACAACCACGGGAATATAGAACAGGTGACATATGTAATGAAGTCAACAATTAATAGTATCATTGTATATTTAGTTGAAAAATAATAATGGTTACTACAATATTTAATGCTTGCGTGGATGTGATGGTACAAATACGAACTATTGATGACTTAATTTGCAGCAATATAAAGCAATTTAATTTTCTTGCTCAATTTGAATAAATTGACTCTACTTAAGGGGCATTGGCCTACATTTATAGAAAGAATTCAATATAAAAGCTTCCGGAGACCGAGAATGTACGTTGGTAACTCATAGCGCATATAAGTGAAACTTTCCCCTGTTACATCCTCAAGCAGCCGTCAGGGAAAAAAAAACGATGATGTTTCTTTATCTATGCAGTACGATATCATATCATATCTGGCGGAAGAGCTAACGGTCTAGTATATACAACCTAATGAATCGAATATTTAGACGTGGAGAAATTGGGGTGAAAAATTGTATTTGGTTTGTGTAGGGGAGCCAGAGAGGTTGTAAAGTACCTTAATATATGTGGTCTCGAAGTTACTTCTATTCTTGCCTTGAAAATCTGCCTGCATAATTTTACCAACTACGTAATTTATTTAGATTACACTTGCATACACAACAATAGAAAATGAATTGCAATGTTCTTTTGAATTGACTATGTTACATCGGAAGTGACCCTACTACTTGCTACAAGGAATGATGCATCATTACTTGAAAGTCAAAGATGACTTAATAAATGGTCTACCTACCTACCCTTTACTCAAATGTTAGTAAACAGTGACAGTTTACCATTGCATCCTGTTTGACCGGCATTACATCATTATTTTTTAAAAGGTTGCTCTAGATCGTTTGTTTTATTAAAGAATTTGTTGTCCTTTTTCTTCTTGCCGAAAATGTCATATGCTGATATAAGCAAATGTAAACGGGTCTATTAATTTTTGACTAAGAAATAAAATCGCGTTGGTTAGCAATGACAGAAAGAACAGATGATGATATATTAGGTATTGATTCCAAGCTTAAAGTAGCTAAAAAAGCCAAAATATCCAAGATTGACCAAGACCGATTATTGGATAAGAAAGGTATACCATATATTGTCAAGAATCACCAAAAATTGCATAAGATTTTGAAAAAGAGAGACGCACAGAAGATCTCGAGTAAGAGACTTAGAGTAGAGCATGAATACGCAAATCTTACTTCAGTTTTACAGTTCTACCAGCTTTGGTGCCATACCTTATTTCCTAAGGCAAAGTTCAAAGATTGTATTCAACTTATCAGGGGAGTTGTTAATAGATCTCCTAGGTTAAGATTGTATAGGCAAGAGTTACTTGAACAAGAGATCAACAAATTGAGAATAGAAAAGGGTTTGGAAGTAGACAATTTGGATGAGGAAGAAGATTTTGAACCAAGACAAACTGGGGTGATTGTTCAATCGGACGACGATCAAGAGAATGAGGATGAATCAGCAGATTCTATATTTGCTTTCATGAACGGGGGCAACCTGCTATTCGTCGACCCTGATGGTGACGACCTATTCACTACGCCTAACGATTCTATAACATTGGACCCAACTGCTTCAGCTGCTTCAACTAATGCTATACAGTCGGAAGAAAAGTCAACCGATCAAAGCACCAATAAAGAAACAGAAGAACAAAAGATCCAGGCCAGTGATGACGACTTCTCTGACGAGGAAGCGTTTACTCTGGCACTAGAGTTGAAATTAATGCAGTCGCAGCCACCACCTGGCATAGGGAATCCCAATGATGGCGCACAAGATGACGAAGAATTAGAATTAATGAACGAACTCGGATTATGAATATATACCTATCCACTCATATAAATCTTCCTCAATACGCTAAAATTGGTGAAAATTTTGGACACTAAGTCGGAATCAAATTCCTCGTTTACCCCTTCGTTAAAGCATCCAACCAAATAACCCCCGCTTCTCAAGAAGATTCCAATCCTTCCTGCTTCACTTTTGGATTCTGGGTTTATTCTTTTCTGTCTAACCAATTTTGAATTGTGTCTATAGAATGGCATCAAAATTCCGCTGTTATATTTGGTGTTTTGCTTCTGGTTGGAATAATGTATTCCAAACTCAGTTTCAAAGCTTTTCTGGTGAAGTAAGTTTTCAAAATTTAATGACAGAGATGCTGCACCATAGCTTCCAATGATCCGAGTCATAAAATCATCATTGTGGCTATTATCTTTGATTAACTTTTGGGCATACTTGAACTTTTCAGAATCGACCTTGTTCTCTGGGGGGAAATACTTAGACTCAATCTGGTAGCTTTCAGCGATTCTTAGCTCAAGAACATAGACGAATTTAACATGGTAATTGACACTGACTATTTTGCATAAAAGGTTAGCGGCCTTTTTCAAATTACCTAATCTCATTAACTTGGTAAATAAATGGTGGTTACTAGAAGATTCTTGATCTTCGCCTTCCATATGTGACTTCGCTAAGAACTTGAAATTATGGTTTTGTGAATAAGGACCACCGCTACCATCCTTTTCAAATACAGTTAACAATGAACCTTTTGATGTAGCTCTGCCAAGTTTTTGTCTCAAATGGTGCAACTCCTGTTCTTTGTCATTGTAATTAGCTGTTAATGCTTTTGAATCATGAACTAAATCTTTGAACTTGAAAGGAAAGTCCTTAACCGGTGTTTCTAAAGCAGAGCTTATTTGTTTACTGAACTTCTTCAAAGTTGCAATACGATCAAGTGAAAAGCTATTCTTAGGAAAGGAATCGAATATCGCAAGTACACCTATAATATCCTTGTTTTTAC
Source organism: Yamadazyma scolyti (assembly GCA_003707025.2). Taxonomy (NCBI): domain Eukaryota; kingdom Fungi; phylum Ascomycota; class Pichiomycetes; order Serinales; family Debaryomycetaceae; genus Yamadazyma; species Yamadazyma scolyti. The sequence continues at coordinate 901,303 of PPMW02000002.1, read as the reverse complement.
TGAAGATTGGTGTACCACAAAAGAACTTAATCCAAGGTATACCAGTTACAAGCGGATTATACTTAGTTCTCCAATCAGTTGATGCATTCAATAATAAGAAGTGATCATTTGAAAGAATTACATGACTGTCAATTGATACAATTTTAGCCAAATGGTGCACATTAAGCATGGATTCATATTTGATCACAATCTTATTAGCTGTTACTATCGAGATAGTGGTACCGTTAACGTTGAATTCCTTTCTTATGTGACTAATGATTTTTTTGAAAACTTGTTTTTGTTCCCATTGTTCTAATGCTAAATATTCCAGAGCTGCTCTTGCACGAGTGGACTCATTATACGATTCTGGAGCATGCATGATAGGTAAACCTTCAAAACATTTTGGCCTAGTAACATTGGATAAATTCCACTTGCCTTTTGAGTAAGCGTCAAGAAAGTGTGCTTTGGTCAATTCAATTGGATTAATTGTACTGTCGCTAAGAGGGGCCACAAATGTTAAAGGCGTACCCTTTTTCTCACCAGGATGGACTGCCGGTTTTTTTCTATTGGTCCTGCTTAGCATCAACAAGTTTTAGGTAAATTTTGCAGTCAATTGTGATCGCAAAAAGACTTTCACAGAGTTGAACAAAAAAAAGAAAGATTACGAAATTCTTATCAAAGTTAAGATTAACTATATAAGGCTGATCATTAAGGGCAGTAGACATTATTTATCATTAAAAAAACCCTTCTATTTGTCTTCCTCTTCAGGTTTCGATTCAGATTGGGGTTCTTTGGCTTCGTCTATCTTTTCTAATTCATTCTTACTTTCCTCTTTTGTTTTAGTCTCTCTTTCTTGTCTTGCCTTCTCTTCTTCCAAAGAAAGCCTTAATGCCAACGCTAAATCAGGGTCCATGTTTGGATCAATAATATCACCACCTGCACCTAATCCTCCACCATATGCATCGCCGAAGCCCATGTCACCACCGGCAGCAAAACCTTCTTCAACTAAGATAGGCGAGGTTGCTACTACTTCGTACAACAATCTAGGGCCTGGTGGTACAGTTACGAGATGAGAATTGTCGTGGTTATTTATGATGCTGTTGAATCTCTCCAATTTAGCGGTATTGGCAGCTTCTTCACCAAAATTTATGATATCAATGGCGATATTGTTCTTCTTCATTCTTTTGGCCAATTTCTCCAATTCCTTTTCGGTTTCAGAAACAGGACTTCCTACAAATATTATAATTCTTTGACTTTGAACTTTATTTTGACGGTGTTTTAATGCCAAAGCAGCAACTTGAATACCACTGGAAAAATGATTAGAACCATGGATCTTGGTTTCATGTGAACCCGATAATATTTTACCAAAGTCTGTGGTTAATGTACTCAATACTTGTGGACCATTACCTCCGTAAGCTAATAATCCTACTGTATTTTCTGGATTTGAGTTAACCTTGTTCTGAAAGATATACTCCATAGCCGTGAATTGGGCTTCATATCTGGAGTACGTATAATCCTCATTACGCATATACTCCGAGTTATCGATTGCGATCATGGTAGCCTCTAAAACCATCTTGATTGAATTTCTCTATAAAGTTGGAAATGTTATCGCCACCGGTTTTTTTTTGCGAAACAAAAAAATACCATAATGCAAGGGAGCCAGCCGAATGGTGGAGTAGTCCTAAGGAGCGAGCAAAAGGAGCAGATAATTAGAGATTTCAAGAAGTTGACTGAAGAGAATGTAAAAACCTTAGAAGCTAAAAGGGACTTGTTATGTAAACAATGTCATAACAGAGTAAGTAAAAGAAAGAAATCAGTAAATGCCATTCTATGGAATCTTAGGATGAAAGACTTACTAGATGTTGAAAGGAGGAAGAAAACTAATATTAAAACTATAATAAAAGATATAAAAGACATGAAGAAATGATTAATGAAACTGTACAATACTTAGATAAATAAATAAATAATGACTAAAGCGTTTAAGCTTCTTCAGGAATATCGTCATGGAAATATTTTCCTTCAGTAGTTGGCTTGATAACTCCAATTCTAATGACAAAATCTCCAAATGGTTCGTTCTCATATCTTTCTAAACTCCATCTCTTGAATAGTGGTTTCAAGATATCTAAGATTTCATCTTCTTTAATTGAGTAACGGTAGATCTTGTTTAATCTTTGACCATGGTGTCCACCACCTAACATCAAATTATATGCACCATATGCCTTACCAACTAAGGCAACTTCAGCTACCCAAGGTCTAGCGCAACCATTTGGACAACCTGTCATTCTCATAACTACAGAATCATGTCTTAATCCGTAATCTTCTAATGCTTCTTCTAATTTGGTAACTAATTCTGGTAAGTATCTTTCACTTTCAGCCATAGCTAAACCACAAGTTGGGAAAGCAACACAGGCAGCAGACGACAATCTTAATCCAGAAAAGTCGGTATTATCTAATTTGTACTTAGCCATCAATGACTTGACATTATCTATATCATCATCATGGATATTAGATAAAAGTAAATGCTGGTTACCGGTCAATCTGAACTCTCCTGATTTTCCATTATCTCTCAAAAATTCAGCAATCTTCTTCAATCCTGTCTTTTGGGGTAATTCAGGCGTGTCTTCAATTCTACCATTCTCAATAAAAGCAGTAAAGTGGTTATAACCTTCTTCATCTTTACACCAACCAAAGTAATCAATATTAGATTTAATTTCAAATGGTTTAGCTTCTTCGAACTTGAAGTCTAACAATTCTTCCACCTTAGCCTTGAAGACATCAACTCCCAAATCATCCATGGTATACTTTAATCTGGCGTGCTTTCTATTTGTTCTATCACCGTTGTCTCTTTGCACCAACATAATCTTTTCACAGACAATGTGGACTTTTTCCTTTGAAACGTAACCCAACAAGGAACCAGTTCTTGGGTAAGTCTTCTTATTGTTGTGAGTGGTACCCATACCACCTCCGGCTAAAACATTGAAGCCTAATACTTCATTATCTTCAACAATAGCAATTAAACCAATATCATGGGCGTAAACGTCCACATCATTGTATGGAGGAACGGTAATTACAACCTTGAACTTTCTAGGTAAATAAGTTGGACCATACAATGGTTCATGATCGACCAAGGCATTACCAGAAACCAAGGTTTTCTTTTTCTTGGGACCTTCCTTTCTGTTCTCCCAAACATCTCTGTCACCTTCCTGGTCACCGTCATCGGCGCCTTCTAACCAAATTTCATGGTAAGCAGTTGTCTCTGGAAGTAAATGTTCAGAAATTAAAGTGCCAACTTCACTTATCTGCTTGTGAACCTTGGCATTATGAGGTAAAGCACTTTGCATGACATTTCTGTTGACATCACCACATGCGGCCAAAGTGTCTAATAAAGCGGAATTCATACCTCTAATGGCAGGCTTTAAGTCATGTTTGACAATACCATGCAATTGGAAGGTAGCTCTAGTAGTCAATTTGATGGTTCCATTACCTCTAACATCAGATAATTGATCTAACTTCAAATATTGTTCTGGTGTAGCTTTACCACCAGGTAATCTTAATCTTACCATAAACGCATAGGCGGGTTCTAAACCTTGAGACTTACGCTCTTCTCTGATATCACGATCATCTTGCATATAAATACCATGGAACTTAGTCAATTGTTGATCAACAGCTGAAATGGCTCCAGTAGATTCGTCTTTTAATGCTTCAGCAATTGTACCTCTCAAGTAGTTGGAGCCAATCTTCATGTCTTCGTTAGTCAATGGTTTTGGTTCTTCAACACCATCAACACCATCAACGCCCAAAGCAGTCCACAATCTAGGCATCCAATCATTTAAGCCGGTATTGAAACCATCAGCATCTTGATCATCACCTAATCCAATCTCAGTTAAGACTTGAGCACCATATAAAGACAACTTGGCATGTAAATCTTTACCTGGCTTGTTGTAATAGTGCTTGTCTTCCTTTCTTGGCCAGTACTCAGAGTCACCCATACCAAAAACGGAAAATTTAATACCAGATAAGTCTAAATCAGCTGAACTTTTAAGGGTTTCCCAGAAATTCTTACCATTCAATGGGAACTCACCTTGACCGGAGGTAGAGGTGACAAAGACAATGTTTGTCTCATTGGGTAAATCCTCAACAGCGATGTCATCCATAGCCAATACAACAGACTTTAATCCTCTACCTAATGCTTGTCTGTTGACTTTTTTAGCAACAGCTTCAGCATTACCTCCGTCAGAAGCAAATGCAACTGTTAATGGAGGGCCAGATAACCCTTGTAACAATTTACTGAAGGAATCATCAGCAATTTTCTTTTGCTTGTTCCTTATTTCGGATGTTGAGTTTACTTGCAAGTTTCTGGATAACACAGGATTCTTCTTAGTCAATAAACTCAATCTATTTTCTCGGTCCAAAAACTCTTTCAATTGGTTCTTCAAGTTCGACGAGTCCAATTTGAACTGCAACTTTTCATCTTCTAACAATGGATTGTATCTATACAATGGCCAGCTACCTGAATCAACAGCTTTTTTGGTCTCTTTCAAAATTTCTAAAGTGTTGGAGTTTTCATCAGTGTATGGTAAATAAGCCAACACAATAGATGGTCCATTAAATTGTTCTGCTTCAATGAAGGCTTGTAATACTTGGGTGTAGGAAGAATATATAGCCACAGATGCAACATAGCAATTACCATAGTTCATAGCATATAAACCAACATCTTTCTTACGGAAGCCATTGACTGTTTTCTGTTTCTTCTCGCTGAATGGCTCGTTATCGACAATCAAAATATTGACATTTTCATTGGAAGTGATTAAACTATGAACACCAGAGGATCCTAAATCGTATGACCAAGCATCAGAGCCTACTAACCAACTGGTGTTTATAGTGAAGAATTCTTTTGATGCTAAAAGTTCTTTGGAACTAGTTGAGTCTGAATCAGATGCTAATAAATTCAAGATACTTCCAACAAGTTCTTCGTCAACTGGTTTTAAGCTTTTAGCACTAGTCAACCAGGTCGATAAGTGTTCGATTAGTTTACCATTATCAATAGTTTCAAACTCATTGGCCTCTATGGCAGCATAGATGGATTGTACAAACTGGTCGAACTTTTCCTTGTAGTTTAAGAACTTACCGAAGCCGAATTCTGGATTTGATTTCGTTCCAAGAGTAGCAGTGTTAAATTCGTTCAAAATAGCGGATGAGGCATTAACTTGGTTTAACAATTTCAAATATGGCTCTTCTAAGTTAAATGCTTTTTCAGTTGATTCGAGTACTTCACCAAGTCTTTCCTTCTCTGCCTTTGTAGATAACTCAACATTCAACTTACCATAAATTGAGTTCTGAATAGGGGTAGCCGATCTGGTATTGACTAACAAATTTTGTACAGTGGCCGTAGCATCTTTACTGTAGCCAAAATATGATGAGACAATTTTAGTAAAATTCTTCAAGGATTGATAGTTAGAGTAATCCTGGAAGAAGTCCAATAACAACGGCGAGAAAGAGGTGGATGGGCTAGTTGTTTGTTGTACCAAAGTCAAAGTTTCAACTGATGATGGGATTAATGACAAGAAAGTACTCAAGCTGAATGGTTTGTACAAGTTAATAGAAATTAACAAGGCATTGTTCTTGGTAAAGGCATTTACTAAATCATCATTTACCCAACCTAAGTATAAAACCACATCCTTAGGTTTTTTAAGGGCTTTATTGTTCAATAATCTGAATAATGGAGATTCAGACTTAGTCAAGATTTGAGAAACAGTTAATTCATGCACGTTTGGTAAGATAACATGTTTCGAATTAATTTTAGGGATCTTGGCAGGAGTGAAAGGAACAATGAAGTGGAAAACTTGCTTCTTCAAGTTCACAGCCAAGTTGTATGCTAACTGTGTATTCGAGATCAAATCATTGGTATTTTGAGAAATCAATACTGGAGAGTTCAAATCTCTTAAGCTGGAAACTATTTGGAAATCGAAATTTACAAGCTCAATATGATTCACAACAGCAGACTTATTGAGTGCATCAGAAGATAAGATGGGTAAACTTTTAAATATGGTCTTTCCAGTTGTTATTACTGAAGTCGATTTTTCATTTAACTCATCGCTTGATTCTTCAAGGAAGGATTGGGCCAAATGATCATTTATAACCAAGTAAGGATCATGGCTGTCTAACAAAGTGATTATATTATCACCTTTGAAGTAAGATGAGTAAGATGACTCAACAGACTTAGATGCTTTAGTTACAAAGATCTCACCATTAGTCTTATCAATAATTTTAGATAAAACTTCAAATGACGACATACTTGAAACTTGTGTTTATTCTATATTCAAAGTTTCGACAGTAACAACCGAAATCCACTAGAATTCAATTAACACTTCTTGTAAAAGGCTTTGTAGAAGTTTGTACAAAAATTATTTTCCCGTTATATCATTTAATATAAAATTTTACTTTATCATATTGCACGTGATATTCTGCAATTGATTATGATTTCGCAATTCTGGCCTGGGGTATTAGAAGGTTGTAAATTCAATTAGCATCAACCTCATTGGATGAAATCAAAAAATCTATATTGGAACTGTTTTGTTCGGTGCGCATTTGTTAAGGGCAAGTATACTTATGCAATGATAACATAGTTATTATCCAGAATCCTATTTTTGGTTGTAATTGATGTCACAGTATGCAGGATGGAATATGGTAAGTACACGTTATAAGGCAAATTCTATCATTTTTTCGTATAGATCCTCTCGGTGGCCAAGCTGGCTAAGGCGCGAGACTGTAATGAGTACCTCAGAGTAATCTTGAGATCGGGTGTTCGACTCACCCCCGGGAGATCTATTTTTTTGCAGGTTTTATTTATCATAATAGAATGGATTATTCTTTGGAGCCACTACATTTACTTTGTAGATGACAGAGGACATTTGCTATTGGGGATATGTATTTGGTGCTATATAGAGAAAATGGCGGGCTACAGTTCAATCAGTCATTGAGACACGGCTGTTGTGGAGTTTAGTGCTTATATATTTACAACGTTAATGGCGAACAGAAGAATAACCACTATAGAAATCCGTTGTATACTATAAAATTCCGTTGTATTTCTTTTGTATGGTTTGATACACATTGGTACTTTCCTACTTTGGTTTATATTTTTACTGTCATTTTACCTACTTATAGTCACCTGTATTTTTTCGATCAATTCACTTTCCTTAATTATCTACTTCTTCTGCACTTTCTTCTGGTATCGTCTATTATACTGCATCGTTTCTCGCTTCTCACTCCATTCAAGCTCGAAGCTCGAAGCTCGAGGCTTATAGACCTGCATACATTTTACGAACCAGATTAGATTTTGCTTGCGAAATATATTTACACAGCATATACCACACTAATAGGATAGTGTAATTGGTTACAGGCAACAACAAACCATAAGTTTTGACCTTCAAGTGCAATTGAACTTCAACTCCAAGTTATTGTGAAGTTTTCTGTGATCCCAAACTAGCAAAATTGCCCCGAAGTTTAAATTTTACACATTTGAGATCTATCACATTTTTAATAACTACACTTGAAATGGAGGATACAAATCCAAACAGTGCATCTAATGAACAAAGTATCGAGATACAAATCAGTAATACCCTTACCAATGTTTCAACTGAGTTGAAAGATGTTTCTGAGTTTTCTGAATTGGATTTTAATAAAGTCTTAAATACTTGTACGGATGTTTTAAAGTTGTTGAACAATTTCCCTGAAGTTAGATTTGATGGTTCGGAAATTTGGAAATTTATTCTTAGATTAACCGAACAGCCAAAGTTGCAAGGAAATGGTCGATTATTGAACATATTGAGCTTATTTGTATTCCAGTTATTATGTAACAAGTCCACATCAGTAATGATTATTAGTTTCTTAAAGGAGGAAAACGTGTTAAGCAAAATTAACAGATTTGTTAGTTCAATTAATATCAATCAACCTTCTTATGATCCATACATTACTTTGGATTTTAATCAGTTAAATAATCACATTGATCAAACTATGGATAGCGAATTTGGCCTTATTAATTGTTCTTATAACTTCATTAACTCCATTGTTAAACACTTGCAAATTACTTTGACAGCTATTGACAATATCCGTAGCTCGTACAAGACGTCAATCACTATGTCAGCATCTCCAATAGTTGCACAATCTGTTACCAATAATTTAGAAGTTCTCGTCAACGACTTGATTAACATTGAACTTAGACAGATCACTACTTTATTGATCTTGGGCACTGATATGATTGATGATGGCTTCGAAAATTTGGTCAGAACTTCAACAAGTTACACCACTACCAAATACTACCAAATCTTAAAGTTCATTATTATTGAGACCTCAGCCGTTCAATATTTTAGGTCTTTCATTTTGTCAAATAAGCACTTAAAAGCTGGGTTCACAAAACTCAATTTTACATTCCCTACTAAAGGTTTAAGTAACTTCAATGTTAATCGAGCTTTAAAGTTTGCATTGGAACTTGCTAACCATAAGCAAACCACAATGATGAGTTTTATTTATTTGCTGTCGAGTTTGGACCAATTATTAAGTTATTGTCAATTACCATATGGGAGATTGAATATCATCTCTATGTATAACAAAATCTTCCCAAAAGTATCATTGGTTCCATTGCTTGAAGTTTTATGCACCAAGGTTTTGAAAGAACTCTTTATAGAGATGGGTCATAAAATCCCTAATCATTTATCGAAATACTTGAAATTAAGTTCATTGCCACCATTTTCTAAGGAAGCATGCTTGTTTGATATCTATGATAATGACAACCCATTGGAATTCGAAATTATTGAATCCAGTAATCATAAAATTTTGATTACCAATTTGAACAAGTTAGTGCAATTGATGTCAATGTTTCTCGAAGGTGAATTAAGTATTGATCTTGCTGAAAACGACATTAGAATTGGCAATAAGATTCTTTTCATCAAAATTACAGAATGTTTGGATATTTTAGTCTCGAGTGGCTTCATAGCTTCACACGAGATTAATCCTAGTAAAGATGTCATCTTCTTTTACCTCAAGTCTTGCATTACTAAACTTCTCAAAATGTCAGTTAAAGAGGATGATCCTACTTTTGTGTGGAACACTTTCATTGATACAGCAATTAACTTTACCATCGCAGATTTAGAATACTTGAAAACATTTCAAATGTTATTTGATATGGTAATTAAAGTCTTTAAGTCTGATTCTATTTTACAGGACCCATTAATCAAATCAGGAATCCAGCAATTTGCTAACAAGTTCAATTGTAAAATTGACCTGTTTCCTAATCTTAAGGAATATACCGGTATTGAATATTGTTCAGATGAAATGATCTCCCTTTCTCAAGATGAAATCAAGTTTATTCTTGACGTTATTGGCGATGACGATATTGGTTCGATTGATACTCAATCCATTGGTGAATCTACTAGTAAGCTCTCTGATTTGAGTTTGAGCAAAAGTGATTTTTCGTTGGATTTCATCTCAAGTCAACAAGGAGGTAAAAAATCACAACCAGTATCTAATGCTTCGAGTAATTCTTCTTATCAGTCATATTCAAGCCCTCAGTATCAAACTCCCCCTCAGTATCATACTCCACCTCAAATTCATGGTCAGCTCCAAAGCCAACATATGACCATGAATCAAAGTCTGCCGGGCCATGACTATAGCCAGACAAACTCAGGCTATTCTAATAATAGTAGACAACAAAGTATTCATGTTGACAAGTTTAAGAACTAGTCTACAATTGGTCTAACATCCAACTATCCTCTACTACCCTCTCTTTAATGTTTTTGCGAAATATATATATACAGGAAGAGCGATGTAAAAAATGTGCAACTCATCTCAGAAAAATATTTAGATTCACAAAGCATAAATGGTCTTGAAATCAACAGCGGTTGGAGGAGTTTCAGTATACCAAGTGGCAGGATCCAATGTTTCACGATCCTTACCTGACTGGATTGCTAAGAAAAGAAAAAGGCTGTTGAAGAGGGACTTGGAATATCAAAGCCGTATTGAGCTTATTCAGGACTTTGAATTCAGTGAAAGTTCTAATAAAATTAAAGTAACTCCTAATGGACAATTTGCCATGGCTACTGGAGTATACAAACCACAAATTCATGTCTATGATTTTGCTAATTTATCACTTAAATTCGATAGACACACAGATGCAGAGAATGTAGATTTTTTAGTATTATCTGATGACTGGACTAAATCAGTACATCTCCAAAATGATAGATCTATAGAATTCCATAGTAAAGGTGGAATACATCATAAAACTAGAATACCTAAATTTGGCCGATGTTTATCTTACAATAAGATAAATTGTGACTTGTTGGTGGGTGGTGCCCTGAACGAGTTATACAGATTGAATCTTGACCAAGGTAGATTCCTCAATCCATATATCGTTGAATCTGATCTTGGAATCAATGCTGTGGATGTAAATGATGTTCATGGATTAATTGCATCTGGTCTTGAAGATGGAACTGTTGAATTTTGGGACCCTAGAAGTAGACAAAGAGCATCCAAATTATATGTCAATGAACAATTGGGCGTTAATGCTGAAATCACCGCATTAAGCTTCCGTAACGATGGTTTAAACTTTGCTTGCGGTACTTCTGAAGGTAAGTCATTGATTTATGACTTGAGATCATCAAATCCAACCATAGTTAAAGATCAAGGATATGGATTTGAGATCAAAAAGATCATTTGGATAGATGAAAACCAATCTGATTCCAATAAAATTTTGACCAGTGATAAGAGAATTGCCAAACTTTGGGATAGACATACTGGTAAACCATTTGCATCCATGGAACCAAGTGTTGATATTAACGACGTTGAATATGTCAAGAACTCGGGTATGTTCTTCATGGCTAATGAAGGTATACCCATGCATTCTTATTATATTCCTAACCTAGGACCATCTCCTAAGTGGTGTTCCTTCTTGGATAACATTACCGAAGAGTTGGAAGAGAAGCCATCTGATTCTGTTTACTCTAATTATAGATTTATCACAAGAGACGATGTTTCTAAATTGAACTTGAATCATTTGGTTGGAACTAACGTATTGAGATCTTACATGCATGGTTTCTTTATTGATAGTGAGCTTTATGATAAGGTCAATTTGATCGCTAATCCTAACTCTTTCAGAGACCAAAGAGAGAGAGAAATCAGAAAAAGAATCGAGAAAGAAAGGGAATCCAGAATCAGATCTACTGGTGCTATCTCCAATACAAAAGTCAAGGTCAATAAAGATTTGGCCAGTAAATTACAAGGTAAACAAGGTGCTAAGGCAGCAGAAGAAGTTGTTAATGATGACCGTTTCAAGGAATTGTTTGAGAATCCAGAGTTCCAGGTCGATGAACAATCTCACGAATATAAACAACTTAATCCTGTTGGTGCTACTGCCAAGGATACTTCTGGCCCTCGTAAGTTAACGGCTGCTGAAGAATCTGATGAAGAGAGGCTTCATGATAATAACGGTTCGAGATCAGAAGATGAGAGCGAACTGTCAAGTGAAAGTTCAGAAGAGGAGGAAGAAGAAGATGCTGAGACTGCAAAGTTAAAACAAGAAAAGGTTAAGAAAGAAATGGAGAGAATTCGTAGAAGAGAGGAAAACAGGAAGAAGGAAGAAAGATTCTTAAATGAGATGAAGGTGGTTTCTACATCCAACGAGTCTCAACAAAAGGGTACAGAAACATTTGCTTCACAAGTAAATAAGGTCCAAAAAGCTCATAATGATAAAAAGAAATCACTCGAAGGTGCTAGGTTACGTCGTCATGCTAAGGGCGAGGTCGAATTAACCTTTACACCTACTTCTGAAAAGAAATCTAAAGGACCTCAGTCTCGGGTTTCAAACGATGACGATAATGACGATGACGAAGAAAACACTCTACTCCATGGTAGAAAGAAGCAGAGATTCAGTGGCCGTAGAAGTGCCTCGAAGAACCAATTCCGTGGAATGTAAATATTATATACTTTAATCAAAATTGGTACATAGTAAAGCCCCGATGCGCATCGCAAATTTAAATCTACTAATGTCTAGGAATAAAGAGAAGGCACAATCTGCGTTGAACCGATTCCACAAGGAAGCCTTGAAGGACTCAGGAGTATTAGAAACGGATCCAAGTCAACGGCCGAAATATGTTCAGAGTGTGCAGTCCTTAGCGCAAGCACAGAAATGGAGGAGTATTGTAATAACTGAGATTTCTACTAGGTTAACAAAGATTCAAGACCTTATGCTTGATGATGTCCAAATACGTAATTTGAATGAAGAATTGAATAAACTTCTACGAGAGAAACGAGCTTGGGAGCACCATATCAAATCACTCGGAGGACCTGATTTTTTAAGGTCAGGTCCTCACTTTGAATCTACTGGATTGTTAGATACTAATGGTACTGGCTTTCGATATTTCGGTCGAGCCAAGGAATTACCAGAAGTGGAGTATTTGCTAAAAGAAAAAGAACAAGTTAAGGAAGAAGAGGCTCAAAAGAAAGCTGTAAATGACCTTGAACAAAGATTTGGGCGCTTAGATCCTACTTACTTTTCAAAATTTGCTAGTAGTGAGCCTGATGTTAGGGAAGAATTATACGGAGCATTAAATTTGAAGTATGAGCCAACATTTGATGATATAGGTGACAAGGATTTACAGGAGGTAAGTAAGCATCTTCTCAAAGAGATCAAAATTTCAAAGAATGGTTCATCAGATACAAAAAGTGCACAAAATATATTAGCTTGTCAAACGACTTTACCAACCCCCAGTGAAATCAAACAATGGGTGCTTGAGAAAAAGAAAGAGAAATTGTTGGCCAAGCTTTCACATACAACTTAAATAGTTAGGTCCTTAATACTATCGAGGATGGTCACTCCTGCGTCTGTATAGTTTTCATCGGTCTGCAAGGTGTTTTCAGGAAAAACGCTTCTACAGCACGATTTAATAACACAAGTCTTAAACCCCAGGTTCAGACAATCAATAGCTGAATTCATTACACAAAAATCATAAGCCAACCCCACAAAAACTACATCGGTGATGCCCAAATTTCTTAGTGTAACCTCCATCTCTGTATGATGCAATTTCCAAGTATCTTTGAAACATGAGTAGTACTCCCTATCCTGCAAGTATCCTTTCTGAACGATGGTTTTAGGGACCTTGCCATCCAATTGATTAAACGCAGTTAAAAACAGAGCATCAATTGAAGATCCAAAAGTATTTTGAATACAATGATCAGGCCATACCGTTTGTTTGAGAACCTTGATTTTGCCTGTATGTTCATCAACTTCGCCAGTAGGATGCTGGAAATCCAACTCAGTATATGGAGGTACCTTGTGTTGTGATGCGAATGATGTATGATCTGATGGATGCCAATCTTGCGTTGCGATGACAGCTGCCCAAGGGTATTTCACAATATCCAACAATTCAAGAATATCCGGTATTATACTTCGTCCATCAGCTATAGCCAAGGAACCATCAGATGGTAAAAAATCCTCTTGTAAATCAATGACAATTAATGCAGTCTTTTTGATCATATGTCGTTTTTTAAATTTGCGATACCCCAAGAAAATGAAAGCGTGGAACATTATTTCGATATTTTTTAGAGATAACGCCAAGAAATCTGGGGATTAGATTTGACTACATAATACGAGACAGCCCACTTGATCTGCATGCAAACAACTAAAGACCAATATATGAACCTGCCGGGAACCCATCTGTAACCCATCCGGGCATGAAAAGTCAAATTAAATCTCTAGGTCTTTTAACAAAGTAATTGTATTTTTTTCTATGGCGTTCGTAAATGAAACTATAAATGGGTGAAGATCTTTGAAATATAAGCCCCGATGAACAATTGGATTATAATAGGTTTAGTATAAGCTGGCTTCGCTCAACCTTTAAAGCTTGAATTACTCAAGAGAAATATGAGTAATCCATATCATTATATATTCACAGTCAATAGTTAATTGGGACTCCAAGTAAAGAAGTTCCACTTGTTGTCAGTTTAGGGGGGAATCGAATTTGGGTTGAAGAAGGAAACTACAATTATTGTCTTTCAGATTCTTTCATGGGTGATTTGGACGCTGACTATGTTGAAGGCAACGGCACCGTCAATTTCGAAAGAGTAATTATGTTGCTAATAGTGAGTTACCAACTGCAAAATCTACTACTCACACAAGTTACAGTTACAGTAGCCATCATAATACACGTGGAGACAGCCGTGCAGTTGATCATTCCGTTAGTGGCTCAATGGTCTTTGTTTCATTCTTCTTTAGTTTTATAACCATTTAGAGTATATTATAGGTGTTAGCTGCCACGGTCTCTCGAATCCTCATTGTCAAATCAACTTGGACTTAATATATCTTTAATGAAAGGTGACCCCTACATGTGTCGATATCTCTGATTAGTAGCATCAGTTGTCTCCATATATTTATCAAAAGTAAATCAGTTGTAACAATTGTGAAAATCGCAGTTGTATGTATATTTAAGAAATACAATGAAATACTCTATCTTGCCCAAAATGGTATTGAAACATTACCTGGCCAACCACCGGTCTGCTTTAGCTGGAGATGCTATCTTGTAAAAAGTATCAAAGTATAGACATGATGTTAATACTAAAGATGATCACATTGTTCATGTATTAAATAATGAGTAGTATAATGTATATATCTAATTTTTGTGATTCTTAGGGGCCTTAGGCTTGTGTTTTGGTTTATCATCCTTCCAACTTCCCAGAAACATGTGTTTAGCGTAACAATACGGATCATTAGTAGATTTTGCACCCATTTGACCAACATCAGGACTAAATGACGTAATTGGCAAAACCAATACATCATCGACAGCAATAGGAGCTTCCATACCAGTGAAAAGCTTCCAAGTGACAATTTCTTCATAAGTTTTTGTCTCAAAGTTTTCTTCTGATTGGAGCACATTATTCATATATTGGAAAATCCCATCTGTCCAAATTCCCGGTCCTGTCCAATCCATAATATCACCACCTGCATCTTTACCCAATATTGTGTTTAATTGACCTTTTCTTTCTCGTTCTAAAGTAATTTCGGTGATTTTAGAAATCAATTCCCGAAGCATAGGATGACCTTTCTTGGCTTGAATAGTCCACTGGCAAAATTGAATTCGTCTGGCGTACCAATCACGCCAATCGGGTCTATCAGGATCCGCCTCTATACCCACTACTAACCCAGCAATATTCGGTTTACCCAAAATGGTTTTATGATTGGAAATCCAATCATTAACTGGTTTAATGCCCACAGTATCAATATCTGAATATACACCTCCTCGAGCAAATAGAATTAAATATCTAAAGAAATCAGCTTTCAAAATATTCTTTGGCATAATCTTATAAGCTTTAGCTACATCGGGAACAGTAGTATATAACGAGTCTATTAACTCATGACCTTCTTCGTCAGGTAATACATAATGACTATAACCAGGATTCAATGATTTCCACTCAGATTGGTAACTTTTATATTTCATTGGGAAAGTTGGATCATCAACTCCTACTTTCCATGTTTGCCAAATATTCTTTTCAAAAGGTCTAGTGGGATCATAGGGAAATTGGAATGCCAATTGTTGTCTTAAAGTCGATAGAATAGGAAGTCTTGCCTTGTTATTAGGTTGAAAATTTAACCCATCTTTTTTCCAATTAGAATGCTTTTCTAATTCTCTAGCTAATTTCAATTTATTGCTACTTAGCTCAGTCTTAGACTGATATTTAGGAATAGAAAAACCGGCTTTGAGTCCAAAGAGTAGATACAAGATAACAAAAGTGATAAGAGCTAGCCTTATCCTCTTCTGTATCATATTTGATCTAGTGAATATTCCACTCGCGGCGCTAAATGTTTCCTTCCTGATTTTACTCTTTTTTACCCTTAGTTTTTACTCTTACAATTTTTATACCCCTACAAGGTACAAGAGATCTCGAAATGTGTTTCTACTATCTCTACGTCGCTTCTCGCTCTGTTAGAAGCTATTTTTTTTACAATATAAATTTTCTGTATAACAATATATACACTTGAGTGCTCTTAATAACACCGCATGTCTAAATCCAAATAACTTTTCATGTAACCCTTACCCCCATTAATTATTCTATAATATCTATAAAACAAGAACATCAGCTTTATTTCCTTCCATGTCTTTCAATAAAAAACAAATTGGAGTTCTTTCAGTTCCATATTAACCATTAACAAAAAATCAAAAAAACTCCTTAAATATCAAAAACAAACTATCTTACATCAAATAAAATTTAACAATCAAACTGATCATTACCAAATGTTGAAAGAATGGAAAAAATATCACCATGATACTATATTAATGCAAAGTAAATAAAAAAAAAAACAAATTTAACGTGATCCCTGCTGTTTTTTCTTTCTTTCTTACTATAACTTCTATGATTTATGAGATTGAGACATTGATGTCAATCATTCTGTACAAGTGTATGACAAAACAATTTAGGACGATTACCACCAGGAACCGCCAGTTGATTGGTTGCCGTAACCTGAACCACTGTAGCTTGAACCACTGTAGCCATTAGAACGGGAACCACCATTACCTCCACTGGAGTAACCACCACTGGAGTTACCCCAACCACTAGAGGAGGAACCACCATTTCCATAGGAAGATCCACCACCATATGAATTTCCTCCTCTTCTGAAGTCTCTAATTGGACCTCCTCTGGAACCACCTCTTGGTCCACCTCTAGATGAACCTTTACCACCACCAAATGCTGATTCTCTTCCAATTCTAGTTAAGAAATCTGGAATCTCTTGATTGGCTTCGGTCAATAAGTCGATTAAACCCTTGACGATATTTCTGTTGTTTCTATTGAAAAAGGCGGTAGCAATACCAACATTACCAGCTCTACCAGTTCTACCAATTCTGTGAACATAGTCATCGATATCACTTGGTAAGTCGAAGTTGACAACATGAGAAACATTTGGAATATCCAAACCTCTAGCAGCAACTGCAGTAGCAACTAAGATTGGTGCCTTACCACTCTTGAATGCAGCTAAGGCCTTTTCTCTTTCGTATTGTGATCTGTCACCGTGAATAGCGGTGGCAGGGAATTCTTGGTCGTACAAGAAGTCTGCTAAATTATCAGCCATTCTCTTATTTTCGGTGAAGATAATGGTCAATCCATTTTCATTAGCACTTAACAAGTCCAACAAGACGTCTTTCTTTTCTTCATCTTCGACGTATAAGATCTTCTGGGTAATATTTTCGGAGGTGGAACCGACTCTACCGACGGACAAGAAAATATAATCCTTCAAGAAATCTTTAGCTAACATTTGAATATCTCTTGGGAAAGTGGCTGAGAACATCAAAGTTTGTCTATCTTGGACACCTGGCATGTCACATTCTTGGACGATGTGTCTGATTTGAGGTTCGAAACCCATATCTAACATTCTATCAGCTTCATCCAATACCAAATACTTGATGTTGGCCAAGGAAATTTTCCCCTTTTCCAATAAATCCTTCAAACGACCTGGAGTAGCAACTAACAAGTCACAACCTCTTTCCAAGTTTCTCATTTGAGGGACAATATCGGCACCACCGTAAACGACCACTGGTTGAACCCAAGATCTATACGAGAACTTCTTGGCTTCATCATAAATCTGGGAAACCAACTCTCTGGTAGGGGCCATAACTAAAGCAGTTGGGTAAACCTTGTGAGAGGAGAAAGCACCACTTGGAGCTGGAGTTGGATCTGGACCATTCATATAAGATTCAGATAAGACTGGGAATAAGAAACCTCCAGTTTTACCTGAACCAGTTTGAGCACATGCCATTAAATCTCTACCAGCAGCAACAATAGGAACCGAGTACTTCTGAACTGGGGTAGGTCTTGTGAACCTAGACAAGATGACATTCTCAACTAACAATGGGTCCAAAGGAGGAGCAGTGAATGCAGTGATTGGCTCTGGGACATCAGTACCAGAGGCTTCAACTGGGATATCATCATAATTGTCAAAGTTAATACCTGAAGATGCAAATGTTGGATCTTCAACAACACCGAATAACTCTTTTTCCAATCTTTCGTCTTTTTCAGCAGGCTGGTGAACACCGTCCACCCATTTACCTACACCTGGTCTATTATATCTTTGGCCGCCACCAAATCCACGGCCACCGCCACGACGGTTGTTGTAGCCACCGCCATTACCATAGCTCTCGGATCCGCCATATCCACGACGACTTCCACCGAAACTGTTGTAGCCATCACTTTTGGTTGAGAAGCCACCACGTCCGCTTCCTCCAAAGCTGCCTGACCTATCTGAATTGGTGTCAGCACTCGATCTGTTACGACGGTTAGGAGGGACGTACTTGCTAGGCTGTTTGGCGGAGGTAGCCTGAGGAGCGTCGCTAACCGAAAGGTTGTTCATCTTTTCGTTTATATCAGTCATATTCTTAGTATCTAAGGATGATTATAAATTAATATATCAAGGACCTGTTTGTAAATAAGAAAAAGAATGAAAATTTTTTGCCTCGAAAAAAGAAAACGCATCGATAGGGCCACGACCCGTGACAAATTGATCAGGCGTTAGCGTGCGTACGTCATGTATCAATTGGTCTGGTTGCTTTAGTGGGTGAGCGCATAAGTTATCGTGTATTCGTCATTTTTAAACGTGGCATATCTTAGGTTAATTACTAATTACTATTGCTTGTCTCTGAAGAGCTGGATCCGAAAGTGACTTTCGCGTTCGGATGTGCGTAGCAATGCCTGTCCTCTAAGTTAGTGTAAGAGATAGTATGAGATGGTGGAGTGCTCAAGCCACCACCTGGTGATGGTAAGAATGGAAGGTCATCATCTCCTGTATCGGATGGTGTGGTTGTCATACTTAGTTCATCTCCAATTACATTTTCTCTTGTCTCCGAGTTATAATCGTGTTTGACATCCACTTTCAATTCATCATCACTATAGTCAATTTCGTATTTAGAGTCATCAATCTCTAATGATTCCATTTCTCTTTGTAGATTGTCGTCACTGGAATTATTAAGCTTGAAGTCACTAAATGGCCGCTGCTGTTTTCTGACGTTCCAATGCAAGTTTCTACTGACGCTATCAATGTATTCTGTCTTTGATGCAATCACGGTGGGAAATGGAAAGGGACTAGCTTGAATCGTCACATAATCGCCGTGGGAAAGTTGAGTACGTACTTTACCATCGAAAGATGCCCATGCAGTCAGTCTACTACCAGAAGGTACCTTCACTTTCAAGAACATACCATCTGGTAAAAGAATAGGACGAAAGGAAAGTGTGTGAGGACAAATGGGGGTTACACTGATAGCGCTCACTCCGGGGTGTACCAAAGAACCCCCAGCGGATAATGAATATGCCGTTGAGCCTGTAGGTGTGGCAATGATCAACCCATCTGCTTGTGCAACCGTTAAAAGAGACCCATCCCCATACAATTCTAAATTGGTAACAAATGGACTAGGCCCTCTATCAACAACAAGTTCATTCAACACTTGTTGCTCACAAACAAGTTTACCGTCCGATCTATGGACCCTACAGGTAAAGCGCATGCGTAAATTAGCCCTGACTCCGCTTTCCAAGATGGTTGTCATCTTACTTCGAAAGTTATCAAAGTTGAAGTTAGTCAAGAAACCCAAAGATCCTAACGCAAAACTTATCACTGGGGGTACTATCCGTTGAAAAAGATTTGATACGTATAAAACGGTACCGTCACCACCCAACGTCACTACCAAATCAAAGGTCTCGGGGTTATTGATTGTGAATTCTCTTGTCCAGAACTTGACACGTCCCCTAGCTTGAGGTAGGCTATCAATCAAGCCTTCATGGTTAAATCTTTTCAGATTTTCCAATTTACTATCAACATAAACAGTTATATCCTTTTCTCTCTTCAAGAACCATTCGACGACCTCACGTGTTATGAAAATTAAGGAATTATCCTTTGCTTTGGTCACCACCATGATAGCTTTTACATCTAATTGAATAGTAGCCTTAACCAAGTTCCTCGCCAACATTCTAACCCCATTGGCAGTTTCAGCCAACTCGGTATGAGACTTGACCGACTTCAACTCGTCATTATTAAGGCGATTTAACACAGTGGAAGGTGTCCTCTTCACTTTTTGAGTTTCACATACAAGTTTATTATGAATTCTTGGAGGTATTCTCTTTAGGCTCCCATCAGGACTAGTACTTCTCAGTGTAGGGCCAATTTCTCTAAGCGACTTTCGATGTACCCTTGATGACACTTTCTTAGGTCTGGTCGGATTTATGGGTACAGGCAGAGCCACCTGTGGCACCCAGGGGTCAACAGCAGACTTTTCACTCACAGGATCTTCCTCTTGACTCATTTTCTTGTAAACTTATGGCAGTTTCTAATGGTAGTTTAATACAAAAGAGGCTTACAATTTCAAAACTTGAAGTCACAAATTGTTCAGTCAGCGTTCACGATATAGTAAATGGATCCTATCTGCTGCAATTAATGAATAGCAGGTGTTTGTATTGTACAAAAAAAATGAAGATTATCAGAGAAACTTTTAAAATGCGATAAAAATTGAATTTATTCGGTATATAATTAGCTTTCATTAGTAACATCTTTAACACTACAAGTCCAACCACTGGACTTGTCAAGTAATGGTAAAGAAGCACCTAAGCACCAACCCAATTCATTATTATCAATTGTTTTGGCGGTTCTTAATTCTCTATGCAATGGAATATCGTAGCCAGTATGTAACATGGCAGTAATAAATGAGAGATCTAAGCACCATTGAGGTTCCTGATTAAGTTTATCAACATGATCATCTAACAAAACGCTGGTCCATAAGTTATCACCACCACAAACAACCTTGGCCAATTCGGTCAATTCTCCAACTGTGAATGAACTTGGGAATCCTAATGGGTTGGTTCTATCGTAGAAGTAAGAGAATACATACATGTCACTGTTTTGATCGAATGATTTGGTTAAGGATGGTTGATAGGCACCATTAAAGGAGCATGGTTTCTCCAGACATTCTGAATCCTTGTTTAACACTTTTTCGGCTAAGAACCTACATTGAGCACCAGTGTGAACGTTGGCGTCCTTTTCTGGGCCTTTCATGTTGACCTTATAATATTCACCCTTTCCTACCTCGACATCAACATCCTCTGCAATTACACCTGGGGGAATACATGGGTTGGTCAAGGTTACGGATGCTTTTGCCGCCTTGACATCTGCCTTGGAAAGTTTTGATTCCTGTAACTCTTTGTTGGTCTTTAATGCATCTTCAACAATAAGGCCATTGACCTTGTTTCTTCCTTGCATTAATCCATATCCTAAATGTGAGTGTTGGTATAAAGTGAATTTTCTGTTACCGAAGTTCAAGTCATATTTGTGGTCACCAGTGGCCATGACATCTTCATTTTTAAATTGAGGTTCAAATACAATTTGAGTTGATCCTCCACCTAAATCGAAGACAGCGGCTGTTGGAGTCTTTTCAGCAGAACCAATGTTACCCAATAAGTAGTTAGCAGTAATCCAAGCATAAACACCTTCATCTTTACCTTCCATTATGGAAATACCATCACCGTCAACAACGGCGAAAGGATAATCATTTTCTAAGTGAGTTCTAACTTCATCTAAAATATTTCCGGATTTCTCTTCACCTAGTAATCTCAAACCAGCAGTGGCCTTAACCGCAACAGGGGTACATGATTGCTTTTCTTTAGGTACTGCTTTGAGGGCTACGTCTAATAAACTGTCCAAAGACTTGGCAGCTCCGACGGTATCAGTGTCGAAGGAAGACAAGCCACCATCTTTCATTTCAAAGACTTCGTTGAGTAACCTTGGTGGAGCGACAGAGGTGTCAAACTCATAGACATGGACACGAGATCCAGTGGAACCAGCATCTATCATGACAACATATTCTTTGTCGCTTGCTCCAGAAGATCCCGAAGTCTTTCCAAATGTTTTCTTATCAGCTTCGACATCTTCATCTTCAAGAGCCTTATTTTTACCATCGACAAGTCCACCGTTTCCATCTCCTACTGAACTGGAGCCTGGTTGTGCCTTATTGGCGTGGTTCTTTTCACTATCTGAAACGTCAGCAACAACAACTGGCTTAGTTCCAGAACCTGCACGTGATCCGCTTCCAGATTGCAGTTTTGAAGGAGCTTTTGAACCTTTTCCAGGGGTCTTACCAGCCCCAGTGACTTTATCAGCCGAATATGGAGCCTCGGTTCCTTTATGAGGCTTACCTTGTAAGGTATTTTTAGGATCTTGAATAGCAAGTGGTACAGAATCATCAGCCTTCTCGGTCACCTTTTGGATCTGTTCACCAATACTAGAGTGGGATGTAAATATTAATCCCATGATGACTACAAGCCCAACAAGGGCTACCACCAAACGTAAGTTACGTGTTTGAAGCATCTTAAAGGTGAAAAAATGAAACTCGTTTTTCTGAAATCGCGTAGATCGAGCCTAAATTGGATGAGCCACGTATCCAACCTTTATTGATAATACTGTAATTATACAAAAAGTATGGGATCTTGAAATCACGACAAAAGGAGACTGGTACAAATATGAAACGTTTGGTATAATTTCCAAAGTTAAATTTTGGGAGAAAGTGTTTTTTATGTGCCACATCTTATGCAATTGAGGCAGTCGCTGCAAAAGATAAGGCTGCGTCAGGGATGAGTCAAATAAGAAGTTTCCTATATCAAACCACTTACTCCTCCATATCAAAGGTATGATGTTAGATTTTGAACGAAATCACTCGAAATATCCCCTAACCCCTAAAATGCAGTACAAACCTAAATTCTGTGGGTAATAATTTATGATCACCTAAAGCGCAATGGTTGCTATTGCTGCAAAAAAAAATATATATATAGGAATTAGCTTTTAGTCATGTAATAAATAAATATGTTTCGTTCATCATTAATCAGAACTTCAAGACAAGCTAGATACTTACATGTCACTACTCCAGTCAGATACTCGATAGTTGACGGGGTCAAAGACACCTTAAACAAAGCTAACAAAGTTACCGGTGAATTTTTAGCTTCAACTATAGAAACTGCTGAAACCGCTCCCAATAATGTCACCGAGACTGCTGAAAAGGTAGCAGAGAAGGCTAATAAGAAAACCGGGGAAGTATTGGCAGAGGGTATTGAAAAAGCCCAAAAGTTGGCGGGTAAAGCCCCAGATGCATCGGAGGCTGCTGAAAAGGTAAACCAAAAAGCTGGTGAAGCAGCAGATAAAGCGGGCCAAGCAGCAGACAAGGTCAATAAAAAGAGTGGAGAAACCTTAGCTAAAGGTATTGACGAAGTAGAAAACGTAACCAACAAGCATAAACGTAGAGTCACTGATAATGCCAAAGGTTACAAGAACTTGCAAGACAAAGGAGCCAAAACTGAATCGGAACAGATCCGCCCAGATGATGGTTTATAAAAAATTTGAACTCAAAGTAAGAGAATATATATTTATTTAAATTAGTTGAATTTCTTGAACTCTTCAACCATTGCTTTTTGAGCAGGAGCTTCATGCACTTCTGGGGATTGGTCAAGTGCTTGTGGTTGTCTTTGTTGTTTTCTCTCAATTATAGTCAAATAGTTTGAAGGAACGTAACCTACTTTTCCTGATCTAGACCTTACTTTCCACCATTTGCTCTCGTTACCTAGTGGATCCAACTTGGACAAAATGGCAACTAAATCGTTCGGTTTCAATTCAATTTCGATATTTGGATTTTCAGGATTGAATTCGTACAATGCCTTGGCAAACTGTAATGATGATGGATCAAGGGGACCCTGTCCAGGATTAGCGGATTGATGTTGTTGAGTTATAGATCTTCTTTGTTGTTGTTCATTGAGCTTCTGTATAGCTTTGCTCAATAAGTATGGGAAACCAATAGATGCAGCAAGGAATAGTAATAATGGCTTGAAAGATATTCTTGGTTTACCTCCTTGTTGTTGTCTCTTTAAGCCGTCTTCGATCTTCTTTTGCTTATGTTCAAACTTACTGAACTCTTTCAAGTTGATTCCATAGTTGTAGTTTCTCCCCGTTATTTTATAAAATATTTTTTTGGCGAAATTTATCAAGGCGTAGATTCCTAGCAAAGACCCTAATGCGTTTTTAAGGTTCCCAAACTGTTCGGCTAATGACACCATGGTGAAGAATGAAGAATGAGTGGCCATATAAGTTGCTTCTAACATTTGAGCAAAGCCTCCTACAGCCCCTATAATAGATTCAATCAACTGAAAAGTTGCTTGAGTACCTTCAGTTAAACCACCACCACCACCCATACCAGGCTGGCCATACATTCCAGATCCATAACCTCCCATGCCATACATGCTATTTCCATAACCTCCCATTCCGTACATACTACTTCCGTAACCTCCTCCGTACATACTACTTCCATATCCTCCTCCGTACATACCACTAGAGCCATACATGCCACCACTAGAACCATATCCTCCTCCATAACTTGAGCCATATCTGTTTCCATAACTACCACCTGTGCCTCCTACTCCTCCATAGCTACCTGAACCATAAGGAGACGTATTAGACATCGAAGATAAGTCGGATGTCAATGAAGACGGTCTCTCTGGTAAATTCCCTTGATTACTCACACCTGAAGATGCAGTAGTATCAGTAAAACTTGTATTATTCGTTACTGAAGGGGCAGTAGCACTGGTGTCTCCTCCAACTGCAGTAGCTGTTGATGTACCTGATGATACCTCCCAGGGCTTCCTTCTTGGTACTGACATCGTTTATATAATTATTCTTGCCTGCGATTCGAAAAATTTAACCTTTGGTGCTCAATTTTTGAATGATGATGATATTGGCACGCGGGGATAAAATGGCTGCGAATTGATGGAAATATAAGAGCACTTGAATACAATAATTCAGGGTTATAAAATCGTATATTGATCGTTATCGTAAATATGTACACTCTTGTGATGATCCTGAGTTGTGATTTTTTGGTTTTTTGTTAATTTAGCAGTTTCGAATACATATAAAATAATAGCCTTGAAACATGATTCCTCGGTATTATGGTAATGGTTCAGATGAACTAGATAAACGGTTTAAATGCAAATACACATCAGTACCATAACCTTCCATTGAAATGAGCTTCAAATCACCACCAAAGTATTGGGCATATAATCTAGATATTGGTAATCCATAACCGAATCCAGCCATAGGAGCCTTGAAAGAGGTTTGGTTATATTCAGAATCCAATACAGGTGTTTCGGATACAGTGGTATAAAGATACGTCCAGATTAAAGGTATTTCACTTCTTGGAATACCACCGCCTTCGTCACTGATCTTAATTGCGATATCTTCTGATCCTTCACTTATAATAACTTTTATAGGTGGAAATTTTAAGTCGTTTATGTCGATATCTTCCTCCTTTAAATCAGGATTTTTTTCGATCATCTGCTGTTTTAAAATAGGGGTATGGAATTCAATGGTTGCTCTTAAACTGTTTTTCAAAGTTTCGAATAACATGTGTATCAAATGAGCTGGGACATACATAAATTCAATTTCATTTTTAGTCAAGATTAATTGTATCTCAGGACATTCAAATAATCCGTAGTATTCCTCACAGATATATTTGGCAGTTTCAATTGCGTCTTCAGCAATTTCTCCAACATTGCAATCGGTACAGATTACACCAACATAGTTGCTTTTTGGCTTTCCATTGGTTATGAAATTTGTCAACTTATTCTTTGGTTTCTGTTGAGCCAAGTTCAACGCAATATGCTGACCAATCAACATTCGGATCCCGATTCTGGACATGTAAAACCTATCCAAGAAGGTTTGAATTGAAGAATTTACAAAGATGGTTTTGTTATCATGTTTCCATTCTTGAACACCTTGGGCCATAGTAGCAACGGTCGCATCATGTCTCTTTTTAATTCTGGTTAGAGCATCGTGTACTTGCTTGTTGTAGTCATATACTTCCTTTGGCCACACAGCATTCATTGGTGTTGGTGTGAAATAAGTTTTACCAAAAGTAGGGGATTCACTAATGGATTTGGAACTTCTGGAATACGATTGAGGTTGATTAGAATGAGATCTAACGATAATGCCATCATCACTAAACACATTATTGATAGCAGGATTAAGCCTCTCGTTGTGAACTGGATTCTCCCTTTCATTCAAGATAGTGTTATCTTCATGTAAAATTTGATTGACACTTAGTTTCTTCCCATTGGAAGCTAGTAATTTCGATAATTCTTCAGATATGGTTGGCTTAGGTAAATTTACCAACTCTTCAAACGATTGGGCATACCAATTCTTAACCTTTATGGTAGAAGGCATTTTATTTAAACCTAATGGTGCATTCTCTAAATCTTTGACCTTCAATGCCAATCTAATAGGTAACTCTTCAACAATAAATTGAGATGCTAAGAATATAGAACCCGGGCTTGGATTAGGCCCGAATTGCACCATTTGTCTCAATGATATTGAGGTTTGCTTATATGAAGCATACTTCAATATTTGCTCTCGTAAAGCCTGGGTTAATTCCCATCCGGTCCCCATATTTTATTTGGCTTATGACGATAACTCAAATTTTCCCAGCTGTTTTTTCCCCCGGACTAACGCAACAAATGAGCGTCTTTCCTGTATATTGCCATGGGAATTTTGGAAATCATATGAACGAATTTTAATGCTCACTCGTCGGACAAAAGGGCCCGAATTTTAAGCTCCTTAATGATTACTCCAGAATTTTTTTCCACAACTCCGAAATCGAATGACGCAACAAAGTAGTCACCAGGGTTTGCCGACCATATTAGTAATTGAGCCAGAGAAAAATGGGTTAGGGGTATAGAAGTGTTCTTGTTGAACTAGTGAGTTACTCTAGAAACGTTTATGGTTAGTTGTAATATGAAAAATCGATTGCTTGTCTGATTAAATCTATGAAACTCGAATGACTCAATATTTTCCTCGGCATGACTCAAAGAAAATGAAATATTTTCGGACAAACTTCCAATCGACGGGTTTACGGATAACTCAATCCTGGGGAAACTTTTCAAAACTATAAATTGAAATGGAATTGCTCAATTTTAAATATCAAATACAGTTTGAAATACATTTATAATATGAGTGCCAGACAAATCCTTAGAGTCGCTAACTTCAAAACCGCTTCCAGATGCTACATACCAGTCCAGCAGCAAGCTACCTCTAGATATTTTTCTTCAAAGCAAAGATATATCAACTTCAACTTGCACAGCTTAAGTGAGGCTAACTTGATTTCTAACGATGACATCTTACACCACGATGCATCACCCCATAACTCCTCTAAGGTCCAATCAGAGAGAGACGAGAAATTCGAACCTACAGTTTCTTCCTCTGAAGAATTTCATACTGCTGGTCCAGTAAACACCGAATACAAAAACTGATAACCTATATATATATTATGATTCATGAATAAATGTTTTGCATTAACTTATTGAACGTAGTCAAAACAACTATCCTCTTCCAATTCGCTTAGTGCAATTAAGGTTCTCGCAGATCCGAATTTTGTTGCACCTGAAATATTCATTGCACCTGAAATATTCTACATAATTATACATTATTAATATCTATTGCTGACATAAACTATATATGTTAATCCCAACGGGGTAATCTTTTGTCTCATTATAAAACGAAGGCGTATTTGGATTTCTCTCTCATTTGTCTACCATACTTGTAAAATAAGAAAGGAACTGGGATCAAACAAAGTGCAAAACAACCTAATAAAGTACCGGCCCATTTAATCTTCATGTTGACGAACATTTGTCTGGCGAACAATGGGAAGGCGGCACCGAATGCAGATCTCAAGAAAGTGTTACCAGCCATGGCAGAAGCAGCGAAAAATAAGTAACAATCGATGATGTAGTTCATACATGGCAAGAAAATGGCAATTAATCCACAACCAATTGGTGCAGCAGCGAGGGTTGGGACAATCCAATGTACTTTGTCTGGGTATGAACCAGACCATCCTAACCAGAATAAACCTCCAGCAAAAATAAAGGAACCAATCATCATTGGTGGAAGTCTTTCTTCTGGAACTGGCTTTCCACCATTAGCATCCATAATTCTTAAGAATCTTTTCTCGGAATAAAGACATATTAAACCACCAAGAAGTGTTCCAACGAACATGGACAAATATGGCAATTCAGCATTACCAGCTTTAAATCCATATCCACCACCAAAAATCAAAGGAATAGCAGTCAAGAACAAGTATAATAAACCATAAATAAAAGCGTTGTACAAAGTAATTAAGAACAAGATTGGTTCAGTGAACAACATTACTAAAGGTCTGGTCAAGTTCTTCTCGACAATTTCCTTAATATCCAAGTTGACTTCCTCATGTGGTGCAGAAATACCCCAGTTTCCAGTTCTTCTTCTCAATAATTCGGCTTTACGGACCAAAATAAGTGGATGATGGGTTTCTTCAAAGACAAATACGTCACCAATAAGACCCATACAAGCGATCATACCTGTGATATATTGAGTCCATCTCCAAGACATATTGGAATTTCTTACGATATAGGCTGAGATTATAGGAGCAAGCATTGGACCACCAAACAAAACCATTGAGAAAACGGCAATAGCTTGACCTCTGACTCTGACACCGAACAAATCTGCCATAGCTGCAGGCGCCGCTGCTAAAGGTGCAGCACCTACAAAACCAGCAAAGAAACGAGTAATCATTATAGATTGAATGTTTTCAGAAGTAGCAACAGCGAAACAGAAACATGCGTAACCAAAGGTAGAAATAACTAAAATTGGCTTTCTACCGAATAACTCAGTCAAAGGACCCCAAATAATAGGACCTGACGCAAAACCAAAAACGAACAAGGAAGTACCCAAAGTTGTAACAGTTAGTCCAACATGGTAAATTTCACCGACTACTGGACCTGCAGCCGAAAACATGGCAGAACCAGCAGAAATAGCTAATGCATTTAAACCAACAACAGCACAGTACGTGACTTTTTTACGTAATGGGAAGTTGTGAGGATGTGTTGGGTCATCTGGACCGTCAAAACTGACAAGGTATTGGTCTCTCTCTGGTAATGAAGGAGGGTAAGGTCTTCCACCACCCATGACTGGCAAAGGCTCATCGGTATCATTAGCCTGTTGCATTAACTTGTCAGCACCCGTAAGTCTTCTACTTAATGTTCTGGAAGCAGTGACATTAGATTCGTATCTACTCAACTCGTCACCGTTTGCTGATATCATGTCTTCATCTTCACGCTCTAAATCAACGTCGTTGGATTTTCCTTCATCAGTTTCACCAGTGAAGGCCTTGACTGGATCTGTTTCCTTCTCTGAAGAACTAGACTTACGACTAGTTCCTGAATTGATTGTACTATTGTCCAATGCTGTCATGAAATTTATTTTTAATTCCAGAACAACGGAGAAGTCGCTTTAATTTTATATGTCAAATTTTTTCAATTTTT
This sequence comes from Yamadazyma scolyti, assembly GCA_003707025.2. NCBI lineage: Eukaryota > Fungi > Ascomycota > Pichiomycetes > Serinales > Debaryomycetaceae > Yamadazyma > Yamadazyma scolyti. The sequence goes on along the minus strand of PPMW02000002.1, from coordinate 871,927 downwards.
CCTTTTTCATCTAAAATGCAATGTTTATATTTTCTTTTTTTGGGAATAACTTTTTTACAGCCGAGAAGGCTTTTGACATAAGTATTTCTAACGGGTTCCATAACAGCTCATCTATGTCTGACCGAGATCATGCCAAAAATAGCATTGAGCTTTAGTATTACGGTAGTCGAAATTGTGGGTGTCGTTAAGCGTCAAGTAGAGAATTGCTATCGAAGTAACGTGCATAAGAGGGGCATAGATGACAATTAACTGAGAGTGTGTGAATTTAACAGGTTAGTAGACTGTCAAAGGAATGTGATTGTTGAGAGAATGGAAAAAAAAGAGACGGCAGTATTTTGTTGCTTCGCCGCTAATGACCGCAACTTACCGCGATGACCATTGTTGTGTCACAAAAATTGCTGGATTGCCCTCTATGGTGCTATCATAGACAGGTGTATATATTCCCCAGCCATTGTTCTATATAATGACTTGACCCATTGTCTTTCCGGTTCAAACTCAAGTGACCTATATTCACAAGCGTGCGATTATCGTATTTGAGAGAAGTGGCTGTGGTGGTGATAAGAGTTGAAGCCGTGTTGACGCCGTTTTCTAGCCGACATTACTAATATGGTTCCAGCCATGTTTTCGGTATTTTTCAATCTTTTTTATATTCCGTCCCGAAAAGTAAGCGATTTAAAAACCAATCTCTAGAAATCAACAACCGGATGCTAAGGGATGCTCAATATTCCCCATTCCCCATTGTGGTCTCTTAGATTTATTGACTTTTTTCGTCAGTTGCTTTCGGTACTACGAGGTTTTAATTTTTGCTAAGCATCTCTTAAAATCGCCGCATCTGCCAAGCTCTAATGCCTTATCAGATCCATTGTTATATTAGCTATACATTTATGGTTTGTAAATATCTATGCAACGGGAATCATGGCTTCAAAGCCTTCTCTAAAGCCTCGCCGACATCTCCGATGTTGTAGTCTTCCTTGTTCACATCGTCTAAGTTTTCTACGGGTCTTTCTGCCTGTGGAGTTATCCTAAAAGCATGTCTCGAAATAGGAGTCTCCCAATCAATAATAGCTGAGTGTTGAACAGACCTGTTGTCCCAAACAACAACAGTATTTGGTTCCCAACTGGCCCTCAATTGCAAATCGTGGGATTGCTCGATATGCCTATATAAAAACTCCAATAAGTAGTTAGATTCCTGTTCTTTCAATTCGACTATTCTTCTGGAAAATGGCCTGTTGATGTAAATGTATTTCTCCTTTGTGACTGGATGTATTCTAATCAAAGGGTGGATATTGGATACGGGCTTTCGTCTTTCGACTCCGCCTTGTCCTCGAGAATTGGTAGCCTGGTCTTCTGAGGTGTGTAACACGTGGAGCCTTTCCAATCTTTTCCGGAAATCTAATGACAACCTCTTGTATGCCTCCACAACGTTTGCAAAAATTGTATCCCCACCACTGTCTGGGCCTTCTAAAACTGTAAAAAACGTAGTACCGGATGGCTGCAATTCATAACTAATATCCGAATGCCACAAAACAGCGTGAGTGTTAGACTTGAAAACTCTTTCAAATTCACCTGAATCAGCCCTGCGGTAGGTTATATGTAATTTTGGGAAGCCTTTGGGTACTCCTCCAGTTGGATGGATATGCAAAGGACCAAAATGTCTGCCAAATTCAACAGCGAACTTTGGACCCTTGGTTGCAAAGTCCTGGTTCCTAAAAACGACAACACCCCGTTGGGCAACAAACAAAGCCAATTCATCTTTGCCCTTGTCATCTAGTTGGGACAATTGAATCCCGTCAACTTCTGACCCCATTTTTGGAGTGATTCTTTTGTTTTCGAACTCGGCATCTTGTGGGAACAAGTGGATCAAAGAGGGATCCGCTCTACAACCTGGATCTTCGTGCTTGAAAAACTTTAGAGGGGGAAAGTTGTCATTAGGGTTCCAAGTAGGAAGAAAGTCTGGGTATTGAGCCTTCTCTCTATCTTTTTTACTAACAACAAGAGTGCCGTCCTCCAGCATCTCATCAACACCTTTAACGAAGTGCATATCGTAGTTTCCGTATTTTTCAACGTTCGACATTATTAACGAATTCGAGATATAATAGAACAAGACAAGAGCAGATACGCCAACACCGGGTGGAACCAAAAGCTAAAGAGATGTCGGAAATTCACTGAATTTAAATAGTAACAAAATATTGGGCAGGTTCATAACCTCGCCGAGATAAAAACGATCTGATAGATTAGGAAGCCAGATCCATATCTCTTACAAAAGGGGATATGATTTTATGTGATTTGGTTGCATTTATTGGGAGAGGATAACTCCTCCTGCATGATGTAGTGGCATTTAAGAACCGAAGTGTTCAGTCAAGAGGGTTAGTAAAGGTTATTTTAAATTTGTTGAAATAAATTTTTTCTTAATCGTATCTGCTGCTAGATACAGGCAGAAGTATTTTGAATTTTTAATTCGCATGTGAATTTGATAATATCACCAAGACATGCCCAATCTCTTTTGCAGGGTTAAAACGAAATGCTAAGTAACCAGGGAGAAGTCCACTGAATACCTTTTAGGAAGAATCTTTGAAGCCTTTAAACACCTAAAGTGGTAAAAATAAAGCAGATAGGGATTTGCACTAGATCCTGGATATAAGCTTGATGAGCCGCTTGTATGATAAGAAAACTCGCTTTTTCCTATTTTGCAACAGATAAGTATGCTTGTTTACACTGCACAGATAACGAGGAATGAGAGTAAACTTCGAGTGCTTGTGACTCCAAATTAGTGAAATCTTCAAAATGGAAAGATAAGGATTATGCAGAAAGTTTCTTAATGGTTTACTTTGTTCCAAAAGGGTTACATAATGCGATTTTGCAACTATGAGTATTCAGTAATAGAAATGAAGTCGCCTATATCAGTATATCTATTATACAAAACTATATATGTACATCGTATCTCATTAGTTTTTAAGTGAACATAACCTAGTGTTTTCCAACGAAGTGATGATAAACTTATTGTCATTAAGTGATGGAAGACTCCTTGCGGGTGGGAGCTTCTGGGGTCCTTGATTTATCCTTAAAGGTGGAAGTTTTATAGGCATTTCATCGTCGAGAATAGGGGATCTCGGGCTAGGGTATGAATGGAATTTTGGACTGCTATTGATGCTTGAACTGGTAGCAACAGTAGACACAGAATCAGCACTTTGATTACTCATGATACTGCAATCACTACAGTCACTTGAAACACTGGATCTCCTATCAACCTCTATTGCATCTTGTTGCTTTAAGTTTGTTAATACAGGCCAGGTGCAATCCAAAAAGTTTCTTGAACAACCTTGACATTTACCATCTACAACATTTTCATCACACTTTTTCTTTCTCTTTCTGCATGTCAAACATCCAGTTTTTGTTCTTATCTTTGGGGTACCTTTATGTGTTTGTTTTTTAGTTACCTTTTGCTTTTTGGCCTTATCAAGTGGTCGTACCGAAAGGTTGATAACTTGCTGATATGATTTATAATCTGTCATTTATGCTAAATTTTGAAATATTACAAGAGCTATAAAACCACCACTTTATTATAGCGTCTGTGATCTATATTAGAATAGGTTTTTGCATTACTAAGGCCCTATATATAAATAAAAAATTTTATAGTCATAAGTGAAATAAAATCTGGAAATGGTAATCTATAACGACACTAACCGCGCTTGCCTATGCCGTCAAAGCGCGGTTAGTTTCCACGAAAAGAATTTATACACCATGGCAGTGTCTAAGCGTAGATTGTTTTTGATACAATGGTTAGTTAAACTAATTACACTTATATTGGTCATAATGTACACATCGATGATTCAACACCATTTTACCAATTTTTTTTTTTTTTGATAAAAAACCAGTTTTTAGAGGTATTGTGACTTTAATGATAATTCCATACTCTATTAGTTTCTGTTTTTGGAATGAGGGTTTCTGTGCGGCAACAAGTGTTTTAGGAAACTCAGAGAGGAGCCTAAGCGCGGTAAGGACCCAAGGAAATACTCGTCTTAGTAGATGATAAACACACGACATCACTAATAAGAATGCGACTGAAAAAATTCAAAAAATCAAACTGAAGTGAAAATTTTTAGAGCACCATGCCAGTTAACGCTGTTTTAAAGAAGTCGTTGTTAAGAAATGGGTTGGGAACTTTCGTTCAACCATGTCACAAGATATCTATTCAATACTGTAATTGGGGAGGTTCTTCTAAGAGCATTAGGGAGTTGTTGACTAATGGTTCTATCAATGAGTTTGCATTGAAGAATTCAAATATTTTCTTTGAAATTGTCAAGAAATCAGGACATCCAAACATAAAGTTTATCTTCAACAACGATAGAGAAGAAGTAGTGGATATCAAAAATAAATCAAACTCCGATATATTGAGGATTTTGAAGGATTATTCCCAAAAATCCGGTAATGACTTATTCAAATATAACCACAAGGTGATGTCCAATAATGAATCTGTAAGAGGAGTGTGGTCACCAATGCATGAACATAAAGGCTACAGATTTAAGATATGAGTTTATGAACTATTAAAATTAAGTGTTATATTATTATTTGTAAATAGAACCGATCATTAATATACATGTGCAATGAATTACTCTTCCCTTTCTGCATTGACATCGTCATCGTCATTTTCCGTAATATCAGCATTGGAGCCATCATTAGATATTTTGTAGAACTTGTTCTTCCAAAATCCATCATCACCCAAGACTTCTTTAACAACAATGGTGTAATTGCCTATACGAGGTAATAATTTGGCCCAAACAACCCAATATACAAAACCAAGACCGAATACACCCCAGGTAACAACAGGATGAATCCAGTAGGGTAAATCATTGTAAACAGATTGACCATGGCTTGGAGGAATATATGGTGCAACAATTAAATACAAAGAACTAAAACCGAAGAAGACAATAACTGGAATTGGGGCCTTGAGAGGAGGATTCCAATCGAGTAAACCCTTTTTGTTCTTCCAACGCAAGTATAATAAACCAAAGCCAACAAAAGTGTTAACCACGTTCAATGGGTAAGAAATCAAGTTCAAGACAAAGTTATAAGCGTCACCTGGAGGTGGTGCAAGAATAGTAACAATACAGACAATCCAATGCTGAGCCAATCCGAAAAATGGAGAACCAAATGGTTTTGAGGATGCCCATAATCTTGAGAATGGTAAACTACCTTCTCTACCCAATTGCTGGATAATTCTTCCTTGAGAGAAAATAACGGACAAAACATTACCCAAAGCAGACAATGCTACGAATACAGAGCTAGCCTTCTCAGCTGTGTCACCAAAGGCGTATTTGAAAAATGTTGCAGCTAAAATTCTTCCCGATGTACCAATTTCCTCCTTTGGAACCACGGCAAAATATGCAATATTTGTCAACATGTATAATACAGTAAGAAGAGCAAAGGCACTTGGAGCAGCAATTTTAAGGATCTTCACTGGGTTCTTGGCTTCACCTAACGAGTAGTTAGCGTTCGAGTATCCGACATATGACCAAATAACATTATACAAGGCATTGACAACACCGAATCCACTTGGAGAGGAACCTTCAAACGCATTTCTGAAGTTATGAGTTGGTTGGAAATTAGCGGTTTTAATTCCACCACCTAAGGCAACCCATCCTGTAACTGTGATGAATAAAACGATGGTAATTTTGAAAATACCTAGGAAGTTACCCAAGTACAATCCAGCCTTGACCGACACACCATTGATCAAAAAAGCAAAGGTGATGACACCAACACCAATACCTCTAGAATTCCACTGAGTAACTTCTTTTCCGGCAGCATTCAATAAATACTCACCAACAACCACACTATTACCTGCAGCCCAACCAAGGAAAAACACATAGGAACCATACATGGCAGTAGCCAAAAATCTTGGCTTTTTGTAGATATACTCAATATAGTTTTTTTCACCACCATTTCTAGGAAAGGCGGATCCAAATTCCATGTAGACTAAAAGACCACTAAGAGCGATGAGCGAACCGGCAAACCACATAATCAAAGCGGTACCTACGGACCCTGACAAAGTATAAATAGTTGAGCCAAGCGAAAACACACCAGCACCCACCATTCTGTTAAGACATAAGAAAGTACCGGAAAAGTATCCAATTTCCTTCTTATTTTGGTCCAATTGGACCATAGCAGTGGTTTCATGGACTGAAGAATTTAAAGACGCAAGGTCTCCTTTTTCAGTATCCTGCTTAACCAAATCACTTTCTTTAGTCTCACGAGTGAAAATATTACTTACCGCCATCTTGTCTTATGACAAATAGTTAATAAATAGAAACTTAACAAGTAAAAACTTGCAAATCACCCACTATTTATTTGATTCCCGATGGTGATGGCTAAAACTATAAAAAAAAAAATATATGAAATATGCAGCATATTTTTACCGCCACAATAATTGCCTGAAAAATTTCTTCCAAACCGGAAACTTATGCATATACAAAGCCACCGTGAAAGGCTTAAAGTCACGTGTTTGCAATACTAATGGTTGCCGGAATTCAATTTTTAAGGGCATTCCGGTGATGCACTGTAAATCTTTGAACAAAACCAAAAAGAAATTTAACGAAGATTTTTCATTTCTAAAAATGCCTTAAGAGCCACAATAGGCATATGCTTTCAGTTAAAGTTCTTGGCCAATTGTAACACACTAAGGTCCTTCACTTACGAGAGTCTTGCCCCAAGTGGGCATCGCTGTTCTAGTCTTCTTTTTTTTTTCCGGCTCTGCTCGCTATAATTTTCCATTTTGTAACTACTGTGCCTGCCTTCCACTTAACTCATTCCACAGGTAGCCTCTTTTTTTATTGACGCCATAGGCATTGTTCACGTATGTCCGTTTGCTTACGCCATGGGCGGGCCTGCAATTAATCCAATTGCATGTAGTAGTAGTGTGATACGATTTATGGGCTAATGTTTCATCCAACAGTAGCAAGCTAACTGAAGCAATAAATGAAACTTAAATTTCAATTCAACAATAATTTCTTACCAGTAAATAATGCCAGTGCATAAGAAACAGAAAACATCGAACACGTTACCGCCGTTCGGAAGTGGGTATTACCCTCGTGAAATTAGCGATGCAACGGTTGCAAAGAAATATCTTAAAGATGAAAATAAGCCATTAAACATCTTGACCCTGCAGAAACTGGAAAAAGACGTGAAGAAAGGAAATGGAGTAGTTCATCTTTTTAATAAGGACCTTCGTGTCGGTGATAATCATGGTTTGTTCAAGGCTAGTCAATTGAAGAGTAAGCTCAAAGTTCCATTGATAGGATTATTTGTCCATTGCATTGAGGAGCTTTACAGTCATTCTATTAGTAAGTTGAAGCTCAAATATCAATTGGATACTCTCACTGCACTTAAAGATGATTTAAGCAAACTAAATATACCGTTGGTTGTTTTGCAGGTAGATAAAGCAAGTGATTACGTTTCGAAAGTCACGGAGTTTATGAATGAACACCATCTTTACCATTTATCAGCTAATATTGATTATGAAGTTGATGAACTAAGACATCTTATACAGTTAAATAACGTTCCGTCGATTGATGTTGTGACTTATCATGACACATGCATAGTCAAACCTGGTGAACTTAAATCAGGGAAGGGGACACAATATTCTGTGTTCTCTCCTTGGTTTAAGGCATGGACAAAGAATGTCAAAAAATTTGGAATAAAAGCATTTGCAAGCCCAGATGCCAATGATGATAAGGATGCCAAAATATTCAAATTCGAACTTCCTTCTGCACCCCAAAATTTGACTTTAGAAGCGGATCAACTTCAGTACTATAAAAGGCTATACAAAAGTGGGGAAGCTAATGCTATAACGGCTTTGAAAGATTACATTAAGTCCAATAAACTCTTAGAGTATGATGAAAAACGCAATCAGTTAGATGAAGAAGTCGGTTCTAAATTAAGCCACTATTTTGCTGTTGGTAGCCTATCAGCTAGAACGGTGTTGCTAGAGCTATTCAACTCAGGTATTATTAAGCTGATAGATAGTGGTGATTCCAGTATCCTCCAGTGGGTGAGACAGATTGCTTGGAGAGATTTCTATAAACATGTCATCAGCAATTGGCCCCACTTATGTATGTATCGTCCATTTCATTTGGAGCTATCTGGCATTAAATGGGAGTATAATAAAGATCATTACGATGCGTGGTGTGAAGGAAAGACAGGGTATCCCATCGTGGATGCAGCCATGCGAGAGCTTAACCTAACCGGCAGAATCAGCAATAGAGCACGAATGATAGTAGCAAGTTTTCTTTCAAAACATTTGCTAATTGATTGGAGGTACGGAGAAAGATACTTTATGGAACACTTAGTTGATGGTGACCTTGCATCCAATAATGGTGGCTGGGGCTTTAGTTCCAGCACTGGAGTTGATCCTCAACCATACTTCAGAATTTTCAATCCCTATATCCAATCACGGAGGTTCGATCCACATGGTGATTATATTCGAAAGTGGGTTCATGAGCTAAAAAATGTTGGAAACGATCGAATTCATCAACCTTATGAAAAGACTAACGACCCTATCAGTGGTTATCCCAAGCCCATTGTTGAACATAAAATCGGTCGTCAAAGAGCTTTAGATAGATACAATGAAGCTAGATACTAAAAATATGATGATTTATATTAATGAATAAAATAACTATAACGTCTGAAACTTAAGCTAACTTCTCAATCAACTTTTTTGCTTTCTCCAAATTCTCTTCAGTACCAACGAAGTATGCAAATTGCGAGTTAGAATCACCTAATCTTGGAACAGTGATGAATGTATTCGACTTCTCTCTGATGGAGTTGATGGTGGAACCATGAGGCCCAATGACTTTAGAGAATCCACTTGACTTTGCCGAGTAAAACCAACCATTGTAGTTTGAAGCCTTGGCATGTTCTAATCTTTCTTGCAATATTTTCAATACTTTCTCAGTATCCTTTTTATCACCCTTTAATCTCCAAGGAATTACAACGGATGATTCGTCCTTTTCCTCTAATGGTGCAATGATGAACTTAGTGGAGTCTCCATCTCCTGGAAGTTGATCACTTGGTGGTGAAGGAATTGATGCACTTGACAATTTGGAAACCTTTCTGGTGAAATTACCATGGCTGACCTCAACATTGTACTTGGACTTGAGGGATCTAAAGATCAGGCCTCTTTCACTGACCAAAATGTGATATTGTTCTGGAACATCCAAAGACTCGTTCCAGTCATCCTTCGTAATTTCAGCCAATTTGATCTTCAATTTTTCAATGTTTTCGGGCAAACCAATAAGCTTAACTGATGTAGAGCTTTCATTGAGTCTTGGGACTTCAATAGATACTTCAAATTGCTTTTCTAATTCCTGACGAATTGAGCCGGATGGTCCGACAATAAGTCTTTGTTTCTCTTTGGGTACTTCAATACTTTCTTCGATCGAGGCTTTCCTGAGGTCAACCAAGGCATCAATTTGTGCAATTATTTTGTTGACAATTGATTTGGGACCTTTGGAGTTGATTAGGTTTGAACCGCTCCCAGCATTTGGAATAGTCAACAACTTGTTGTATTTAAATTTTGGAAGATCGTCACCACCAGCAGCACTGATGATCTCTTTCATTCTTGAGCCCCCAGGTCCAACTATATCCTTGTGGTATTTAGCATCTACTTCTAAGTCAATCGATACAAAATTTTCAACTTCGTCTATGATATCATTGATCTTCGCAATAGCTTCTTTCAAAGCTGCCTTAGATCCAGTCAATTTAACCTCAACTGACCCAGTCTTTTCCTCAGCAGCAGCATCTCTACTGAATCTGAATTCGACACCGGTACCATCTGAGATGTCATTGATGGTCTCACCGTCCTTACCGATGACTCTAGCGACAGCCTTGACGGGAACCTTTACGATTTCTTCAAAACCATTGGCCTTTTCGAATTTGTATAATTCCTCTAGCTCTTCTTTAGCTGATGAGACCGCTTTAGATGGTCCTCGGATTGTAACCTCATCTTTATGCTTCGGAGCATCAGAAGAGCTTGATGAAAGTTCTTGAGCATTTGGAAATCTAATTCTTACGCCATATTTCTCTTGTAATCTGTTCACGTACTTACCACCAGCACCAACAATTCTTCTGTGATACTGATTTTCAATCTTTATTCTGGCAGTGGTCTCATCGGCCCATTTCTTGGTTAAGGAAAAAACCTTGGACTTACATGCCTCGACATTTCTTTTGATACCGCTTATGGTAATGTCAATTTTGGAGTCATGAGCTGCAGATTCTTGAGGAACTTCAATTTTGACACCGAACTCTTCTCTCAAAGAGTTCAAGAACTGGCCTCCTTTTCCGATTAATCTCGAGACCACGGACGAAGGAGCTGCAACTTCGGTGTGGTACTTGGCTCCATACTGTTCGCCATCCTTTATGGCTTGTTCGACCAATTTCTTGACAGTATTAACTTGGGACTTGAGTCCATAAATGAATACCTTATTCGTGGCACTATTTTCACCATCGAATCCCAACTTAACCAGTACCGAATTATTTTCAACTTCATTAAGAATGGCCTTCAAGGTAGTACCATCTGGGCCCGATATGTAAGCTTGGAAAGAGGTTGGCACTTCCAAAACGACAGAGTCTAATTGAGACTTCAACTCTCTTAGTGGATGAAGAGCATTATTGACAATTCCAAAAGCTTCATTGTTGTCACTTGTCTCCTCAAAATCAAAATCTTCTGATTCCTCAGCTGAGGGAGTGGTCTCGTTAAAAAGAGTTATAGCACCATCCAAGATAACATATGCGACACCGTTGTCTTCGCAGACTTTACCAATAGCTTCTGGAATCTTATTTAAAAGGAATTCAACAATATCATCAATGTGTAAAGTTGAATGTGGACTTAATTTATTAACTCGAGAAACTATGTCCTTCTTGGCGGCTTTAACATTCTCTTCGGCCTTAATATTCTCTTCGGCTTGTTCGGTAGAGTTGACAACTAGTTCAATAGGAATTGAGCTGACATCCTTACCACTTAAAGCCTGTTTACTTGGTGCATTGACGACAAGAGAGTACTTCTCACCGATATCATCGAAGAAACCTTTATCATTTAAGTATTGTGCTACAGCTTTAACATGCTTCAAATTACCTTTATGGGCCTTTGACATATCCAATACCTCAACTTTAAATTGAGAAGTAGTTTGTCTAGCTCTCTCTTTTGCAGCAGGGATTTTGGCTTTCTCTCCAATGAATTTTACCGTAGTTTCGCCTGGGCCTGGTAGTTGAATTAAAACGTGTTCTTTCTCCAAGATACTCTCAATAGGTAAGAACTGTTGCTTCAATTTAGGAATTGGGACCTCCTCTATAGCAATTTTATGAGATAAAGTATTTAATTTGGAATCAATAGATTCTTTCGCTTTTAAAGCAGATTCTCTTTCACCAAGAATATTGATATGGTTCTTGGAAGAGTTGTATTCTGGTACTAAAATATCCAATTCAGAAAATTCTTCATCGATAAAAGAGTCTAAGTATACAGCGGCGAATGGTTTAACGATATCATCAATAGATAATTTGATAGATACGTTCTTAGTCTCGTCTTTAACAATTTCTAATATTCTGGACTTGGACAGTTTACAGCCTTCTACATCACCTTCAATGGTTACGGTGATGACTTTATTGAAAATATCATCATTAGATTCATCGCCATCAAGGACCTCCTCATCCCTACCTAAATCAATCTTGACCTCGTCTTCATTGATAATTGATTTTAAGGTCTTACCTTGTGGTCCAACAATTTTATATCTTAATTTAGAAGGGACTTGAAAGGATATTTTGACAGGTTTAGTTAATTTTTTGACAACTAATCTTTTAGCCTGTTTAACATCTTGGGGCTTACCAGAAATTACATAAGTTCTTTTCTTAGAATAATCGTCAATAGCACGTTCAATGTTGGTTTGAGTTTCTGACTTGATAGTGGCTAAAATCTTATTGAACTCCGCCTTAGTGACATTTAAGTGATCGTCAATGTCTAAGGAAAATGCGTCTTGGATAGTTGAAGGCTTGAATTTATTGGTGACAGAAGCGGATGATTTGATTGAGTTTGCTGCCCATGAGGTTGTAGAAGGGACTACTGGAGAAGCAGTTTTCTTACCTCCTAAAGCTGGGAAAGCAGTCTCATCATTCAAAGATGGAATGGAAGTAGTTAAAGAAGGTGTACCGTCAACGGAGTTATCAGAATCAGACTCATATGGCAAATCATCTTGATGAGATTTACCTGCATTAGCAGCAATACGAGCAGCAATAATTTCTGCTGGGGTCAACATAAAGGGGAGGGAAACAAGTAGTAAGTGACAAATAATCAAACTGTTGATACAGTGAACAGATAAAATCAACAGGTGGTTGACTTTGTGATTTTAAAGAAGCTAATGTAGGATCTCAACTAAAAATTCTCGAAAACTGTTCGATTGAACTGTTGGGTACTTTTAGATGAACTTCACTTGTAATAGCTACCACACGAAATGAAAAATCTAAAGGAAGCCTTCGTAACTTAATAGTTGAGAGAGAAAAAATCGTTTGCCCATTTTCGGTGATTTTTCATTTTGGCCACGTCCACTATTTCCTACCGGAAGTGGTAATCGTATTTAAAATACGAAAATTTAGACAATAGATATTGAGATTTGTACAATCTAAATAGACGAGGACTTTAGGAATCCATTTTATCTTGGACATATTTCACTAACTAAATACTATAAAGTTTCGTATATCAGCTCACTTACTCTATACTCTTCATTGGCTTCGTCGATGTCTTCCCAATTACCGATAAAATCGTCACCTCTGACGATTCCAGGTAACGATTTGCCATTTGAATATCTTTTCCAAATTTTCTTGGCTTCTTCGTCACTACTTAAATCTCTGGCAGTGAAGGGAATTTCATTCGCTTTTAAGATGGTCTGCAATCTGTTGGTCTTGTGAATTACTTGCATGCCACCCACCAATGAGGTGAAAAGATAAACCGGTTGAGATTTCAAATGTGCCTTCAATTCTTCTGGGGAGATATCTAAATCATCCAAGTCGTCACTGAGGTCCGACTTCTTTAAATCCACATCTTTGCTAGCTTCCTCTACGTTGTCTTCTTCTGGCAAGGCTTCGCTTACAATTGCTGATTTTGATAACTGCTCTTCATTAACTTCTGGTTCATCCTTGATAGCTTCTTCAGTTGTGTCTGCGATTTCTTGCTTAGCTTCCGTCTCTATTTCAGACTGTTTGGAAGCTTCTTCGCGTGTTTCTGCGGTCTCTTTCTTAGCTTCCGTCTCTACATCAGACTCCTTGGAAGCTTCCTCCGCTGTATCAGGTTCATCTGTAGCTGTTACCTTAGTCTCCTTCTCGGTATCAGCTTCGTTGTCATCCGTTACCTCAGCTTCGGCGTTACCCGCATCAGCTTGGTTGACATCCGCTACCTCAACATCTACGTTCTCCGCATCTATCTTTTTTGGTGTATCTTCTACTTTTTCGGTATCTAATTCCTTAGATTCCTCATCCGTATCCACCTTTTTAGACTTTACAGCTTTCAGTTCAACTTCTTGTTCATCCGCTACCTTGTCTTTGCTGGTATCCTCTGATTCCCCTGGTTGTTTCTCGGGTTGTTCTTCATCTTCAGCTTTGGCCTCTTCAGCCTCTTCATGCAAAACTTCTGTACTCGAGGCACCTGTAGCGTTTACGCTGTCATCTTCTTGACTGGTATCTTGGGCGACAACAGTCTTTTTGTGGAGAGCGCCATCAACCAATCCGTCTAAGTTATCAATAGTGGAATAAGGATCTTCGTTGATTAAAGCTCCTTCCTTATAAAGCTCGCTAGGATTGGCATCGTTCTTCTCATTGTGGTCACGAGGTTGTCTGGATCTTGATCTCGAGATCGATCTCAAGTAACTAGTAGAAGGATTCATTTTAGTATACTGATAAGGGGCAGAAGGCTCATGAGACGAGTCAACATTGAAATTCGTATAATCACCAGTAGTTAATAAAGATGCATCTCTGGTTAGCAACTGGCTTTGGTAGTTTTCAGAGTTAACTTTTTCTTCCTCTATGGCAGCAATTGATTCACTCATTGTGGGTTTCGATTGCCTTGATCTTCTTTCACCCCTGTCATCATCTTCTTCTTGAACAGCTGAAGGATTAAAATCGGGTGGCAATTCATACTTGGAAGGATCTTGATCAGTGGTGTTCTTGTAAGAATCTCCTCTAGCCAAGTGGGGTTTCAAGCCGACTCTGGAACGAGATCTAGAACGGTCACGGTTTGTTGATTCAGATCTACTAGGATCTCTGGAGAAATACGGCGAGTGAAAGCCTTCTGGGCCTTTTGAATCCATTAACGGTAATGGTTGGAATTGTACCTTATCCTTTTGAGCAATCTCAGATTTATCTGTGTTTTTGAAAGCTTCATTGCCTTTGATAACACGATGAGGATCTTCTCTTTTGATCTTGGCCAACAAATCCTCATGACTACTGATATCGTTGCTCAATTGGTATTCCGATAAGTTTGGGTTAGAGTAATCAGGTTGTGAATACAACCCAGAGGAGGATGTGCCACTAGGTGAGCCAAAATTGTTGACAGATTCATCAACCAAAGGCTGGAAGTTAATTCCAGTACTCGTAGATGGTTGCAGTTGCTTCGTTTCCTTTGTGGAATCATCGTCGGTATTTTCCAGTGGGGTGCTCTTATCGCTCTTTTCTTCTACCGGTTGAGATCCAGACTTCGTGTCTCTTAAATCATCTTCTACAGATCCAGAATAGATGGCGTCATCTTTGATAGTTCCCTTATCATCCAAGAATTTATCAAAGTCCTCTTCTGAACCAAGTAAAGCTCCTTCATTAATCAAGTCGTCTAAAGAGGTGGTAACATCTTTGTTCAACAATGACTTTTTCAATGGTGAACTCTTGTCAGTACCATGATATTTCTCCGGGTGAATATAATTCTTATGTGGAGAGTCGTCAGCAGATCTGACACTGGAACCAACTAATGATGGTGTACTTGACCTTTCGGCTTTCTCTAATTGTTCTTCGATATCCATTGTGCTATTCTAGTGGGTTCTGTGGATTTCGATTTTCTGTCCCCCAAATTTTAGGCGGTATTAAAACAGGAGTCTGATCGACCTGCACATAACCGACAAGATGATATTTTCTTTATCAATCAGGTTTAGACAAGATGTTATTGGACGGCAGAACCAAGATGCAATACAGGGCATATATGGAGCATTTTGAGGCTCTGGTGAATATATGGAGGTACGGGTAGAGTTTGTGAGGTTATGGTTGAAATATAGTAGAGAAAAATGAATGTCATTTGTGTTAGTCTCATGTAGCAATTCTAGACAATATTTCATGCACAATCGTACAAAAACTTACTTTGTGTGTGTTGTGAAAGTTATATGACATAGAGAGATATCCGTCCATTTAGACAGAAGACTTGAACTTCAAGCCGCTGTAATACCATCATAAGTTCGTGTTGGCTCAATTAGGCAATTAAGGACTAAGAGCTCGGCTACTACATGAGGCAAGTAGGGCAAGAGAAGGTCCAATGTCCCTAACATAGCCCCATGTAAGTCTTATCAAAAAGTTTGATAGTAGATATGTATCACATCTTTACGACGATGTTTGGCAGCATGCCGAAGTCAATTACACCTACACTTTGCATACGCGGCGGCCTTAACCAGATTATAATAATTTGCTTTGCCGTAAATTAATTTTCTTCCCTCCACATTTATTAATAATGACGAGTAAAGTAGAATTACCATACAAACCAACTAAAGAACCTAAGATTGAGTTCGTTCCTTTTGATGGACTAAAATTTAAAACCGTTCTTTGGGAAAGACCTTCAAATACTGAATACAAAGGTAGAATCCTATTCGTCCACGGGTTCTCGGAGGATTCATTAATGTATACTGAGTTCTTTGATAGATTATCCAATCAAGGATATGATATCTTCTTCTTTGATCAAAGAGGAGCCGGCGAAACTTCACCAGGTAAGGAACAAGGTAAGACCAATGAGTTCTATACTTTCAACGACTTGGACTTTTTTGTCAAGAGAGCCATAGAGACCAGTGTCTCTCAAGAGGACAAATTGATATTAATGGGACATCTGATGGGTGGAGGTATTGTTTTGAATTATGGTATTAAAGGGAAATACAAGGAACATTTCAAGAGTATCATAGCCGTTGCCCCTGAAGTTTTATTACATCCAGCCACAGAACCTAATTTTATTCTCAAGGCCATTGGTAATATAGGTGCAAAGTTCCTTCCTAACATTAGACTTGATGCAGGTTTGGTTCATGAATATATCACCTCTAATCCAAAGTGGATCGATTACATAAAAGCTCACAACAAGAAATTCTGGATGACTGGTGGTCTCTATACTGGAATGGTCAATAGAGGTATCGCTTTGACTAAACCAGAGTATGTGGCAAAATTTGACCCTAATATTGCCGTATTAGTAGTACATGGTACAGAGGATAAAATCAATTGGATCGAAGGTTCAAAAAAATTCTTTGAGCTTTTGCATGATAATGTGCAAAAGGAATTCTTTACTGTACAAGGCGCCCGTCACAGTATTTGTATTGAAAGTGATAAATACGTTAATATGCTACTCGAAAAAATCGATGAGTTTAATGGAAAATATTAAGTAGCCATACGGCTGAGATATTTTCTGCGCCCTCATAGTGAATAAACTGTTAAAGGGCCAAATATTTCTTCCTAATTCGTATCAATATATGCTATATAAATTCAGGTGATTTTCTTTTCACTATTCTCTACTTTTCTATATAAACTGTGCCTTCAATACATGTTTTCCGACGAAATGGACCAGATTATTCCGATCGCAGTTTGGAAACCCGAAATTTATCTGGTGATGTTCCAGATTGGCTACTGGTTCTTTTTTTTTTATTGCAATTTAGTAACGCTTGCAAAGCCATGAAATTTTAAGTCACTACAAGTCAATCATAGAACATAATGGGATATACCATCAAACAAAAGATAGACATCTGCCTCAAGGCTGAATCGAATCCTAATATGACTCAGTCAGATTTAGCTAAATGGGCTCAAATCGCTTTCAATAGTGAAAAACAACCTAGTCAAACTACGATTTCCAGGATTTTGAGTAGTAAGAATGATATCATTGCTTCAAAGAAAACCGACTTTCAGTTAATTCGAAGGCGGAAGAAGTCGAATCCTATTTTAAGGCAAATCCTAACTGAGTGGGTTACTCAATCTGTTTGGGAAACCATTCCAATCACTACCCCTATAATACAAAGCACTGCCAATTCTATTTGGACTAGACTTCCAATGGAGGTAAAGAATGGTAATGGTGTATTCAACCAGAAATGGTGTAATCAATTTGTAAGGAATCTTAATATCAATTTGACTGGTAGCTCTGATGATATCAGGGCAAATTTTGGCTACAAACTAAACAAAATATGGCTCTTGGATGAAAAATTAGAGTTGAAAACCTACTTGCAAAATTTAATAGATACATATAACTATGAACCACAAGATATCTTCACTATTGATGAATTTCAATTGTTTTATTCTTTGCCGCTAGATCAAATATTCGATATGAATTCTATTGATAAGGGATTGAAACAATCTTCGAGTTCCACTGAGAATTCCTTGACGATTATGTTGGGTACTAATCTAGATGGTTCAGAAAAATTGACCCCCTTGATTGTGGGAAAGAATGATAAATTTGATGTCTCCAAAAGCTCTTACAGTAATCTCAAGAATTTCCAATATCATAGTGATAATCCTGAGCAGTCAATCCTCTCCAATTTGAATTTGATGAATAAAGTCACTGAAACTTATAATATCTTCTATAAGAATAATATCAACAAGTGGATTACGTCAACAATGTTCCAGAACTACTTATTAACCTTGGAACATAAATTGGCCAATAATTCTCCTAATAGAAAAATAATTATTATTCTTGATGATTCCTCCACTCACAGGATACTCAATCTTAAGTTCAGCAACATTAAATTAGTGTATTTGAAGAACAACACCAATCACAAGTCTCCATTTAACTCTCTATATAATGGAGTCAACTTTGACTACTGTCCTATGAACTTCGGGATCGTCCATGATTTCAAGATCCTTTACAGACTTCAGCAATACTTGGAAGTTATCAACATTCAGCAAACGTTTCATTCTGAGAACCAGAACTTGAACTCCAATTTCGGCATCAACTCCAACTCCTTAACCAATGATGTACTATCGGAGCATGATTATTCAGTCCCATTGATTAAAGCAATAGAATGGATCAAACGGGCATGGGATTCTGTATCTCTGGAAAGAATCGTTAATGCATGGAGCAAGACTCATTTAATCAAGATCAAAAATAACTGGCAGCACAATGCTAAGCTAAGTGCACTTATACTCAAATCCGAGACAGTTGACTTGGATGATGGATATAACAAACTCAAAAATGTGATGGATCTGCTCAATGTTGTCTTACCATGGGAGATTGATGATTTATTAGGATTGGTGAACGAAAGAAGTAAAGCAACCTTCAACTATATCTCTATTGATGAAATTGTGGCTAGTTGTTTGCTGGAGACCAAGCTTGCCCCCGACACAAAGGGGGACGACCTGAAACAAGAAACTGAAAACGAAGCTAATGATAATTGGATAATGAGTCAAATGTTGAATCCTTCGAACAATGAATTCAACGATATAGGACTACTAGATGACAGAAATTTCACGATGAATAATTCAAGGGTACTGGTACCCCCTGCTCTACCAATAGATGAAACTCCACAAACTGGTTTCAATGTCACAAGTCTTGATAAGAGCCTATCAATAAGTGCGTTATTACAGGCGGCTGATGAAATGAAAGAATTGGCCCCTTCAACTTCCCCTAGTATGCAACAATTACCCACATTACCTGCAGAGTCTCAAACAACAATTTTGAAGCACAAATTGTCCCAAGAAAACTTAGCAGAATCTAATAAGAAGAGATTATTGTATATTCCATCCACCACCCCAACATACCAGCTTAATGACTCACTTCCGTCTTCGGCTAGTAACTCTCCCTATATTGGTCCAGTACTGTATCTGAAATTGTACTCTGGGATAACATACAAATCGTCCAGTGTTAGCAACTTACAGCACTTTGGAAAGAAATTTAGTGACCGAGACTTGGCCAAACTGATAGTCAAACTTCTAGAAGCAGCACAGACGAACTATATCCACTTATCTAAGGAAACTATCAATGACCTAAACCTGAACCTTCGACTGATTAAAAGCAAGTATGAAAAACGCCATTAGATGTATACGATTACACTGTGTATTTTGTGACCCCTGTGTATTTTCAATAACTATATACAAACTCAACCTGTTCAAATTCTCTCTGCAATATCACCTCTTCTCTCTGTCATCTCTCACACTCTCTCTATTTCACCACACCTTCCCACTCTACTTTAGATCGCTTCTCACTACGTTCGAAGCCCTCTTCTCATGCAGTACATCAAGCATCTTCCTCCGTTATACCCAACTCTCTTGCTTTAGCTTCCAATCTCTTCCTCTTTTCTACTCTCTCTCTTCTTATTCTAGCTATTTCAGCTTGAATCTCGTGTCTTTCTTTAGGTATTTGATTCAAAGTGGCTGGATCTGGCCAAAACCCTGCTAAGTTAAATTTCCCATCGGAGTCAATACCTGAGTATATCATGACACATATTGGAGTAAAAAGATAGAACCCAAACTGAAATGTTAGTAATCCATGACTATCAATATCTTCACCTCTTCTTACATACCTTTGCAGTCTCTAACTGAGTCCTCGTGATCCTTGAAGTGAATCTACCAATCATTACTGGGGTGACTTTTTCTATAAAATTTTGTCTCTCGCGAGCCTGAATAGAAAAAGAGAACAGCTATATGAGTAGCTACACAGCCATTGAACCAGATGCACCTACAATTCAGCCTGATACTCCCGTAGTTCAAGGTGCTCCTGCTGTACAAGGAACTCTCCATCAATCCAGTGATCCTGCTAATTGGACATGGGCCCAAAAGTTGAAGGAATCATCACATCCTGTTGCCCTTCTATTCTATATGTTCTTTAGGATAGCCCCTGTTTTTGTATACATATTCGGGAACTTTTTTATTGGATTTATAACTAAGAAAAACAGATTTATCCTTCATTTCATAACCTTGATTCTCCTCAATGCTGCAGATTTCTGGAACGTGAAAAACATATCAGGGAGGTTATTGGTAGGGTTACGTTGGTGGAATGAGATCAATCGTATAGAGGACACTAGGGATTTTGAAAATGTATGGGTATTTGAGACTGCAGATCCCAATAGATATATTAATCCTATAGACTCAAGAGTTTTTTGGGTATTATTATATGGTCAACCAGTAGCTTGGATACTATTAGGCATTTTGGCAGTATTGAAGCTTCTGTTCTTATACTTGATTTTAATCATAATAACTGTATCTTTATCATTGACTAATGCCGTTGCATTTACGAAATGTGATAAGTTCAGTAAGGCGAATGATGTTGCGTCCAATCTCTTTTCAAAGACAACTTCCACATTATTTGCTAGGTTCAATCCTTTTGCTTGAAAGCATCCGTCTTAATCTCATTGATTTTGAACGCTTCATCAGTAATTGTGTAGTTGCATTTAATGCTGTATCCAATGCTGCATCATTCTTAATGTATATTATGTCATCAGTCATTGTATAGTTTTCGTAATCACGAGATTTTATAATCCCATTCTGCATTCGTTCTTCCAATAGCTGTCGTCTTGCTTTTTTGGTCATTATGTCCACTGGTAGATTCCTCACAGATGTTTTGATAAGCTTTTTTGGGGGGTCATTTAAAGGGTAGCTTTGATTTTCTGAGCCATATATTTCCATTTTTTTCTGCCGTACTTAGAGGAAGGCCCGGATAGTTAGTGGTCATTGGTAATTCTTTGAGATTATTAGTAATATTGTTATGGTCATGGGTAGGCCACCACCGGATTGATCTATTCCTTGTAACTTTCAGTTCTATAAAATTACGGAGACTCCGCAGCTTGCTTGTGTTAGTTATTAATGTAGATCCACTCCAGTTTGATACCGATGTTTCTATTTCTTTTTTACCCATGGACTTCATATCTATTGACGGTTTTAAATCTGTAGATTCATTCACTAATATATAGGTAGATTGTTCCAGGCTTTTCAAATAGTAATCTAGAATCAGATCAACAACCTCATCTATTTGCTTATCTAGTCTTCTTTTAATACTTCTAGCCTTAATTTTTTGATAATATTGCACGGGCAAGGATGAAGATTGTTTTAATTGATTTTCTGAGCTGGCATTCTCTTTGGTGGCTGAGTCACTAGGCACGGTGATTACAAGATCCGAGCTGTCTTGGCCATCATTTGTCAAGTTCTCAGAATTGGCTGCAAACAAGATTGCAAACTCAATGCTTTGGTTACTCAAGTACAACTTTGAGTCATTGTTAGTACCATCCATTGAAGAAGAATTCTATTATGTTAAAGATATAATATGCTATTACTACACAAATATTGTAGAAGTTTCGCTAGTTCCACAAATGCAAATGCTAAATTTGATTACTTCGCTCCCACATCATTTAATAATTTCAAATAATTGATTTTCTCCTGAAGATTAGTAAAACTTGTTTTGGTAGAGCCTTTACCAATCTTAGACCGTTGTGGTTCCAAAGTGGCCTTACTGTGATCATCTTTGAAAAGTAAAAGAGTATCAAATTCTCGGACAAATTCCTTGATATTATCGTCGGCTGTATCAATCTCTAATCCTGCGAGTAGCCTTTGCCTATAATCAGTTGACACTTCCTCTGACCTACTATATATTATTTTAAGGATCAATTGATTCAACAAAAAATTTAACTCATAATTCTCTGATATTTTAGTTAAACTGGTTTTCAAACCCTCAATCTTGACATCACTGGGAATGCGTTGAATAATAGATACAGGATCATAATAAAGGTTGGATTGATCGTCGGCACATTCGATTAGGGCCTTGATAAATGCAGGTTTCGTCATCGAATAGTCCAAAAGGATATCCCATGATTCCTGGTCATTCTGATGCTTCGCAAAATTGATAGCCACCTCGGGGTCATCTAATTTATCTATTATAAGCATCAATGCTTTCCTATTCTCTCCGACTTTCCCTAAAAGGTAAACAAGTTCTTCAATGAACTCTGATTGCTCACAAATACCAATTGCGTAGTCAATATCATAATTGTTGGACCTCATGAGGAAAGGAAGTACTTTACCTCTATTAAATTCTGAGTACAACTTTATCCTTTTGTTACCGAAGTTTGCTAGCAAGTAGTCATCCTTTTCTTTAAGTGCTTCAAGATATAAGTAGTTAATAAAGTCCAAATTATTCTCTTCCATTAACCTCACTAACCTGTTTGGGCTAATTTCATGTCTACCTTCAACAAAAATGTCTATAGTACTGGATATCTTCTCTTTTAGTTCCTCTAGTGAAATCTTTCCAAACTCGTCCTCCGTGAATCTCATTTTAATGATAGAAGGTATGTCGTTAATGAAGTTAGTCAATAAGTGATTTTTCGCTAAGAACTCAATTAAGTGTGGATCTTGTAACTTCATTAAGTGGCCAACAGCTTTCTGAGGCTCTGATGTTTTAACGTAAAGCTCGACCAAACATCTTTTCAACTCTGAAGAGCCATCATTTTCGGAGGCACTTTCCAAGAGTCCTTCTATTTTCCCAACATCATATAAATCAATGTCCCACAGCTTAATTAGTTCAATTGCACGGGAAATTTCTTTATTAATCCAATAGCTGATGATATCATCATATATTGAAACACTTAATGCCAACTTAGAGGATGTTGGCATAATGTCAGTTAACAAGCCGATGTTTCCAGATTTGATGAAGATATTACTCCACCCTTCCCACTGCTGTACTATGTTTCTCACGTATTCATCATCATATGAATCTGATTGAGCGCTTTTACTTGATTTAGACGTCAAAATTGTACTTTTCGTGTCCTCCTCTGGTAATTTATTCTCATCCAAATACAAGAGTGTCTTTAGAAACACTGCAGCCTCTTCCCAATTGTCAGATTTCATTAAGTCATCAACATAATTGATACCTATATTCAACCTTTCAAGTGGAGTTTTCAAATGTTCACTTATATCCCATGCCTCTTTATATCTATCCTTTTCGAGGAACCAGGTCAAGCGATCATTAAGTGTGAACTCCTGAGCAGTCACAGCATCTTTAGCACTAATGATAAAATATTTGGTATCGTTCAAACCAAGATGGCGATGTAAACTGTAGTCATTAAGACCCAAATTGAGATTATTTCTTAATCCAATCTCTTCTTCGAAGTCTACTTCTCCAGTCAAAGAATTGATCAACTTTAAGTCCGGGAAATTGGGTGTTGTTGAACCAGCGGCAGGGGGCTCATAAGACAAAATCATCCAGTAATCGTCTTTAAAACTTGATATGCCAGCTATCAAAGAATCCAATTTAAATACATGATCAATTTCTACCTTCTTTTCCTGGACGGCTCTGAAGGATATTGTTGCAGTAGATGGCAATATTCTTGATTTGTTGGAAGCTGACTCACTTTTATCGTCTGCAGATCTAATTGATACTCTCAAGGCCCATATATAGTTTGCCCAACCCACCAATATCCTATCTGTTTCCAAAAAATGAACTCTTGGCCAATATAAGTCACTTCTTGGAGAATCTTCCGGTTTCTCAATTACTTTTATTACTTGCCTGGCTAAGGTATGGTAAAGAGTTATACCTTTATCGTTCATCCAAATTAGTATATCATCGATAGCTTGAATAGAAACGATCGGTCCGTTATCTTCATCGAGAACAAAATCAGACCTTTGACCTAGCCAATTCTTACTGGAATGAATTACCTTACCACTCATACCTCCACTAACAAAACTCCTGGTTTTACCATAATTAGGATCGAGAACCACTGCATGAATTGGTCTTTTGAAATCGTATGCAATGATATCCTTTTCGTCTTTCAAAGAGCCTATGACCACAACACCATCCATAGACCCAGTTGCGAAAAATAGACCATCAGTATATATAGATAACACCGAAGCTCTATGTGCTTTGAACGTTCTTATTGTTGTGAAGTCAGACTTGGTGATATGTACCATACCTGAGTGAGTAGCAAAGATAAAGTAGTTTTCATGAAAGTTGCAGCATGATACAGGGTCTCTTGTGAAGAAATTAGCCGGTAATCCAACTAATCTTGAATATTTTAACTTAGGTGGTTCAATCTCTTCTTCATCTTCTGTATCATTCAAACCCATATCACTCCCACTATCACCTGTCTCATAAGTAGTTTCAAAGGTTGTATTACCTACTGTATCATTATCACTACTATTACCCGATGGTTCTCTTGCCAAAGAGTCTGTATGATACTCGTCATATCGGGAACTCTCTTCAAATTCACTGGTACTAATTGATGATGGAGTTGTGGGTTCAATTGTTATCGGAGGCGGCGTAACTGCTCGCTTACTGATGTGCCCCGGCTCCTCAATGTCATCCATGTTATATCTACAAATGGAATCGCGAATTCTTAATTCTCCATACTATGGTTTCAGCATCAGGTGGCACTTTGGTTCAATGTGACCCATCTATTAGGGCCTTGATAATACAAATGGATGCTGCTAGAAATGACATTATTTTAGAGGAATTAGATGATACTCATTTGTTCATAGTAACTGATAAGGTACCGTTTGTCAAGAGTGAGCTCAATGAGATGCTTTCAAAGAATATCTACAATCCCTTCGAAGAAGACGATCACTAATTATGTATTAAGAGTGTTCCCCTTTGTTTTTATTTTTTGGTTCATTTGAAGAAGAAGACGAATAATTATGTATTAAGAGGTATTTGTTTCTTCCCCTTTCTTTTCATTCTTTAGTTCATTCTCAAGCTGCTCGAGTTCTTCATCAAATTTCAATAACGGCTTAATATCCATTAAATTATTGTTTAACGACTGATCATCCAACAAATCATCAACCAAATGATTGAAGTAGTTATTGAATGCTTCGGGCTCCATGACATCATTAGATGTGATTTTTACTTGTTCATAGTAATGCTCGTAGTAATTGGATAATACCTCAATCAAGTTGGTCATCAATATCTTCAAAATGTTGTAATCATTTATATGGTTAATAATTTGACCTTTAAACTTAACGAGGCGTTCATTTATTTCATTCTTGAATTTATGATATGCTTCAACTTTCACTTCTAGTGAATCTTTTTCATTTGAATTCTTTATTGGATCAATAAGTGCATTTAAGTATTCAATCAAAAGCTCATTAATGGCATTATTCATCTCTAATTCAATCTCTAATTTTGCATCAATCATGTTATCTATAATCTTGGGTACTGTTCGTTTGATCAAATTAAGCCAGCCATGCTGATTGATATCGATTAATATGTCACCATTCTTAATCAAATTGTATAATTCATTCAACCCACTGGTGAAGTCCAATGATGTTTCTGTTCTTACAAATTGGATATCAAAATTACTCAACTGGTACTTCAATATGATCAAATTTTTCAAGTAAAATAAATCAGCATCAACTTTACCTAAGTGTTTAACGCACAAATCATATGCTCCCGTCTTTAAAATTTGAATACAACTATGAACAATATAATGAGCAAGATCATCAAATACAATGGAATTTACTAATTCATAAATATTAGATAATATTGTCAATGCTTTCCCTAACGGTAAGTAGAGGTCTTCAAACAAATTTTCATCAAAATCATCATCTAATGTATTCTTTTTTACCTTTTTATGGCCTATGTTGAGATCTTCAGGGGTGGGTTTATAAGGAACTAATTTATTATCAACATAGATTTGAATTCTGAAAATTAATCTCGATTGACAATCATTCAAAATTGGTTGGAAAAGTTCAGCGAAGTTGACAACTTCATCTACAGGAATGTCTTCAAATTCATAGTAACTTTGTAATAAATTAGTCAACTGACACAAAGCAGTTATGTTAGTCTCCTTCAATATCCTTTGCCTAATCACATCATCAAAAGGTTCAATAGCATACTTGAAGAAATCATCATAAAGCTTCTCATTGATATAATTGGGTAAATCGTCTTGTTGATTCAATAAAAAGAATTGTTTGAAAAGTTTATGTTCTTTGTTCAATACCTTTTTTATATGGGACAATTGATCTTGAGTGAATTTTACAATATCATCTGATGGAGCTGGAGTCAGGAAACTTGCAAAATCTAAAAGGTTCAATCTGGTCCGAAAATATGTATTTAACACCTCAAATAATAGTCCTCGATATTCAAGCTCATGTTTAACTTCAATTCGATTGAGGTAAATATGGATTAAATTGGGGAAGTAATAAAATTCGTCTTTATTCTCTTCTAAGTAATTGTCGAACTCTTTGTAAAGAAGAATATCTTTGAACTCTCGATTAGATATCAACTTAGAGTTGATTATATTCTCCAATTTTCTCAAGTCATTGTTCAAATAATCCTTAACTAACGTTAATGACCTCGTCATACATTGTCTAAACTTGATCCGGTATATATCGATGTTCTTAAACGCAAGGGTTTTATCATAAGAATTACTATTCAAGAAATCCAAAGAAGAGTTCAAATTTTCTAAAATTTTTTTGAACGAGTTTGATCTTATCAACTTGAGATTATTAGGAGTAGATAACTTCTTGGTGATATCATCAAGATTTTCAAAGTTTTTCAAAATGAAGTTAATTGAATCAATTTTGGTCGTTAATTTCTGCTCTTCGTCAATAAGTTTTTTTGATTCATTATTGAATACTTCTGTTTCAGCATTTATGTTCTCATGTTTTATTTGTATATCATGTAATTGAAGTTGTATATGCTGGACTTCGTCACTTGTATAGTTTAAAAAATTCGTATTGAGATCTAGTATCTTTCTAAAGTTCTCCAATCGACTATGAGACAATATATGAAGTTCATGGTTAACATTCACGTCATATGATACTACACTGCTATAATATTCTTTCTTGATATATTTGTCCCACAACTCATCAATTTGATATCCTGTGAATGGGTCCAATAGTATAGGATCTTCAATAGAAGTATCAGTATTAGTCTTGAAGTTAGGTATAGATTGTGATTTAATAAGCTTTGGTATCACTACCTTTTCTACTGATATATCATCGGAATCATCTTTATCACGAAATGATGGGACATCCAGCGCAATGGCTTGTACTAATGATTTACTTCTGCTTCTTGCCATTGGCACCACTTAAGAAAAATTCACCAACGCGCTAATATTTTTTTAACGGGGGAGGCTGCAATGATCGATCCTCGAGACGAGACAGTAAATTCAGATGATCAACTTACTGGAGATGAACTTGAAGATGAACTTGTTGATTTGGATAAAGAATATCAAGTCAGAAAACAAAAGCTTTTAGAAAAAAAAAGACAACAGCAAGAACGCTCAGCTAAATTTCTACAAGGAGTAGAGCATAGACCAATAAAGGAAGTTGATTTGGGTAAACGAATCGTAGAATTTGAAGATTTGGGTGAAAAGAAATACCTTGAATGTGATGACATTGAACCATTCAGTAAAGAAACTATACGGTCACGTTACTTCGATCATAAAGTGATTGATGATTTTGTAAATGAACATGAAGTGAAGGTAATGAATGTCAATAAAGTTTTGAGTAAAGTAGTTGGTCCATCTTACAATGAACCTGATTATAATAACTGGGCTTTCATTGGAGTGATTGTTGAAAAGAGTCAAAATTTGAAAACCAGTAAGAAAGAAGGTTACGTAAAACTTCGAGTAGGTAACTTTAGTCATAATATTACCATCAACTTATTTGGGGAAAGCTATAAAAAATATTGGAAACTAATGGCAGGGGATTTGATAATGATTTTGAATCCCACTATTTACAAACCTCCCACCGGGAATACATTTGCATTTTCCATGGGTGATGGATCCAACAATATACTAGTTATAGGGATGGTTAAAGATATAATCAAATGTCAAGATCCTCAATGTCCCAAATACGTTCGTTCAAAGCACAAATATTGTGAGTTTCACTCCATTAAACAAGATGATAAGGTATTGAAGAATAAAAGAATGGAACTTAACGGATCAGTAAAAATGTTCAATCCAATGGAAAGAACTATAAATGAAGAATCAAAGATTTTCCAGATGAAGAGCCAGTTTGACTCCGCAAAATACGTTGATGACAAAATTTTTCAGAAGAAAGGCCTCAAAAGAAAGATACAGGACGAGAAAAGTAACCGGATACTCGAAGATAAACTCATGAAACTTGCCAATAATGCCAAATTCGAAAAGATCGGACTACTAAAACTGAAATCACAAGAAATTGAGTCTTTGGAGAAGAATAGAGCTAAAAGACATAATAATCTAAAAGAGGAGTTAAAGTCATTGACGAAAGATAAAAAAATCAGGTTGGGAATGAGTAAACAGGACAAGCTTAATAAGCTTAAAAGGTGGAACGATAACTTAACTAAAGCAAACATAACACCTATTCTTCCCCCTCAATTGAAAAACGCACCCACGCCAAAAGTTCAAAACATTAATTTTGATAACTCCGCAGATGAGTCCGACGAATTGAATATTACATTCACGGCACCCAATCAATTGGACGCCTATAATAAGCTTAAGCCCGCTAGTAGGAAAGGTAATTACACTTAATTAACTGTTACGTATAGTCTAACACTAAATATAGAAATTAGGGTACTTATGCATGATTCGGAAAACTGGCGAATTAGGAAATCTGGCATAAATTTATCACAGTGATTTTAAGGTATCTCCGCTCATTGCAGCGCGCTAGACGTATTTACTGCATGTAACCTCAGAAATCATATGCACGCCCCCATGAAATTACCCAAATAAATACATATAAGTACAATGTTGTCGCTATCTTTAACTAATTAAAACAAATGAGTTTTACAGAATTAGATCATTTTAATTGGTACCTAATCTTACCGGTACTATTAGGAGTATACTTGTTGATCAAGTACATCCATGTCGCAACTTTTAAGAGAAAGCATGGTTGTAAAGAGCCTCCTCTCATAAAAGGAGGATTTATGTCCATTCCCTTGATTAGAAGGGCCTTGGCTGCTAAAGCAAATGGTGAATTAGCAGAAATGACATGTGATGTCATTTCTGACATAAGCACCAAGAAAATTATCTTGGCAGAAACTGTTCCAGTGATCTTAACAAGAGACCCAGAGAACATTAAAGCTGTTTTGGGTACTCAGTTTAACGATTTTGCTTTGGGAACTAGGCATGCTCACTTCAAACCTCTCTTAGGAGATGGTATCTTTACTTTGGATAACCATGGATGGAAGAACTCCAGGGCCATGTTAAGACCCCAATTCGCAAGAGAACAAGTTGCACATGTTAAGTCCTTGGAACCCCACATCCAATTGTTGAACAAGCACATTAAAAAGCAAGCTGGAAAGGAATTTGATCTTCAAGAATATTTCTTCAAACTTACCATCGACACTGCCACTGAATTTTTGTTCGGAGAATCTGTTGATACCTTGAAGGACAGCAGTATCGGTGAAGATTCTGGTATTGATTTCGCTGGTAGAAATGATTTTGCTGAAAGCTTCAATACTTCACAAACATACTTATCTTCGAGGTCATACTCTCAGATTTTCTACTGGTTGATAAACAATAAGGAATTCAGAGATTCTAATAAAAAAGTACATGATTTTGCCAATTTCTTTGTCGACAAAGTATTGGCCGCTGATGAAAAGGAGTTGGAAGAGAAACTGAAGAATGGGTACACCTTTTTGTATGAATTGGCTAAGCAGACAAGGGATCCTAAGGTTTTGAGAGACCAATCTTTGAACATTTTGTTGGCTGGTAGAGACACCACTGCTGGGTTATTGAGTTTTACCTTTTTTGAATTGGCTAGGAACCCAGCGATCTGGAAAAAGTTAAGAGAGGAAGTATTGGCTGCGTTTGGTGAAGGTACTGAACAAGACATTGAAAACATATCCTTTGAAACTTTAAAGAAGTGTGAATACTTGAAATGGGTCATCAATGAAGCTTTGAGGTTATACCCCTCAGTTCCAAACAATTTTAGAGTCTCCACCAAAGAAACAACTTTACCAAGAGGTGGGGGCCCAGACCAAAGCTCTCCGGTTTATATTCCAAAAGGTATAACTGTTGCTTATAGTATTTACGCTACTCAAAGATCTGAAGAACATTACGGTAAAGATGCCAATGTATTCAGACCAGAAAGATGGGCAGATATCAACAAATTAGGTTGGGCTTTCTTACCATTCAATGGTGGTCCAAGAATTTGCCTTGGTCAACAGTTTGCCTTAACCGAAGCTTCTTACGTCATCGTCAGATTGTGTCAATCATTTACCAATTTGACTACTACTGATACTGTCTACCCACCAAAGAAAAACGTCCAGTTGACTATGTGTTTAAAGGATGGTGCACTTGTCTCATTGTCTTAATCTGATCATGAACTTACGTATTTTATATAGCAATCTATTTATTTATCATCCATTTGTAG
Source organism: Yamadazyma scolyti (assembly GCA_003707025.2). Lineage (NCBI taxonomy): Eukaryota > Fungi > Ascomycota > Pichiomycetes > Serinales > Debaryomycetaceae > Yamadazyma > Yamadazyma scolyti. The sequence goes on along the minus strand of PPMW02000002.1, from coordinate 841,399 downwards.
TTTCTGTTACCTTATTTTGCCAGTGCCTTTTTTGCAGCTGTAAATTTCTCTCGATGAGGGAAATAAATTTTAACTTATGTCAACTGTGAAAAAACTAAGAATGGCAAAAATCTGTACACACTCGGGAACATTCCATGCCGATGAGAGTTTGGCTGTTTACATGATCAGATTATTACCCAAGTATAAAGATTATCAGTTGGTAAGATCCAGAGAATCTAAAGATTGGGAAGAAAGTGAGATTGTAATCGATGTTAGTGGTAAGTACGATGGAGTGAAGTATTTCGACCATCATCAAAGAGAATTCAATGAAACCTTCCCTGGTTTCAAGACAAAGTTGAGTAGTGCAGGTTTGATCTATAAACATTTTGGCCAAGATATCATCAAGCATAAATTACTGTTACCAGATGAAGATTCTGCCACTATTAAATTAATCTGGGAGAAGATTTACAAAGAGTTCATTGAAAGTATTGACGCCAACGATAATGGTATCAATAAATTTGATGAAGAGGTTCATAATAAATTCAATGACAAGAATTTACTGTTACCTAGTGTAGTTTCGAGTATGAATCCTATCTGGTTCACTGATCCCACACCTGAAGATTTCGATAAAAGCTTCGAACAAAGTAGTGCCTTGATGGGACAAGTGTTCGAAAGAATCTTACAATACTACGGAAAGTCATGGTTAAAGTCTAAAGAATTGGTATTGGAAGCTGTCAATAAAAGATTTGAAGTAGATGCTAGTGGAAACATAATAAAGCTAGACAAATTCTGTCCTTGGAAAGATAACTTGTACAATGTTGAAAACGAATTAGGTATTCAAAACGAAATCAAGTTCGTGTTATTCACAGATTCATCTTCAAAATGGAGAATTAGTACGGTTCCAATTAACAGTGGTTCCTTTGAATACAGGGTAGGAATTAAAGAAGAATGGAGAGGTATCAGAGATGAGGCATTAAATAAATTAGCCGGAATTAACGATGGTATTTTCGTTCATGCTGCTGGTTTTATTGGTGGTGCCGAAAGCTATGAAAGTGTCTTGAAAATGGCCAAGGATAGCTTGTAAGTTATTTATATCTATTTATTACTGTAAATATAAAATCTGCGAAGACTTGTGAAATTTGTTCTTTTAACATGATTGAGGTTTCGGTGAACGATCGATTGGGCAAGAAAATCCGGGTCAAGTGCTTATCTTCTGACACCATTGAAGATTTCAAAAAGATACTATCATTACAAATTGGTACTAGTTATGAAAAAATTGTTTTAAAAAAGGGTAATCAAATATTTAAGAACCATATAACTTTGGATGATTATGAAGTTCACGATGGGTTCAATTTTGAGTTGTACTATATTTAGATATTATTATATATTAATCATTAATGGTGCTATTTTTATAGAAAGTATTCTATTTGATTGGTTGATCTATAGAAGCTAGCTTCGCCACTGAGAGCATCAGATCCATTCATTGATTTACCGTTTGTTGTATCTTCATCATTTTCAGGAGATGCATCGAACACATTAAAATATTGACCAGGAAGTAGCTGGTCATTGTTTTTGACTTTAGACAGGTAGTTCGAATGCATTATTTCCAATACACTTGCTTTATTTCCACATCTATAACAATAATTTGGGGCTGACCATACAGTTAAACACTTGCCCTTCCAGTAACTTACATATCCTTCATTACATAATTGATGCGCTCTTATGACTTGTACGAGATCATTTTCATTACAGAACTTGTTGATGACATCGTAACCAAAGAGATATCCTGCACCTCTAGGACTCAATTTGAAGTCCACGATCTCCGGATCGGGATCTGACCATACAAGATCGGCCATTATTCCATCATGAGGTATCTCCTTGAATCTATCTACAGCTCTTATTTGGTCCAATTGTTGGCAACTAGGGGATAATCCTCCGTGTGTAGCAAAGATTTTATTATCAATGATTGCACCCAATGGTAAGTAATCAAAAAAATCGGTTATATAAGACCATACCTCTGAACTCCCATTGTACTTGTTCAATACCTCTGTATAGAACCCGTAATTTGTGGTTATCGTTCTGGACTCGTGGTTGCCTCGTATAAGAAATATTCGTTCTGGGTATCTCAACTTAAGACATATCAATAAGGTGATGGTTTCAACAGAATAATATCCTCTGTCCACGTAGTCTCCTAGAAAAAGATAATTGGTGTCAGGGGCTGACCCACCAATCTTAAATATCTCGAGCAAATCGTGGTACTGGCCATGTATGTCCCCCACCACCGTGATAGGAGACTGAATTTTCATGATATTCGGCGTGGCTAGTAATACTGTCTTGAGCTGATGGCAGATTTGACGTACCACATCTGAAGGTAATATTCGAGGAGGGTTGAATTCTAGAAGCTGTTCCAAGTAGTAGTCCAAGTCATATGTAGACGTGTTCACCGATACCGTCATTATCAACTTGCTCGTTGTACCTTGGTCTAAATCAGGTACAGCTTTTTTCATGTCGCCCCGAAATCATTCTCGATATTATTTGGGGTTGTGTGCAGTAGTATATTTACTATTTACGAGTCTAACTAACGAACCACTCTATCGATGGCATCAGCCAAAATGGCCATTCCCTTATCGATCAATTCATCTGGGATATTTAAAGCAGGAATAATCCGGACTACATTCATACCAGCGCTTAATACCAACAATCCATGATCTCTTGCAATTTTGATAATTTGGTTGATGTCAACCTTAGGATCAAATTGTAAACCTAATAGTAACCCTTTACCTTTAATTTTGACGAGATCAGGATATTTGTCGACGATTTTGTTGAATTCTTTGATGAATTTATCTGACTTGAGCTCAACTCCTTTCAAGAATTCTTTATCACTTACAGTATCTACAACAAAATTACCAATTTTAGATCCCAATGGATTACCACCAAACGTTGTTCCGTGATCTCCTACAGCTAAAGCATTTTCCACTTTTTCATTGATCATTGTGGCACCAATTGGGAATCCGTTACCTAAAGTTTTTGCCATGGTGACGATATCTGGGTGTCCTTCTTCTGGAAGAATCGAGTGAGCCCAAAGCTTACCTGATCTTCCTAAACCACATTGGATTTCATCGTAGATTAAAATAGCATCGTTTTCAACACATAACTGCTTCAATGCTACCAAAAACTCGGAGTCTATTTCTGTAACACCACCTTCACCTTGAATTGGCTCGATGATAACTGCGCATGTCTTTGATTTGTCAATTACAGCTTTTACACTTTCAATGTCACCGGGTTTGGCTTCCTTGATTCCTGGTATCAATGGTGCAAATTGCTCTTGGTATTTTGGATTTGCTGTAACTGACAATGCACCCATAGTTCTTCCATGGAACGAATTTTCAAAAGTGATAATCTCATACTTTTCAGGACTGATAGTTTTTCCATATTTTCTAGCAAATTTCAATGCTGCTTCATTGGCTTCAGTACCAGAATTGCACAAGAATACTCTGGAAGCATCGTGCATTCCTCCCGACCCTCTAGTATTTACGACCAACTTGTTACATAATTCACCTGCATGCAAATTGTAGAAAAGGTTGGAGCAATGAATCAACGTACTAGATTGAGTCAGAATTAATTCTGTTATATCAGGATTCGAATGACCTAAGGAAGTAACAGCAATACCAGCTATAAAATCAACATACTCCTTGTTTTCTAAATCATATAAATAAGATCCTTTTCCATGAGTGAAGACGATATCTGGTCTAGCATAAGTAGTAGCAGTGAACGGCTTGATAATAGTATCAATAAAATCTTTCGTTTGCAGATTTGCTTCACTTCTTAACTTCATAGACATATTGAAGGCTCGATTGCCCCCTAAGTTCAATGCCTTTACTTTATTTCTCAACACAGTTCTAAGCATTACTACAGATATCTAGAGTAGACTTTTTGAAAATTTTATAGATTTTACATCGCGGTTGACTCATTTGAGAATTACCGCATTGGGAATTTGTATTGTACATGAGTAATAAAATGGCTAAGTCCTATCTATATCTATGGTTGTCTCTAAGGTGATATTTCCTCGTTGCCTCTTTTCTATCTTTCTTTTGATAATCCTTGAAATTTCAAATCTGATAGCTGATTCGTTATCAACTGATCCACCAATCATAACAACCTTGACTCCTACCATAAACACTTCGTAGTTACATTTTGTAATGAATAACGTATCAACCCTGTAATTCGATTTAAATATTTCCAACTGGTTGATTTCGTTCAAAATGGAAAGTTTCAACTTCTCGTAAGTGTAAGGAGATCCTGGGTATGAAATCAATAGAACGCCTCCTAAAGCTCTAACTAATTTCCAGCCAGTTAAACAAAAAAGAACTGAAATAACTAATGAAGCTATTTCATTTATATCAAACTCAAATTGTTGCAGAATCATTTCAGATACAATAGGTGATAACATTAAGTATGTGCTGTACAGCAATGTCAATATATATGTGGGATTCTTAGTGACAGAATCAGCAAATCTATCCAATTTTTCCCATGCTTTATTCCCCTTTGTTGGCTCTTTCAACAACCCTTCATCTAAGTAGCCTATGTTGCTGATGTTTCTATTATGCGTAGGAAAGTCTTTGATAAGTTTGTTGATCTTTTCTGCTGCTAGAATATAATTCGAGGTGATCAATGTTACCACCATAGTAGAGGCCAACACAGAAAAGTATATTAAAGAGCCCGTTGTATTTCCATCTGCTCTGTGTACGTGATGAGATCCCCCACCATGATGGCTTTCGTGTTCGTCCGAGATACCAAACTTCATAATAATAAATTCCTCGAATATATGACTCAAAAGATCAAATCCGACCATGATTAATGATGCAGCCAACGCAAATCCAATAAGCACTTCCAATCTTCCTAATCCAAATGGGTATTTTATGGATGAATGTTTCCATACTTCAAAATTCGACATGATTTGAACCAACACTATTACCATACATCCTAAGGAATCATAAAAAATCAAATGTGCCAAGGTAGAGAGCTCTGGGACTTGAAGTTTATGTCCCGAGAGGAACACTACAAGTGATAATAACAAATGTAGTAAACACCAATAAATCTTTGTCTTTTGATTAGGCGTGATAGACGCAAGAGACTCCTTGAATGTAGGTATTGGATACAGGACAGGAATAACCAGTAAATATTCTGTATCCAAACTAGCAGCTTTAGGCTCTTGAAAGTAATTCATTGATACTGACGAATGCTTATACTTGTGTCCTTTTCTGTGAGCAGGTTTTACTGTTAATGTAGCGCCATTACCATTATTCAACATTACTTCTTGAGATTGAAAATTGAATGGCTGGTACAGCTTATTTGGTGAAGTTCCTCGCCTCACAGGACTCTTAGATCTGAAATGTCTATTTGCTCTCGTGGGTGACGCAGCTCTTGTAGGTGAGCTTGACCTTGATGAATAGGGTGGTGCTATGATGGGAGGTGGGATATTGCGTCTGTGATTCTGTCTTCCTTGGTTTACAGGTGACTGCAAAGTTGAAGACACGTTGAAACTATTTGGATATGAGTATGGGCTGTCATCAAACCTGAAGCTTTCCTCTGAAAAGAAAGCTGAACGTGGCCTCGGTTTGGAGTTTGTAGGTGGTCTCATGAGCGAGCTTGGTGAGTTTAATGATGATATGGAAAGTCGTCTGGTGTGGTTACCATTTGTATAGTTTAGAATGCTGGATGAATGCTTTGGCGTAGTGGGACTTTCACTATATACTCCATATTGAACATCTTCGTCTACTTCAGCTATGGAATCCGTAGAAAAATTGGCACTTGTAAGAAAACTAAAGTCCTTCGGACGTTCTGTCATTGGGAGTGGCTGTGTCTTATGTACTAAAGGGGAAGATTCAACGGAAGAAGCATCATCTACTTCTATCAGATTATTTTCATCGCTTTCTACGTCACTGATATATCTGTCGGAGCCTACAAATGGTTCAGCAAGCTTGTTGGACATGTTAAAGCACAATTACGTATGATTTCGATAACGAAAATAACGCGCCTATGAAAAAAGACTATATATGGAACTACTTAAGGTGGATTTTGCTTAGTTAAGTGAGCTTCGAAAAGCAGTAAATTAATTCTTCCATTATTGGTTCCATTGTTTGTGTTTTCAATGATTTCGTAGCTTTTTATTTGAAAAACGGGCATTTGGGAAGGGTGTACACTCTTTTCTCCAAGAATATTGAAGGGCTCATTGAAGACAGAGTCCCTCATTGCCTTGGATAAATTTAAATTACTCTGGTTGAACACATGAAAATCACCTTCTTTATCGATTTCTGAATCTTGTAGCATATATGCGGATTGAATACTGTCCTCATTGAGATAGCTACGTAAGTTACTATGACTGTCAATCTCAGGTAAATCAAATACACCCTCTAATTGAGCGCTAGTTAGTGGTTCATGTACCGGCACACTCAAATTGAAATCACCCGCTTTATCCTCTTCCTTGATAGAATTCTTCTTGGCCTTCTTATGAAATTCCTTGCTAATGATATTTTGAAGCATCAAGAGTAAGTCGTATAATAGAATCTTGAGCCTTTCGTTGTTTTCTGACAAGTAAGGCGAAACCAATAAACTTTTTAAATCTTTCAAAAATTGAATTCTACTTTCGTTATTTATGACAAACTTCGAAATTGGTTCCTTATGAATAATTAATGTCCGGATGAATATAGATAGAGCTCTGTTGATCGATACAGAATTTACAGTGTTCTCTGAACTTGGAATAGAACTTATCAAGGCTAACAAAGAAGTTAAATATCCCGATGATCTGTCAAATAGTTCTTGTGAAATATCAATGGACTCCATTGATGGTATGGAGAACTTGTTGAAAAAATCTGATAATAGTGGAAGAATATCAAATTCTTTGAAAATACTTACCACCGACAATTCATTGACCAAGAATTCAGTATTAGAAAACAAGATTGACTCTAAGATACTCAAAATGTCGGCCTTGAAATTCCATGGCAAAAGATTGAATAATTCTCCAAAGAAAGAATCGTCAAGAGAAAATTGAAACCTAAGTTTAGGGATTAAGCACTCCACAAATCTTTGGAGCTGATTGTATCTGTCGGCACTGCTCAATGGTGATAATTCCTTCAGCAAAATCAACCTCAAAAGAAGTTGGAAGAGTGGTAGATTAAACTCTTTGATGTTGGGTGCGACGGAAATGAGATCGTCTATAGCTAATACGTAAGTGTCCAAGTTTGATATTCTGTTCAACAAATGGATTATTTGATCATCGGTAAAGAACTCTGCAATATTTTGCATCATATTCCTAGATCTGGTGAAAAGCCATTTTCTCAATAGCGTCGCAACCTCTCCGTCAACTTTAAAGTCAGTAGTAGACTGTAATAGCTCAGATCCTTGGTTTTTTAATTCATTAGCAATAGTTTCAAATACCTTGCTTCCTTGCTTCAAGCGGTAAGCTTCCCTGTTTATTTTCAAGAGAAGCTCTTGAGAGTGTTCTAAAGTAGTTTCTTCTTCTTCTTCATTACCTACCAAGATATCATAGATCAACCCATTATAGTTGAAATTTAAATCTTCGTTACTGAAAATGGAGGGTATCAGACTAACAATCAGATGTAATTCAACAATCTCGTTAGCAACGAGCTTCTTCAAAAGGGTTTCGAGCATGTTTTTATCAGACTCCGAATTCATATCAAGCTTCTCTAATTGTTTTTGACAAAAGTAAGAAAAGCAGTCCAAAAACGAGTAAGAATTTTCTGAAAGTAAGACATTCTTCAAATTGATTGTTAACCTTATGAGCTGAGTTTCATTAGAAACTGTCAATTTTCTTCCTGCTCTCATGTAATAGTCAAGAAGAACAAGTAACAATCTCTTGGTACCATTTTCACCATTGACTATTTGACTCAAGTCAGGTACTTTTAGTGCTGCTAAAACTTCTTGAATCTCATCATTTGACATGAATTCATAGTTTTTATTCAACAATTTGTCTAAATTGTCTCTAAAGTCGTCCAAGGAAAGTGAAGCATTTAAACTCTTTATATTCTCTGAAGTGGAATTAACTTTCATTGGGGACTCTACCGTTGCTTTTGAATATATGAATTGAGGGATAGCAGATGGTTTTGCAATCTTAACACCTGTGTTAGAGTCATTGGTTGGCAGTCTATCTACAGCCTTATCAATAAACCGCCAAATCAGGATGAAATTCAAATAGTCTGGTTCTCTTGTCTCTAGGTCCTTGTAGTTTAGAATGATTAACTTGAAAATTTCGTAACCAACGGATCCTGAATCGTTGCCTGATATTGACTTGATAAGCTTAAAATGCCTGATTACCAATTTTGATATCAAGTATAAAGTGTCCATGTCTAAGATTATCACCTTCCCTTCATTTTTTAAGATACTCTTAACTATTGTCTTGAAGAAAACCGCCAAATTGTCACATCCAGCATAAAGCTTGTAAAGAATAGCGAGATTCAATACTCTTATATGGATTAACTTTGACCAATTGTTTATCACTGAATTGATTTCTTCTGTCATCCAGTTTACAAGTAGGAACTTGATACCTACCTCCAAGTTGCTCAAGTAATTCAAATCGATTGAATTCAATGAATTTCCCTTGATATTATCTATTACTTGCTCTTGAAGTACTTTTTGACTTTGAAGAAATTTCTCATTGAAGTCTATATTTTCGTCACTCCAATTCTTTAATATATTTTCACACTGTTTATTATTCAAGACGGGGAGATTTTTCAATATTGAAATGTGTACTTTGATAGTGGAATTGTCTAAGCTCTGTTGTAAGCCAGTATCCAAGTAAAATATACCTGAGGCTATCAATTTCCTTAGGTATGCTGAAATTGTAATGATTTTCAACTGATACAACTCATTGATTAATACATATAAGTTCTTAAAATCAATTGCCAGTTTATCGGTGTCCAAAAAAGTGTAGATTATATCTAAAATGGCATTTTCAATACTAGCCTTGAACCGAGTAAGGGTCTTCGAACTAGCGAAGTTAATCACCTTGTACTTTAAAAACCCACAAATCATCAAAATATTTTCACTGGAGAACTCGGGGTCCCGGTATTTAGTAATACACCACATAATTACTATGGATAAATTCAATTTCCAATCAAAAGATGAAGATAATCTCTTTGTCTTCGTTCCACCAGGTCTCAAAAGTTTTGCTAAATCTTCATTCAATTTTTGTTTATCCAAGTATTCTATGATTCTTAATGAATCGTCAGCACTTCTGTTTATGAAAAGCTCACTTTCCAAAGAGTCAAAATCGGAATTTCTGGTGTCTATTGAGATGCCGGTTTCAAATTGTATGTTGGAAGGAGTGAAGGATGCTGGGAACGAATATGTACGCTTATGATTTGAAACCGAAACCCCAAGTTCTTTTGTTGGCTTCGTTTTCATATTTATCATTAAACTTTCATTTCTGATCAGAATTAACTGTAATTGCTTTCGGGTTTCTTCGACTTCTTCTTTTGATCTTCTTTCGCTATCTTTAAGCATGATTGAATACAAAGTTTCCCCAATTAAAATCCAATACGTTGGTATTATGAAAATATTTGTGTTGAGCTTGAAAAGATATACAATTGACTCAGAAATTTGACTCAAGAGTTTGTCCTTCAACTTTGGTGATAATGAGTGATCTAGAAGAGGATTTTGACTCCTTAAGTTCTTGGGGTTGAATATAGGTGCCTTATCGATGAAAAAGTAATTCAATAGTAATACTTCGCTTAGCTCTTTGCAAATATAATCTGACTTCAAGATCTCGTTCCAGAAAACTTTCACTAAGAGTAAAGCAACTAATCTCTGTCCATAATTCAAATCCAGTTTGAATGAGCTAGCCTGTTCCTCGTCGTTCATGTCCGATTTTGAACTGAGTAGTAGTTGTGCTATGTTCTGTGGTTCTAGGTTCAACCCTTCCTTGAAGAATCTTGCTATTGAGGCCAAAAATAGATTCTTATCAATAAGGCACTCAATATATAATGTCTGTAAGTATCTTAAAAGGTAGTTAAGTTTACCCATGACTTCCTGCTTCTTCTCTGAACTTGAAACATTGGAAAATTCTCTTGAAAATCTGTATATGTAATCTACAACTTGCAGAGTCCACTCTTGAAGCCATTGTAGTTCTGGATTTTCCATTAAATGCGTTTCAGCGCCATGATACGGTATTTGTCCTACCCTGGCTTGTACTTTCTTCCTTATCAAAATTGAATCACTGTATAGCACACACTTGGTGAACCATATAGCCCTGGTCATGGGGACTTGTCTTGATGTCAAAGCATCCAAAAGGACTTTGTTCTTGATACCATGTGGCACTCTTGTAGATATTTTCAGAAGTGGTTTGTTGGGGTCAGCCAAGTCCTTGAGCCAAAGCTCCCTCTTCAGAGAAGTCAATGTTACCCGCGGGGGGAGCTTAAAGCTATTTGAATCATATTGAATCTTATTAATGATCTCGTTTCTAGTTTTGTATACACTGGCTAAGTGCTGTGAAAGCTCTTTCAATACCTCGAAGCAGTTTTCCCCACTGGAAAACAAGGTGGCCTGTATTAGGTTTCTCGCAGAATAGTACTCGTTCGATACTTGAGATGACTCAAAGAGACCCTTGTTCAAGTAAAGTGAGTTACGCATCTTATCCTCTTCTACTCTTGATGCCTCTTCATCCAATTGGGTGGGGTCTCTCCAGGGATGAAAATCTGGATACGTCAAATCTGGCGACTTCAGCTTAATTCCTTCGCCCTCTTTAGTCTTAGAATCAAGTGGATATATGGGACCACTGGGTTTCGATAGCAGGTATTTCATGGAGATAAGATCATCTTTATCATGATTACTTTGTGAAAACTTCGATTGAGCTGAAAGCAAACTGTTCCTACTTCGCTTCGACATGGTGTGCTTGAATTGCAACCAAAATCTATAATTTCAATCTACAGATAATTTTGATCTCACTTTTCGCAATGTTACATACATTTAATTTCCTATACACTCTTCACCAATCGTCATCATCGTCTTCATCCTCGTCATCACTGTCCCTGGTAACTTGCCTCTTCTTTAATGCGTCTGCAATAGAACCAGCCAAAGTCACTTCCTCGTTTTTCTTTGCCTTCAATGCGTCCGCTAATCCATTCAGTATTCCCCCGTTGGAAGCTCCATTGGCTCCATTATATGCTGTCGTAGCTGCTGCTTCTGCTAGACTGGATCCAGTTTGTGCCTGAGGTGGAGGGGGCGGTGGTGGTGGTGGCTGACTTGCACCATTGCTGCCAAATATGCTTGCTGGAGGTTCGCATTTCTCCATAAAAGAAAGAGGTGCCCATCCTTCTTTTGTCTCGTCTAAGTCCTTTACGAGACCCCATTGGCCATTCTCACTAGCAACATACACAACTGAGTCCTTTGTGAGGGGGATAGATCCACTAACAGAACCATCGTAGTCAAAGTTAACTTTATATGTAGGATACTTGGGTGTCTTCTTGGCTGACAAAGCTGGAGGTGGGGGTGGGGGTGCCACTTTCTTCGGTGATACCACTTTCTTTTGTGGTACTGGAACAGGTTTCTTTGCAGGCTTTGCCCTTTGTTGTGGAACAGCAGGCGGTGGTGCTTTTCGAGACTTCTGAGGAACAACCGGTTGCTGTTCTACTGATTGCTGATACGAAGGCTGTGCTGCAGGTTGTTGATGAGAAGTCTGAGCTACCGGCTGTTGTCCATAAGATGGTTGAGCGTGGAAACGATTGTTGGTTACAGCTGGTGCTGCATAGCTATTAGATGTAGATGAAGCACCTCTATTATAATATTTGCTGTAATCAACTTTGCCTGATTTACCTCTTGGCCTCTTGGGATTTACAGAACTTGCAGGAAGACCTTCTCTAACCGTTACTGTACCCGACTTATATATATCTCCCCTCTCTGGTGCTGAATTATTAACAACGAACTTGATAGTGTGGAACTTACCAGGTTTCTTTTGATACTCAATTGTAGGACCAATTTTTATGGTGAGTCCTGGATTTGATTTTTTTAAATGAGCAACTAACTCAGTCTTGAAGTCCAAATTAATGAGAATATCAGGGGTTGTAGGAGTTGGTGAATGCAAGGAAAGAGCCACCCAATTATCTTGATAAGATGACAATCCTACATAGTTCAAGCCTCCAACAGGAATAGTATACTCCTTTTGCAACTGAAGTCTCTTTTCAACAAGTAATTCACCTACGACGTAGAAGCTATTCTTTGTTAAGATGAAAATTTTTGGAAGTCTCTTGGAAGATCTACCAAACTTTGCTACAAGCATTTCACCTTTGGCAGAGAAAATCACATGTTCTTTAATACCTACCTGGTTGAGAACAAACCTTCCGTATCCTGTGGTGTCATTACAGCCAAGGTAATCGCCCATGAATGCACGAGATCCCAACATGGAGAATCTACGACGCTGTTTTCGATTTTGGAGTAATCCATTACCATAATCTCTAAATTGTTCGAACTTGTTACCATGGGTCTTAGTTCTCCATGCACGTTGCATTACAATAGCAGCATCCTCTTTTCTCTTAAGGTATCTTCTCCAAGCTCTTTGGATTCTAGCTGCCATATTATGCCAATACTTGTCTCTCATATCCTCCAATGCGAACAATGTTTCGGGGGTCTTGATGAAGACTTTGGTAGTACCCATCTGAAATTCAGACTCCGGGATAAAACAAGCCTTCAAAATTTCTCTAACAGCGGAAACATCGTCACCTTGCCAAATATAGTCACCAGCATAACCTGTCTTTGATGACAATAAATAGAACCTTTGTACAAATTTGGGGAATGTAGTACGGTATGCAAACCCAGCTCTACGGATTCTAACGTTTTCTTTCAACCCCAAATACTTGATTTGATGTAATACCTGATGATTGTCATACTCTTTAGGTCTCTTAGTTTGATTTGGCTTGATTGTTCTGATGTATGACGGCTGACATTGAGATAATGCATCCACCAATAAATTGGCACTCCTTTTGATCTTATCAGAAGCTGTTTCTGGCCTCTTCTTGTTATCGATTAATGAGTTCAATAAATCAGGAGGGAACAAAACGCTGGTGATGAAGGAGTTTTTGGAAGTACTCAACAATTCTAATAAATCTCTCAACATAGCATCCTTGTTCTTGTCAGTCATACCACTAACTTCATAAGTCACATCACCAGCATAATGCTTGATGATAAATTTACCTCTACGATCTTCAAAATGACGGTTGTTTGCCCCCACCATGCTCAATCTTTGAGCAAATACTTGATCAGCTGCGTCAGAATCGGCATGTGCAGTCTTAACTGAATCATTCAACGCAGCAAAAAGGCCTGGTTGAGGTCTAGTAGCTTCTATCAAGTCACAAACAACTTTATTGTTAAAGTAGTCAATTGGAGTCCATTTAATCTGCTCCTGGACATATTCGTCCTGTTCTGCCTTAAGAGTCAACTGAATAAAGATTTGCTGTAACTTTTCATTGACATAATTGATACAAATTTGTTCAAAGGAGTTGTGTTCGAAAATTTCAAATCCATAAATATCCAAAATACCAATAGACTTCTTTTCAACGGAATTACTGGAACCTTGTAATGACTTATTGACTCTTTCAACAATCCAGTCAAAAAGATTATTGTAAATTCCTTTAGCTAAAGCGTCACGTACTGCGGTGGCTTGAACTATATTCAATGGTGAATGATAAGTAGATCCTCTCCTCATACCATGGCTTGTCTGGACAATTTTCTCGGTTATTGCTTTTTTGACACTTTCAGCATCTGCCTCTAACAAATAAGCCACAAAATTGGTAACGCTGTCGTCTCTAATAGCCGCATTACCTTGTTCGTCTTCCACAAAAGAGATGTTACCTATCCATAAGACGGATGCTAACATTCTGAAGATATGATCCTGTTCATCCGCAGATAATCCAATAATGTCCATAGCTTTCAAGGTATCCTTGAAATCATTACCGTCGTCAACACCATCGACGGAAACACAGCCTGCGGCAGATGTATATATATAGGTCTCTGGACCTTGAATACCAAATTTTTGCTGATACTCTGGAGGGCAGTGTTTGGTAAACTGATAGAATATGTGAAAATTACGTTCGTTGGTAATTTGGGATACCACTCTCTGTTTCTCTAATAAGTAATTGGTAATATGAGCTGCGATTGGTTGATAAGTAGAAGGATTGAAATAAATCTCCAAATACTTTCCATGTCTTGACGAATTGTTGTTTCTGAGTGTCTTGGCACATCCAAAAGACTCTAATAATGGATTTGTAGCCAAGACCATATCCTTGATCTTAGAAATTTCCGAATCGGTGCTGGCTTGTGAAACATCATCAACAGACACATTAGCAATATACTGCATGATCTGTTTAGCGGCCTCAGTTTTACCGGCACCAGATTCACCGGAAATGATAACACATTGATTATCGCCATAAGATTTGAGGTTATAATACATACTTTCGGCAATTGCAAATACATGAGGGGGTACTTCCAATCTATTCTTGCCTTTATACTTATTTAAATGTTCCGGAGTATATATCCCCAAATCTTGAAATGGATTGACTGAAATCAACACATGTCCGATATAAGTATAAATGGTATTGTTCATAAACCGTTTATTCAAGTTTTCATTGATAGCTTCATCAGTAATCTTCGAAAGTAACGTCAAATCGGAAACACCTACTTCCTTCTTCTTGGTAATATCAAACTCGGCCTTCTTTATGCCGCCACTACGTGTAGGTGGGGCCTGTTGCTTGTCCTTTTTACGTCCACCTCTTTTGACGACGGCCATAGTAGTGTAGTTTTCTTTTCTGCTCACTTTCCACCGGAAGGCGAGGGGATGTCATTTATTACGCACACCAGCCTTACTGGTAAATTATGCACTATGTTACACTATATGCTATATATATAATTAGTTAGTGGGACCTAGTGGGACCTAGGAAGACCTAGTGGGACCAGATTCTGATCATTTTGTCCTTTCCACCACTTGCAACTTTTTTACCATCCACACTCCAGTCAACGGCATACACCTCATCAGAATGGCCCGGTAAGTCGACAGATAACTTCTTGGTTCTGATATCCCAGATCTTTAAAGTGGTATCTTTGGAACAACTTACAAGTAGTCTGTTGTCGGATGACCACGCTGTCTGATATACCGGTGCAACGTGACCTCTTAAGGTAGATATAAATGTACCCTTGATTCCATCCCATATCTTGATGGAATTGTCAAATGAACTGGAAACCACATAACGCCCATCTGGGGAGAATGATACGTGGTTTACCAATTTTTGATGACCTGTCATTCTACATATGGGTTTAGATGATTTCAATGGTTCCCATAAGTACATGGTAAAATCATCACTGGCAGTTACCATTCTCTCGCTCACTGACCCTCCTAGTTTAGCGACTTTCTCATACTCTTTCAATGCTCTTGCCTTTAATTCGGTCTGTGCAAGCTCTTTACTAGTCTTCTTACTACTGGTATGGTCGAACCCACCTTTACGGATAACATAATCTGTCGATAATGACAAGTGGTTAACCCAATGAGCGTGGCTCTTCAAGGTCTGAATACATTTACCCGATGCAGATATATCCCAAGCCTTAATGGTCTTATCGTGTGATCCACTGTACACTATATTGGAACCGGACCACTTTACACACGATACTGAGTTTGTGTGTGAGCTCATAGTTAACTGACATACTCTCCTAGTGGTGTCCCAAACCTTGATTGTAGTATCTTTGGATCCGGATACAAGACGAGGTGTCTCTCCATCTTTGGCCAAGTGTAATGGCTCCCATGCCAAACTTGTAATCCACTTAGCATGGCCAGTCAATGCTTTCCCAATAGGTTTACCCAGATCGGCATCCCATAATCTAATAGAATTGTCCATAGATCCAGTAGCGATCATGGTTCCACAGGGAGAGTATGCCACACACAAAACCCAATTAGAATGACCAGTCAACGTCGCTACAGGTGTTTGGGTATTGGAGTCCCAGATTCTAGCGGTAGAGTCACCTGCACCTGAACACATTCTACCAGAGTTATTTGGTGCAAATTGACAGCAAAGAATGGTGGATCCATGACCTGCAATGGCAGCACTTGATCTTGTTACTGGTCTTACTTTGAAAACTGCTCTGGGTGTGTATACTAAGGTCATAAAGTCTTCTGTTGTCTTAATACCTGGTTTTAACACCGACGAGTAGACATTATCTTTTATATCTACCATCTCAACTTTCGAAGATTGTTCATCTTTACCTTCAATCTTATTGAGCAACGCAAACGTGTAAGGAACCGGATCATCTGGTGTACCTTGTAGTTGATTCAAAAGCTCTTCTAACTGTTTTTCAGTTATTCCACCAGGAACTCTGATAGAACCACCAACAGACTCACCTGTATCTGACGCCTCGAATTTTATCAAGATATTGGGTAAGTCATTTGGGATGAGGTCTAACTCTTGCACCTTTTGCGCCTCCCTCTTCTGTTTCTTGGATGGTGGGGGTATTACCGTGGCCATTGTCACTTAGATATAAAATTCAATATATATTTTCATGCGATGAGTATTTCTAAATACAGGATTTTCCAGCTATAATGGAGTCCCCAAATCTTGAGAATCGTCTATTATCAGATTAGGATCGGTTGATAGATTTGTCAGTGGATTTTGGGTATTCTGGTTTTGTCGACCTATTTGTGTACTTACAGCAAGGGCATCATGCAAAATTTCAGACAGCGGGATAATATTATGTGATGTTGCGGGCGATGAAGGCATATTGCTTATGTCGTTTGTAGGTAAATTTCTTTCTTCCTCTTCCTTGTCGTTATTCTTTGGTGTCAATTCAATGAAGTCAAATAGCTTATCTTCTCTTCTCGGTATCTGGTAGAAGGGGTCATTAAAATCAAAGTACAAGATGGCACCAGGCTCATCATAAAGCTTTAGGCAAAACACCATTTTCAATTTGTATTTTGAAGTGTAGTATGGGACATTCTGGGATTTATGGAACCAGTCCTTATAGAACATCACTCTTTTCGATATTATGGAGTCTAATATATTTGGATTGTGTGCGCTGATATTAGGTCCCCGAAGGTTTATTGTCGTATTAGCAAACGCCAAGGTGCCCCTTCTTACACTTTGAGTTTGACTTCTTTGTGTTGTTCTCTGCGTATCTACTGACGACAAAGTTGTGTTCGAACTGGGTCTCTGCCTTGATTCAAACCTATACGCGAGATGGCCCGTCACTATTACCAACAGATCTCTCGATGAAACTTGAGCAATTAACTTGAATAAATAGTGTAAATGGGAACTGTATTTCATTACTGGTGCTTCACGGATTAATGAAGAATTCTTTGGTATCTCCACCAAACTAGGCTTTATACCTTCCAACTCATATTTCTCCCATTGTTTTACTATCAGTGCATTATTCATGGCCTGAAACTTAAGTAGTGCCTCTTGATACGACGCGAGTAGGTCTAGACGATATAGATCTATGAGATCGTGTAGCTCATCTATGATCACTAGTGTGTTGGGATCTATGGTTTTAGATAACTTTTCAAGGAAAATTGCTAATTTACTTATAGTATCTATTTTATACATCTTGATCCTAGTTCCAAACCAGGCTGGGTCATATTTTCTGTGGTTCTTTATTATCTCGGTTGGGAACTTATCTAACGTGTAAACTATTATCACCTTGTTCTGTAAGCTTTTGAGTAAATGTGATAGCACAATAGAGCTTAATACCAAATACATTGATTTACAATTTGGTACGGTTTGAAAATCGTAAACTCCAGTTGAATCTGAGAATAATTTCTTGTCTAGACTTGGAATCAGACTAGTCAAATGGTTCCATCTAGTGGCCAGCAGAACCATACTATACAAGCTCACCATTATAATGGTGTAACAAAAGAACCTGTATATATCAAATTGTACCTCAGTTTTTGAATCGAGCGAAAATCTTAAAATAAGCGTTAAAGGAGCTCTGGAAGATTTATCTATCAATTCTCCCAAATGCCAGGCGGTGCAAATAATTCTTCTAATTCAGGGGGGTCTAGAGATCGGTCCGACTCTGGACTGCAAGCTAATTCATCGAATGGTAGAATCATCCATGGTCATGCTACTAGTAGAAGACCCTCCTTGCTTAGGAACCATTCTGGTTATGTACAATCAACTGCAACCCGAACCAGTAATGGGAGTAATAATTCATCAGGTAATAACTCTGCCGAAAACTCAAAGACGAACTCCCTCAAGTCTACGTCAACTAACAGCAACAATGCCGCTTCGGCCAGCATGAATAGGTCTCATTCCAAGACCCTCAGTTCGATGCTTGCTTACAATTTACAACATCAAAACTCGTCATTTGTAGCCCAGGAACGGGCTTATATAAAGAGAATCAAAAACCAGAATGTAGATGATTACTACACAAAAGGTATAACTGGTGCTGATGAAGACTCTAAAGATTCCAATAATGATGATGATGATGATGACTTTGACGAAGAAGCCGATGAAAATGCCTCCCTTTTGGTGGATATGGATGATGACGCTTATCAATTGGATTCTGTTTCTGCAAACTCCTTACTTGAAAACAGTATCAACAATTTGAAAATCAACCCGAATAAGAATATCACTCAATTGAATAGAGAAAGTACAGACGATCCAGCAGTTTTAGAGAGATTAGAATGGCAGGCAATGTTAACATCAGTTTTAACTGGTGACGTTGTCAAATCTGAAAAGACAAAAATCACTAACAACAATAACATGGACGAGCAAGAGTCCTATCTACATGCAACATATAAAGAAAGCTTGTGGTTTGGTATTCGTGCCAAGCTTTTGGGCCGTACTGAAGATGATCAGCGTAAGATCATTTCTTATCGTCGAACTCTTGTCGATGGTCTAATTGATGACATTTTAAGTTTTGAGATAAACTATGAGGATCCTGTTGATAACCCACCTAAGGCTCAAGTTATACGAATATTAGATAGATATGAAAAATGTTGTGATTCATGGAGAACTTTAGAAGAAATGAAGCATGATAAACCGATTTGTAAAAGTGAGGAGTTCGAAAATAGAGTCGATTCATTAACTGCATGGTTGTCCATTACTACCGCCATTGAAAGAGAAACAAAATCCCTCCAATTCTGGATTGGAAATGATGAGCTTAATATAAGCAAGTCATCCACTGACACATTGACTCCTTCCACCGAATCTCCACGGAAAATCTTTGATGAAGATGACAAATCATTGGCGGAAAGATTGATGAAGGAAAAGGATGTTCACAATATCTTCAAGAAAAGAATATTTTTACCTCTATCGCCATGGATGATCAAATCTAAAGAAACGTATATAAGATTGGGTTATATGTTTGAAACATTGAAGCTTCCTGATTACCTTCATGATTTGATCCAACTCTGTCTTGTACCCATGAAGTTGATCCGAGAAATTATTAATGTGAGGTTGAGATATGCCATGAAACTTCAGAACCCGACATTGATGATGATTGATCAAATGATAGATGACTTTAGAACGTATCTAACTATTGCTTTAGAAGTCAAGCTGGGTGTTACAGAGTACTGTTATTCTGACATAGGGAAAATTTGGGTAATAGGTGACTTCTTTGAGGAAGAAAATGTTGAATTTGATAAGACTGTTCTTGAGTGCTTGAGGTACCAAATGGTATTATTGAATAGGAAGTTATTAGATAGTGCTAGATCACCGTTCAATTTCCGTACTTTCAAGGAGCCAGAAGAGCTAGAGCTGACCTATGACCATATCAGATACACTGGTAATTTCATCGAAGGTGGAAGCACTGTTGTAGCTGAACAAATTACTTTATTGACTTCTAAATTGATTCAGAGACTTTTAGCATACTTCAACCATCAGGTACGTTCCCTACCCTCTACCAACCCATCAGCGGCAGACCTTGTAAGATGGTATGGGTCCACTACAGAAAATTTTGGTCAATTACGCCGTAAATTAGCCAGGTTTACAGGAGAAATCTCTAGGGATTTCACCAACTCTTTGGTATTCAACATTTCTTCTACCCCAAATTACAAGACAAAGAATTTACTAGATGCTATGAAAGCCACAGATCATTTCTTAGTTTACACTGGTACTGTGGAAACTCAAGGTATATATTTTTTTGCAAGCCCAGAATTATTTGGAAATGAGCAAGACATTTTAAAGATCATCAATGGTTCCTTCATTGGTATTGATCCTAATATGAGTAATTCTTATTTCTCTGAGTTATTGTCTCAATTGCAAAACCATGAAGAAAAGGAAAGACTTGATACCATTGAACATGCTTTACCTTCTCATTCCAAAGATTTTGCTTATGTCATAGCATTTTGTCCACCTAAACCCATTGTTTGGGAAGGTGAGGTTGTAAACTTAAAAATTGAGGATGTTCCTATAACCGATGTGAAGGTCGGGCAAATGTTACTTATCTCTAAACTCCCCTCCTACAGTTTGCATATTGTCAAGGAGAAGTTTTTGGATATGGTGGGAGATGTTTTGTATTCTGGAAATAGCATGATCAAACCGATAGAGCATAGGTGTTCTTTAGCTAAAGTGCACCATGAACTTACAAAGATTAATAGGGTATTCTTCAGAATGTCTTTACATGTTCTTGATTCAGTTAAAGTGGTTAGAGAACAATGTAATAAGATTGCGCCGGGATCATGCCAAGAAATCATCAATAGTTATTTCGTTTATGCCAGAGATCATGGCAAGAATTCAGTTAAAAACTTGGACTCATCAAGAAAATCTACAGTAATTGTAAAATTAATTCAATTATGTATTGAATGGGTCAGTTTCATTTGTGATGACTGTGTTCCAACTGACCGTAAGACCTTCAGGTGGTGTGTCTCAGCCTTGGAATTTGCTATGTATATGACTAGGGGGTTCAATGTTTTGGTTTTAAAAGACGAACAATTCCATAAATTGAAACTCAAGGTTGCAAGATGTATGTCCTTGTTGATTTCTCATTTTGATATCATGGGTGCAAGATCAACTGAAGCAGAACAACGTAAATTGCTTAGATGGACTTCCCAAAGACAAAGGATTGAAAACTCTGCTGATGATGAAGTGATAATAAATGCCTACAAGGAAGATGTTATGAGCCAAATAGAGGAGATTGAACAGTACAGGAGTGAAAGACAAGGTGATCTCAGCTCAGTTGGTAGGGTTCTTGATATTTCTGATTCGGAATATCAATTTGTTACCTTGTTGGCATCGTCGTTCTCCAGCGTTTCTATTAGATGGCAGAAGGGAAGGTACATTGGTGCTGGTTCTTTTGGTGCTGTTTTTGCTGCTGTAAATCTTGATACAGGTGGTGTAATGGCAGTGAAGGAAATCAGGTTTCATGACAGTCAGTCTGTGAAGAACATGGTTCCTTCCATCAAGGATGAAATGACAGTCCTAGAAATGCTTAACCATCCCAATGTTGTACAGTACTTCGGAGTTGAGGTCCACAGAGACAAGGTGTATATATTCATGGAATTCTGTGAAGGTGGTTCCTTGGCAGGTTTGCTCGCTCATGGAAGAATTGAAGATGAAATGGTTGTTCAGGTTTACACCCTTCAAATGTTAGAAGGCTTGGCATATTTACATCAATCGGGTGTAGTGCACCGTGATGTAAAACCAGAAAATGTTTTGCTTGACCATAATGGAGTCATCAAATTTGTCGATTTCGGTGCCGCTAAAGTTATTGCTACTAGTGGAAGAACTAGAGGTCCTTCGCAAAGTAAACAGTCACCTATCGCTGGAAATCATAATAACTTGAACTCTATGACAGGAACACCTATGTACATGTCTCCAGAGGTTATTACAGGTACTGCAACTGCTAGGGATGGTGTTGTAGATATCTGGTCTTTGGGATGCTGTGTTCTTGAAATGGCAACAGGTCATAGACCATGGGATAATTTGGACAACGAATGGGCTATCATGTATCACATTGCGGCAGGACATAAACCTAAGTTGCCCACCCCAGACCAATTAAGTGAGGCAGGTATAAAGTTTGTAGCAAGATGTCTTGAGCATGATCCTAAAAAGAGGCCTGGGGCAATCGAATTGTTAAACGATCCCTGGATGGTATCGATTAGGCAAGCAGCTTTTGGTGGCTTGGAGAATGGAAGTGTTACCCCCAACTCAGAGATGTCTTCCGAATCTTAACCGAACATATACCTACAAGTTTCTAATGCCACTTTTTAATGTATTTTATTGAGATTACTATTTGTGCTTCTATTTTGTATAACATATATAATTATTAACTTTATGTATCCGTTACTTCTACTTATTTACAGGGTCATCTTTAAAGATGTTTATCGAAGATCTCTTTTAATCTATCAACCTCATCTCCTTTCACATTTATATATCCAGCAATGGGGTTAACAGTAACATTTTTCGAGCTTAACTTAGCTATTTTTATCAAATCCTGCTTGAATTTTACAATATCTCCTTGAATTCTCTTTACTTCTGTGGTGACTTTAGTATTTTGAATTTTCTTATAAACTGGCCAATGTCCAAATTTTGTTCTTTGTATGTAATAGTTTCCCTTACCGAAATTCTCATTTGGCAAATCTTTCACAGTTATGGAATCCAACAGAGGGAGTATAAAGGTGGGTTCCGGTGCCTCTGGGAGTCTTGGCCTTATAGTCTTCAAAGCTTGTAAACTGGGTCTCATTATGGTACAAGAATTTTTTTCAAAAACTTTTGTATGCGAGTCGTGCGCTTCTACTAAACTTTGAGCAGTAAGAGTGTATATTATATATCGATATCATTAGAGATTCGTTGGTACTTAAGGCTTGGTTCTTCAGTATGCGAACTAATATGTTTAAGATACGTCGATTTCTTATCAAAGTTCAAATGGCATTTTTCACATCGGAAGCTCTTCAAGTGAGTTTTCATGTGTTTGGCTAAATTCGAAGATTCACTAAATCTCTTATTGCAACCTTCAAATTTACAACATAAGGGTTTCTCTCCTGTGTGGACTCTATTATGAATCGAAAGACTCGATGATGTTGCAAATTTTTTATTACAAGTCGAGCATTTGAATGGCTTTTCTCCTGAATGGATCCTTAAATGTTGGGTAAGCATTGATTCAACTGCAAATGTTGAATTGCACACATCACATTTCCACGGCTTGTAATTGGTATGTATATGCATATGCCTCAACAACTTTTGACGTTGCGGGAAGTGCTTACCGCTATGACGTTCGCAACCAACCCACTTACAGCTATAGGATGACTTTCCCGACCCTATGTGGTCTTTAATGATATGCTCTTGTAAAGAGCCTGCATCTTCATGTGTGCGTCCACATATCACTGATTCTCCCTCGCCATTTGTGTTTATTTCCCATTTACATTTGAAGCTACTATCAATTGGAACACTTTGTTTCTTAACTTTAAGGTTAGATATGTTAAATTTTGTGGAAACTTTATTGCTTTCGTTGTTGACTTTAATGTCTACAGGAATGGAACCTGTATTGAAATCAACCGACTCAGGCGTTCGCAACGATTGCTTCTCGACCTTTGTACGGGTCTCTTCCATTTTATGCATACTGAGGTGGTCTAAAAAGAGATCCAAATTACTGAAAGTATTGTTACAGTTGAGCCACTCACAATTGAATTCTTCCGACTGCTCCCCAATGTGGTTGTTGAATATGTGATCCACTAAGTCACCATCATCTAGGGGTGAATAACAATTATCCCATTTACAGCTTCTTGAGCTACCTACCACTGAGTTACCAAATGAGTTAACCTTATCGCTGGGAAAACTATTATCAAATTTGAAATGAAAGTCATAGTCTCCGAAGTCATTGATTAGGTTCTGCTCAGATACATTTGTATGAAAATATGCTTTATGGGTGTTAGTAAAAGGGTGTATTTCGCGTGGATAGTGGATATCATCTATGTTTAAATTGGCGTTATTCTCCTTTTGGAATTCATTAAATATTTCATTAAATAGTTTTTTGTCATTAGTTTCTAGGCATAAGTTATTGGTATGACTGTGCTCCTCGCTGAAGCTTCCAAATTCTTCGCTTCCAACACCGGTTAGGTTTTCCTTTTCATGATAAATCTCATACCCATCAGAATCATCGCAATTCGTGTAGTAGCAGTCATCTAACTCGGTACATAAAACTTCACACAATTGATACTCATCAAGAGGACACTCTGCCTCTTCAATGCTCGGTGGGTCTTTGAAATTATCTGTGATATCCAGATCTTCTTTCTTCACCTGGTCTGGGATATCCAGAACCTCTTTCTTCACGTGGTCATGGGGATGACCCTCATGTGAATGAGATTCATGATGAGGATCATGAGAATGAATATGACCATGAATATGAGTATGGTCTTTGTGCTTATGAATATGTCCATGTACAAATCCATGAAACTTATTGTCTAGCTGGTTATCAATGACATTCTTCACTAACGTATTACTAATTTCTGAGTCTTCCATCATTTCCTTATCGTCAACCATATAATCATTAATCATTTGCAATAATAAAACTTATGAACTAGTGACGTGGAATCAATTTTTTTCAAAATCTCTACGTAAATCCTGCCGTATCCTACTCAAATTAAAAACCCTGGTGGTACTCTGCGATGTTACCCAAAAACTATAAAAAGATCGCACAGTTGGGGTCACGTGTCTGCCATTTTAGCTATTAATTTAGCATAGATATTCCAAAAGGGACTTTGCAAGCCAAAAATACCACCAGAGAGTAAAAAAAAACTGAGGTCGACACAATAGCCGGCTCCATTCTTTTCTCTCACCCAAAGTAAATATAAACAAATATGCAGTGCAGAAAAAGAATCGACCGTGCATCAATGTTTAGATTTGGTGCGTCCGGAGATATCAGTAAAACCGTGTATACGATGGAAACCACCAAAAAAAAAAGATAGTTGGGCTACCATACCAAGCACCATTAGTTTGTTTTAAGGTTTTAAAGCTAAGTCCGTGTACCTCAAATGATATTGTCAACCAATGTCAATCCTTTAAAAATAACCTAAACCTTTTTTATTATTTACAGGGCCTATACCCCCAAAAGAAATTCACGCTCAAGAAATTCATCCAGAAATTCATCTTGGACGCGGTTCGTTTAATTCAAATTTAACCCCGTCTACCTCAAATTCAGGTATTTCCAACACTTACAATAGCCAATTTCTCTCATATACCATGTGGCTATAGCCAAATAGATTGTAACACCCACCCTCTAGACGAATCAATACATAATTTCCCCTTACAAAAATATTATTTGTGCTCCTCAAGTATGAACAATAGTGAGAACCTGGCATTGTGGCATTACCTAAATCGTTTATTTTCGTTTATCCAATTTAGGGTTTATGCGGCAGCCATTCCCCAACTTCAATAGATGTACTGCAGGCCAAGATACCGAACCGCAGATCACCAGTATAATATTATTTTACTCACTCTAACTTGGTTCATAATCGACACCTATCAGTTATACAACAAAAAGGGTCTATCGTATACCGCAAACTCAAATCTGTCCTTACAACTATCTATTTACTTTTTCGGTAATTAAGGTATCTGACAGTCGATTTATCCTGCAAGATCATTCCTTTTTTACGTGTAATGTGATGAAATTACTACTTCGGGTAATAAATAAATACTCAAAAAAAACTTAATTCTTACGATGACTACTGAATTGGTTCATATAATAATGGCAATCATTGTTTCTCTACAATTTCATTGCCCTATTAAGCTTTTTTTTTCATTGTCTCGATGAAACAAAACTAGGCCTTTATTTATCTGAAATTAAGTTAGATATAAGGCATTGTGCTGCTTTCCCCAAACTATTTTCTTGACATCGTTGTTGTGGTTTACAACTAAAACCAATAAACCAATTCATTTACCATCCCATTGAACCATAGATTTGAGTAAAACTAGTGGATACCTACACTCGTTATAATATGGTTTTTCCTAACGTCTTTCATAGAAGGAAGAAGTCTCACAACCTACCTGATGACAAATTAGTCAAGAAGAAAGATAACATTTTCCGTCAAATTGCATACCCAAGTCCTCAGGTTGTTAAGGTACAGTCTGCTCCAAACCTCAGACTAGAAAGATCTGGGAAAGATCTTGCTTCATATCGTCCAATTGGTATAACTCAAAAAGTGCTAGAAGATGTTACCAATGAACCAAAACTTAACATTCATAGGGTGAAGGCGTCAAAGAGCCAAAAGTTCCTAAACAAGATCCTCAGGAAAAACGATAAAGAAATAAGGCTAGTTCAGAATCCGTCTCCTGAAACTGAAGGTGATACTTTAGATTCCATCTTAAATCCTTATGAAGAAATATTTATACCGGTAAAAGAGAAAAGATTTTCAGATTCACTAATGAATACCCACCCCTCTATGACCACCCAAAACCTTAATAATGTCCCACATTCCACCCAAATAGATATCAAATATTGTGAAAGCTCACGTAAAATGATGAAGTCTTCGTCAATGAAGAGGACTTCAAACAGAGTTTCAAAGATTTCCACATGCTCTAATATTCTTCAAGACTTGTCGTCCTTGAATATAGAGCCACCAGAGTTAGAAATGTCGCTTCTGGAACATCAGCCTTTAATCAATGACCTTAGTCAGGACTACAGTGAGATTGAAGATCTGATGAACAAAAATTCTGTTAGATTTTCAGGGGTAAAAAATACTAAGAAGCTATCCATTCTTAACTACCATAATCCTTTAGTGAATTCTCAAGCTAAATTTAAGGATCTCAGTGATGTCATTGAATCTACTGAAGATTATGATAACAAGATTTACTCAACTTACTCATCGAAGATGAGGAGAGAACCTCCAATATCACCCACAATGGAGGGGGAATCAGTTTCATGTGCCCCACAAAGTGAGTTGAAAAGAGTAGATTCTTCGATATTTGACGATAACGATGATTTAAGCCACAGTACTTCGAGACAGGTCTCAGTCGTACAATCTAGTGACTTAAACGAAAATGACCATGAAAAGAGCTCACTTCCATATACCGAATTTGAAACCATGAAGGACGTAAGATACCAAATCATCAAAAACTACTGTGTTGATTCACAAGTTAAAATAGTAAGTCCAGGTAAAACAATGAAACACGAGGAATTCAATCTCCACAGAAATCAAGACAGTGATGATCAAGATAGTCTATATGAGTTCAAAAGACCACTCAACCTTCCAAAGGTGGACTTCTCTAGGATTGATCGCCAGAGTCACATAGATAGTAATTTTGGCTATTATTTGCCACAGCAAGTCAATCCCAATATCATGATCTCTAGGGATGAAATGTACAGAACAGAGATGTTACTGTTAATTGAAACTCATGCGGTGATGGTCAACAAAAAGCAAGAAGAAAACAACCATCTTAGGCAGTTGTTGTTCAAAGAACGTCAAAAAAATTCATTCTTGTCTTCTCCACAGACTAGAGAATCCAATTCCGTTGCTTCTTCACCTGTGATGAGTTCTCCATCAAGCCTCAATAAT
Organism: Yamadazyma scolyti; assembly: GCA_003707025.2. Taxonomy (NCBI): domain Eukaryota; kingdom Fungi; phylum Ascomycota; class Pichiomycetes; order Serinales; family Debaryomycetaceae; genus Yamadazyma; species Yamadazyma scolyti. The sequence goes on along the minus strand of PPMW02000002.1, from coordinate 813,942 downwards.
GAAGAGTCTAGGAAGATTAGAAAGAAATTCATTCCAATAGACATCACTATTACCCAAGATTCTAAACCTCAAAATTATTTACCTTTCAGTAAGGATGCTGCACAATTGCTTCCTGCATTTGAGGTATCAAACAAGCAAAACTTGATGCCAAACGTGCCTGCTGAATCCTTGGGGGATTCACCACACTCAGAATTCAACTTGAAACCCTTCCGCATAACTACACCGAAACAAGGAAATACTCCTTTTGGAGAAGAGAATGAGGTGCCACAAGGTTTAGGTATATTTGAAGGTAAAAGAGAATCTTTAATTTCTATGGAATCGTGTTCCTCATCTGTCTACTTTACTGCTAATGAATCCTACTTCCAGATAGATGAAGAGGCAACTGAAAGTCCAAGAGAAATGACAAGTGGTCTTGAAAAATCAACTTCTAGTGTGGATATATACAAAAATGGCACACCTGGAGACTTGCAGATCCAAGTAGCTGACAAGAGAGATTTCACGGGCTCTACAACATTATCCTCACTTATGAGTAAACCCCACAACTTATCTAACGACTCCATCTTGAACTCCAGCATGATAACCAATCTAACTACCCCTGATTCTTTGGACTTCAACTTGGAAAGCAAGACGTAATGAATTCGACTTTTCTTCTTCGTGTGTAAATATTTTTAATGTATAATATTTTTTGTTCCTTTATTTTTTAGCCCTATTTTTTTTTTTTTGCAGCACAAATGTGTGCGCACGACCTTGTTTTGAGAGCTTAAGGCAGGATTCCATCCTGTTAGGGGTCATGGCTAAATATACATTCACTCAGTACTTTGTAAGTTGAATTATTTTGACGAAATTCCAAAGACAGATTCAATGTCCAAAGACAGAATTAATGAATTAATTGGGGATATAGATATTAAGTAATTCTTTTTATTTTATGTACAAATTGTAAAATTTGCGAATTCTATTCTTATTTCAAGCCACAAAATATTATAGAAGTCGCTACAAAGGACCTCAATTAAACGAATACCAAATAATCTTCATCTTCACCACAAAATTGCAGATTCTTGAATTGAACATTATCGTCGTGGATTTCCGAAACGTTCCGTTAATATTCAACACCTTTCTCTAGCGTTTTCTAAAGGACAGAAGCAACTCTGACTTAGACTTTAGAGGACATTTCAAACAGTTCTGCAAAGAAAATTATTTATTGATTCTACAGCAATTACTTAAGATTAACTAGTATGTTTGTAATTCTTTGATTTCATTTTCGTCAGCTACCAAGCCCATAACAACTAAGAACATATTTAAGTTGTTGAGAAGATTCTGTTTTTTGTAATAATTATTAATGTCAGCACTGTCTAGGGCTTTGGCTTTATTCATTACCGAGAAAATTTGGTCTCTCACATCATCAACAATGATTCTTTGATGATTTAATTTACCTCCCAATGCTAATGTGGCTAAGAATTGCCATACATAACTTTCACTAGCTGACTCATCTTCGTGTGGTGGGAAAATTAAACCAATTCTAGATTCCAACGAAGTAAACAATTCATCATAGCAAGAGGACCATTCAGATAAGTCAGTAGCTGATATAGTACCTTCACCTCTTATCAATTCAGCTCTGGATAATAAGGTAGTCAAAATAGACAACCCAGCCTTAGTTGTCGATACATATGAAACATTATTGTGTTCTATCAAAATAACAAGTAAACCAATGATTTCATTGAACTTGAAATCCTGCACGACGTTCATGAATGCCTTAGTAAAGGTCAAAGAGTGCACTTCTATGAGTCTTGCAACATTAGGTGGGATTCTACTATCTTCATACTTGGTGTATGAGCCCGCTTTCATTACTGTTAAGTTCTCCAAGTTTGACATGACCAAAGTTGCAATTGTCAAAAGCTGTTCTCTACTCAAAAATTTGAATAAACGGGTAACAATTTTTAACGCTTTTTCATGGTTCAAGCACTGTATAAATGGATTCACCTCTGAAGGATCGTTGACCCTAGGTGAAGTTTGTTCCAAAATTTTTAATGATTCCCAGAGATTAGTAGTGTCAACTTCATTGGATAATCTAGACTCACTCTCAATGGCCATCAAGTTAGTTATAACATTTTCTAAAATACTCATGATATCCTTCTTGGAATAATTTCTTATTTCGTCGCTAACAGATGAAGCAGAAATAGTAGCTTTTTTCATGGTGTTATTAATCTTTTCGATATTCAAACCTTCCTTTCCTTCTTCACTAGCCTCTTTTTCAATCTCTTTTTGGACGGCTTTACTGAATAACTCTAATTGTTGTCTTGGCTTCTTACCAGTAACAATAGATATCTTACCCAAAGCACCTTCTCTTGCATATTGGGTTAATTTAGGTCTTTCTTTAGCAACGGTAACCGCTCTTTGAACTTGCTGTTGCATTCTTTGTAATGCAACATCCGCTCTCTTGTTACGTCCTCCCAATCTGTGTCCACTTTGATCCAAGTAGGCTTGAGCAATAGAGTTATTTTGCTGCTCTTGATGTTGAGAAACTTGATGGGGTTTGGGGTGAATCACTTTGTAAACCTGAGCATAGAAATCTTCATTGTAAGGATCTTCTGTAACGATTTGAGATAATTGAAATCTGGTAACAAAATCCTTGTCTTTAGGGTTCATGATACCAGAGTACTTCATGATACGAGATACCTTTTCTTGTCTCCTGGCAGCCTTGGCCTGTTGCTCTGGAGTCAAGGTGAGTGTTTGATACTCACTCAGTGGTACATGGTGTCTTCCAGAAGAATGGACACGAGCTGGTTGACTAGCAAAATTTCCTGTGTCCTTAGCTCCTAAAACAGGGAACTGGGACAAGTTCACAGACTTACCAGCGCTTTTTCTAGCCGCAGCAATAGCGATGTCAGACTCATTGGAAGGTGCAATGATTTCTGATAATGGGACAGCAACTTTTTCAGTCTGGGAAGAGACAGATACAGGAACCCGTTGAGAACCCGAAGAGGGAACCGGCTGAGGTAATTGCTGAGCTGGTTGCTGAGGTACTTGTTGAGGAGCCGGTTGTTGAACCTGTTGAGGAATTTGCTGAGGAATTTGTTGAACCTGTTGAGGAAGTTGTTGAAGTTGCTGAGGAATCTGTTGAGGAATCTGTTGAGGAATCTGCTGAGGAATCTGCTGAGGAATCTGCTGAGGGGGAACTTGCTGACCAGGGATTTGCGGTGGCAAATAGTAAGGGGCTTGTCCTTGGAACTGTGGAGGCACACCAGGATATTGTCCGTAAATTGGGGGTAAGTATCCACCTGGAGGCAAGAATCCACCTTGAGGAACCATACCTTGCATTCCAAAAGGTTGTGGAGGGTACTGAGCTTGGCCTTGAATTGGTTGAGCAGCAGCAGACTTGTTCTGGTCAATGGCAGTTAACTGAGCTTCAATTTCTTCCAAAGACAAAATCTTCTTTTCAGGGGCTTCAGCTGGCTGGTCAGCTTTTGCTTCAGCTTTAGGTGCAACTGAAGCTCCCCAAAGATCGCTCATAAACTCTTCATCATTTGAAGGAGCTGCAGCAACCTGAGCATAACTAACACCCTGAGGGAGAGTTGGAGCAGCAGGATGCTGAGGAGTAGACCCGAAATTGAAGTCTTTACCAATCTCACCGATGTTTCCAAATGTCTCATCGTTTAAAGCATCATCTGCTTCGTCTAATTGTTCACCTAAGCCATCATAGGTATTTTCAAAGTCATAAGCTTCAGAACTATTTGCACCTCGCAGACTTGGTGGTGCATTAGCATCAAATCCAAAGAACGACATTGCAGTGGTATTTCTAATAGACTTCTGTATCAAATTTGTCGACGCAGAAATTTGCGAAAAAATGTTACACAAAAATTAAAATTTAAGTCTATGATGCTATATTGACTACTTACAGGATTATATTTACGTGAGTGCTTGTAGTGCACTGGTGAGTTTAATTTTCAATTCATCCCATTCATCTTCAGGGTCACTCAAAACCGTGATAGCACCTCCTGCTCCGATTCTCCACACTTTATGGGATGTAGTGTTATCTTTGTCAGCTTGATAATGGTATACAGAACGAATAATGACTGACCAGTCAGAATCGTCAGTTACAGACCAATAACCAACAACGCCACTATATATACCTCTACGACCACCTGCAACTGAATTTGGTTGCATGGACTCTAACTGCTGGAGTATTTCAATGGATCTCTTCTTCGGTGCCCCAGTCATAGAACCTGGAGGCAATGAAGCACACAAGATATCAATTCCATGATACTTATTGCTGTTGAATTCACCTCGGATAACGCTGACCAATTGATAAACAGTCCTGTACTCCTCTACACTCATCAATTGTGGTACTTCGATAACATCTATAAATTGATGCAAATCGTGTCTAATTAAATCAACTATCATCAAATTTTCTCCCATTTCTTTAGCTGTTTTTAGGATTTTTGTAGCAGCTTCTAAATTCACTTCAGGAGTATTCTTTACTGTGCCTTTAATAGGTCTCAACTCCACAGTCTTATTTTTATCTTGCCCTTTCCAGCTTAAAAACCTTTCAGGGGAGGAAGAGATAAGGGTACAATCACCGAAGTCCATAAAGCAAGAGAAAGGAGAAGGATTTTTCTGGGCAAGAATCTTGTAGACTTCCCACGCTTGGATTGAGCTTGGAAGAAAAATCTTCAGAGCAGTGGTGAGACACAACTCATAACTGTCCCCTGAATGTAGGAAATCTTGACACATTTTGAACTGTTTCTTATATACTTCTTCTGAAGGGAAATCATACTTTATTTCTTCTTGTGCAGATAAGAGTTCTTTAATATCGTTGACAGTATGTTTCTTTAAGAACTCGCCTCTCTTGTTGAAGTTTTGAAGTTTTTCTTTCCACTCTTTACACCAATTGGAATCATCTTCACGGCGATTGACAGACAAAATAAACCACTTATTGGTAAGATGGTCTAGTAGAATAAATCTTTCTATGAAAACCAATTTCATGTCTGGAGTTTTTTGTTCACAGATAGGGCCCAATATCTTGGTATCCACATGCTTTCCTTCTTCGTAAGAAAAGAGGCCAAGATATCCACCCAAGAAAGGGAATTGCCTCCCGTGGGAAACGAAACCATTGACTTTGGAAAGAATGCTATTTCGGGATATGTAGCTATCAGCGAATCGTTTTGCAACAAAACTCCAGATGGTGTCTGAGTTGAGAAGCTTTACAGTCTGTGAATTATCAACACCAAATTTCAGAATCTGAACTACGTGGGGTTCATCAACAGAATGAGTTAGCACTTCTGAACACCCCCTCTCAGGTAACCCAATTATGGACCACTCACCAGGGATAGAAGCGGAATTTAGTAGCACAAAATCAGTATTATGGGATTCACGAAATAGCAGATCACATACAGCCACTGGTGTCACATTATCAGCATCAAACTCCAACTCTTCAATGGAAACAAAACAGTCGTCTATATGGTCTGTATAGCTATCTTCAGAAAGTGGGAGTTCTTTGACTTGACATCTAAGTTTTGTAATAGCCCTCTTCAAGGGTTCAGGTTCAACTGAAAATATGTGAGATCGATCTGCAAGATTGTACTCTTTAGCGATACTATCAAAATTTCTAACTAGAGTATCGCCTTGTTCAGTACATATTGATTCAGGGTGATATTGAACACCATAGAAAGGATAAGTACGATGTTTAGCACTCATAAGTATTTCTTTAGCTTCCCCTACATCCGAAATTTCTGTGCATATTGCCAAAGGTATTATCTCAGAGTTCAATTTGTTCATGTCAACATGTAAAGAATGATACCGAACACTAGGTAATGGTGCTCCAAACTGTCCGTTGAAAAGTGGTTCATTTTCAATCAAAGAAAGAACGTCATATACTTGGCCATGTTTAACATCTTTAAGCTTCTCAACTTCATTACCATAGTGAAAGCAGAGGCATTGAAAGCCTAGACAAATACCAAATACAGGAATAACATGCTCAGGGTGCTTATCGAAGTATTTGAAAAGCCATCCGATAATTCCAACATCATTAGGATTACTTGGCAGGCCTGGTCCTGGTCCGATGACTATATAGTCTATGAAGTCAATATATTCTTTGAGAAATGCTTCATATTCCGTTTCCTTGATGAAATCATTATGAACCACCACAACTTCTCTGCCTGCAGACCTTTCAAACAAACGAGCGAGGTTGTTTGTGAAAGAGTCGTAGGAGTCGATCAAGAGGATCATGTGTGGCTTAGGAAGTCTGGAGTTCTTCGCTGTGAAAAATTAGAGTTGCGAAAATTTAGCTCTATTGTGTAGCTGCTCTCGTATATGCAAAAACTTTTATTTTACTAATTACAGAATACATTTTTTGCTGAGCTTCTCAATCAACCTCATTTTCTATGTTATTATTTTCATCTTCATCTTCATCTTCATCTTCATCTTCGTCATCGCTGACATCCTTGCCTAACTTCTTCAATTGTGCCTTGTACTTATTTTTGCTCTCTTCCATTTCTGATAAAAGTAACATCAAGTCATCAAGTTCAGACTTCGGGACACTGCCGCTAACAGTAGCCTTCAATTTCTGTTTCAAACTTTCTAGCTCCTTATTGAAAGATATTTCTTTTGTTTTGGACTCATCCTTCAATTGTACAATCTCCTCTTCAAGTCCTTTTATTTTCTTATCTGCAGTTTCAACAGCTGAAGATTTTTCCTTATACTTCAGAACATCACTTTCGAGCTGTTGCATATTAGCTGAACTAGTCTTTTCAAACTCAAAAGCTGTATCCTTAAGGCTTTTGATTTCGAATTCAAGAGACGATTTCACAGTAGAAAGATCGTTTGTCAATTTTTCGATTTGTGCATCTTTTGCTTTCAAATCCTTTTCTAATGCCATAACTTTATTATCTTTCTCTTTTGCTGAAGAACCAACTCTTTCCTTTAACTCATCTAATTCCTTGCTGTGAGCAGCTTTATCATTCTTCAAGTTTTGAAGTTCCTCCAACAATTCCTTCTTTTCGGAGTCAAGGCGATTGACCTTTTCAAAGTTTATCTCCAAATCTTTTTCCAATGAAGAATGAGATCCTTTCAATAGATTAACTTCATTGAGAAGCTCTGCATTTTCTGATTTGAATGCTTCCGTTTCAGATTTGAGGGTCTCCATAGCCTTGACCTTTTTCTCGAACTCACCTACTGCTGTCTCGTAATTCCTAATATCTGCCTTAAGCTTGGTATTTTCCTTGGTTGCATCAACAAGGTTTTCATTTACAGCACTTGCTGAACTTTCAAGGTCCTTACTCAACTTCGAATTTTCTGATTTCAAGGTTTCGAGTTCTTCTGATAATGCTTTAATGTTTTTCAAATGTTCGTTGCCTGTCATTTCAAGTGCATTATGCTTATTTTGCAATTCATCAAACTCATTGTCTTTTTTTTCGGCATATCTGAGTTTCGTTTCAAGTTCATCTTTTAATGATATTAACTCCTTATCTTTTGCTTCTATGAGGGCAGTCTTTTCACCAACTGCCTTCTTGTGAGTATCGTGAAGTGTCCTCAACTTGGAAAGCTCATCATTAAGTTTTTTTCTTGCAGCAGCATGTTCATCATTCTCAGATTCATGAGAAGCCTCAAGGGTGGAAATTTTAGACTCCAACTTCTTGATCTTGTCGCTATATTCTTTGATAACAGTCTCTGAATTTTGACTTAACATTTCTCTTTCCTTTTCAAGCTCTTTTTTCTTTTCGTTTAATGAAGTTTCAAGCTCAGCTATCCTTTGCTTAGCTTTCTCTAGATCTTCTTTCAAGATTCTTGACTCATCTTCAAGGGTTTGAGCTCCTGAGGCAGACTTTTCATGAGCAGCAGTTAAACCATAAATTTCACCTTGACGCTTCTCTAGTTCTTTTCCTAGATCAGTGAGACTAAATTTGAGTTCTTCCAACTCTTCCTGCTGTTTATTATGTTTAGATAAGATGTCATCCTTCTCTGTTGTGACGCTTCTAAGAGTGGTCTCGAGGTTCTCTTTTGATGACTTTAATTCCTTAATTTCCGAAGCTTGGAGCTCTGACTGTTTTTGCAAGGATGATTGAGTGTTCTTAACTTGGTCAAGCTCACTCTGGACTGCTTTCAATCTATGAGCCAACTCCTTAGCCTCATTTTCCTTTTTGGTCAAAGAGTCTTTTGCAGAAACCAATTCATTTTGTGATTCTTTGAGGCTATTTGCATCCTTCATTATTTTGCTTTCTAGATCGGTAAGCTTTGCTTCAAGTTCTTCAATCTGTTTATCCTTCTCGTGAACTCGAGTCTCGAGAAGACCACCTGCCTTAAGCAGGGACTCTTTGAGTTCACTCAATTCTTTTTCCACAGTAACTTTAGCAGTTTTAGATTGTTCCAACTGGGAGGACAAGTTCGTAGACAATTTAGTTTCCCTCTCCAAATTTAGTTTGAAGTTTGACGCTTCTTCTTGCACTGAAGCCAATTCATTCTTCAATTGTTCAATTTCATGTTTATTGGCCTGGTCTAGATCATTTATCTTGTTGGCGTGTTCCTGAGCAAGTTCTTCAATTTTTGTTGTATGAATTTCTATTGTTTTTGAATTTGCTGATTCCAAATCCTTAAGCTTTTGTTTCCAGCTGTTCAAGCTTGAGACATTAGAGCTATGTTCCCCTAGAAGCTTCGCATTCTCAGTCCTCAACTCTTCAATTAGGGTCTCCAATTTAAATCCTTCATTAGATAAATCTTCATTGGCCTTGATCTTTTCCTTTAATTCCTTTTCCACAATTTGAAGTTTTGCTTTCAAATCTTCATTAGCGGCCTCTAGGACGCCATATTTCAACTGCAAAGATTTCATCACTTCACTGCTAGATTGTTTCTGAGTCGCTGACTCATCTTTAAGGTTAGCAAATTCGTCATTAAGCTGCTGGTAAGTTGCTTGTAATTCAGAATATTTAGCCAAAGCAGACTCAGCCTCCTTGTCTTTTTCAGAAATTAGTGTCTTCAAACGTTCGACTTCAGTATCAGCGCTGACTTTAGACGACTTAAGCTCTTGAAATGCACCAGCAGCAGACCTCAATTTATCCATAAGATGTTCATTATTTGCCTCTGCGTCTGTTAATTTTTCCTTGAGTTCCTTTAATGCAGTTTCACTAGCAGATTTCGAGTCGTTCAATAGTCCCTCCAAATTTGAGATTTTTTGCTTCAATGAAACGTTCTCAACCAGAAGTTTATTAATCAGTTCCTGATTTTTTTTATTGATCTTCTCTATATCGCCTTTCAATTTGTCTATTTCTTTTTGCAAAACTTTAATACTTGAATCAGCATCTTTCTTTTCTTTCGAAAGATGAAACAATTCACGACTCATTTTATTTATGCCATCTTCCGCTTTTTTTCGAAGCTCCTCTGTCGATTTTAACTTAGCTGTCAAGGATGTGACTTGCTCAGTGGATGCTGACAACTTTTTCTTTATTTCTTGTAGTTCCTTTGAGTAAGTAGTGGACGATTTTTCCAAGTCAGACTTTGTTGTATTCAAAAGAGACAACTGCTTGTTCAAATCCTCTAACTCAAGCAACGTTCCTCTGTTCTTTTCTTTCAATTCATTATGTGCTTGTTCTGTTCTGGATAGCTGACCTTCGAGATCTTGGGATTTTTTCGTAAGTTCTTTGATTTTACAGCTCAAATTAACCTCAATCTCTTTGTTATTCGATTTTTCCAGTTCAAGTTCATTATATAAACTCTTGAATTTGGTATCGAGGTCCTCATAGTCTTCAAATGATATTTTGATCTGTGGTTCGAAATTCGGGTCATGGAATAAAGCTCTCTTTATTCTTGAGAAGTTATCCTTTATCAAATTTACATATAAGGAGTCGAAGTACACATCAGGTAAGCCACTATGGTCTTGCTGGGCGAATAAAAAGGAATCCTCCTCAAAGACCTTGAACGGTGTACTTTCTTTGAATTGTCTTACTTTCAATGAGTAATTGTCTTTACCCAAGGATTTCGTCAACAAGGCATGTACATCCTTTCTTGTTATAGGCGAGTCTTTTGTGGAAAATTCATATACAACTCCCAATAATATGGTTGCCATGCCCCTGGTTATTTCGGATGCCTCTGAGGAGTTGTTGGTCAAAAAGGATAGAATGGTATGTAAAATAGTAGAATCTTTCAAGAAATCATTAACCACTTCTGGGTCCTCATACATCCAACATGTCAATAACATCATGTAACCAATTGAGATACGAGGATCGCTGTTTTCTAGATGCGTAATCAAAAGGCCACCAATAGCTTCAATACTGTTCAATTCCTCCTCTCCTAAATTTGCATCGCCAGTTTTCAATTCTTTTGTGATTGTCTTGCATTCGTCATTATTATCGAAAGCATATAATAAAATTACAGAGGCAAACCACACTCTGTAGGGGTTTAACTTGGCATCTATGTCATACTCCATGAGAGTTGAAAAAATATTAGCAACTGGAGTTGGAATAGAGTCATCAGTGCCATCATTTCGATATGAGTCTCCATTTGAAACTTGGTCACCTTTGAAAGTATTCACTTGGTCCTGTATGAAAGCAATTTGTGCTTCAGAATTTCCGGCGAAATATGCCTTTAAACAGTAAGTAGCAGTTGTTCTGATTCCGAAGCAATGGACAGAATTAATGAACAATGACCAGTTCAATAGAGCGAGGGTAATAGGAATTTGCTTGGCATAAGATTGAATTTGAGTGGGTAAGGTAGGGTCAATATATGGGATATCTATGTTAGCAAATTGTAGTTGAATTTCGTTATTGTTTCGTATGATATCAGCGGTGGTAAGAAGACCAATTGTTCTAATATCATTTATAGTTTCTGGTGCAAATATTAACCTCAAGACAATAAAAAGAATACCCAGCGAGTTCAATTTGTCTTGATTAACTTGTAAGTTATCGTTGTCCTCTGATACAAAAGTTCTGCAAATATCTAATGCTATAGTCATATTCAGGACTCGCTGGTCTGTCCATACCATGGGTGGAGTCAATAAAGCAGTCTCATCTTCAATAGCTCCTTCTATATCTGGCGGTTGATCAGACTCTAAAGGTTCAGTCAACAACTTTGCCAATCTAGGTATGCACTGAGTTTCTAAGAAGAATTTTTGATTCGAAGCATTATAGAGGAGTAAATTAATAATTAAGGTTAAGCAGTCTTGAACTAAAATTGACCCACGAATGCCACCCTCTTCATCGATGATATCAAATAAGCTATCGAAAGTATTTTCAAAGGCCACCAATTTTTGAATATTGAAGTTGTTGTTGGCGATGGCCATCAAAAGCAAAATAGCTTCATTTCTAACTGGATCGTTTACATCAGCCAAAAGGCCAACAATGGTGGATATCCCAGTAGGGATGTTTAACAAACAATCTTTAACCTTTGTAGCTCTAGTAGAAACTAAAGACTCCAAGAGTTGGATGGCATAGAGTCTTACATGATAATCACTATCATTTGCCATTATATCGAGAAGTACAGTAATAGGTTCTTCAGTTTGAGTCAACTCATCAGAAATCCACAAAGAAAATTGATCATAGGAGATATCTTCCAACAAAGGTGAAGGATACTTCCCATTTTGAAGTCTGGACTGCTGTGAGATCCAGCCTCGTGTAATGTCTTCGTCCCCTTCACCTCGTATTAATAGAATGAGGATACACTCCAACAATGGCTTTATTACAGAAGAGTTCTCCGAGTCTTTTTTGAGCGTTTGGATTAACGGCCTTAATCCGTATTCCACTACGGTTTCTCTATATTGACGACTGAAACTCTTTAAACCAAGAATTGCCGACCGCCTATCATTAGCCAACGAGGAATGCTGGAGTCGATTACATAAAGTAGGAATAGCTTCATCCACCAGCTGTACCTTTTGGTTGGACTGGCTCAATATGTTGTTCAAATAGTCCATAGGTTAATAGCTGCTCTGCCAATTCGAGTTGTCGGGTCAGCCACTCAAATCAATAACGTGTAGTTTTGTTCGCAGAAATGGCATCGCGATTTGTAGGTAATTTGTAGGATTGGTGATGTTGCACCGTGAACAGTACGGGCTTGCGAAGACAGAGAAGATACGACTTCCAGGCCTTGATGAATTTTTCCATGATGAAAAGGAAGTAAAATTGGGACGGGTGAATTCACTTTGGGGAAGCATCAAGATCGGAACTCTCCAGTCGAGATTAGACACGCTACATATGGTTCGATCTAATAAACAATTCAAACTTTCTAACAAGACTGTTACAAATTTGGCTAATGAGGTATTTGGCTTTGAAGGATGGTCCACTAAAGTTGTGCTGGTGGATGTGCAGGTCACAGAACACGACAAACAAGGTGAGCCAGATGATAAAAAGAGATATTCAATTGGTGCATGGGCTAAGGTGCGTATTACCTTGAAGGATGGAACCTACAATGAGAGTACTGGTACTGGAGAATCACATAATCTACCACAAAAAGGAAGCGCATATAGACTTGCGAAGATGCTGGCAGTTACAGATGCAGTTCGTAGAGGAATAATGGAACTACCGCTTCTCACAGTAGATCAAGATTAATAAATAATTATATGTATTGTATTAAAAATCTAACGTATTTCTGATAGGAAATTCGTTAATCTTAGGAACTGGAATCTCTGCAATCATGTAAACTTCACCATTGTCATCGATTCTTTCCCTGTCCCTGTCCTCCATCTTGTGGATCTCTTCTATATTTTCATTCAAGAAAGTAATGATTTCGATCCAGTTCTTTTGTAACTGGTAGGCCTTCTCTCTTTGGCCTCTTCTGATCAAGTTGTCAATTAATTTGATGGCATCAGGCTGAGTCTGATCCATTCTCTCTATCAAACGTCCCACAGATTTAATGAGGTATTCTTCTTCGTAAATCGTACCCTTTCTACCTTTAGCTCTTTTTCTTTCCTCCCTCTTACGGTTTTTAGATGTTCTTCTAGAGGCTCCTGTCTTGGCAGTACCCGAGGTCTTACCAGTATACCTTGTAAAGAAGGAAGGCGCAGTTGAAGTTTCTGAAGGCGCAATAGATACGTTATCTGGGGCATCCAAATCATTGTTTGGAATACCATAAAATGCATAGGGATCTTCCTTCTTTTTAGCTCTAAGTTCTCTTAATCTGTTTAATTGTGAATTTAATTGTCCCTTGAAATCAGCCAACAATTCAGCAACTGTACCAAAACCTTCATTAAGCTGTGGATCAACAATAGTGTCAACTAACTCAGGCCTCTTTTGCTGAGACGCAATTAACATAGCCATATCATAGTTATAATGCTTACAGTATAAGGTCATAGATTCTTCCAAGTTGTTGAGGAAATGGAGTTGGATATATGCTGCATCAGAATAGTTGTGCTCTTGAGTCAACGCTTCACTCAATGAGTTACAGCATTCAGTTAACTTTTCAGAAGGGAAATTGTGGCTAGATAATATGGCCAAAGCTTCTTTCCAATTCTTACTGAACAAGAAACAGTCTAATGCCTCCTCAGGTTCACCCAAAGATTCGAAAGTGAACCCAGCCTCAGCATAATTCTTCTCATTACGTAAGTGCTGGGCAAACATATATAAGATTTCATTGTAGCGAGTATCATTGCCATGCTTTTTATAAATGGTCAAAGCATTCTTGTATAGTGTATGCTTGATAACGTAGTCGTCAAACTCACTCTGAACATCCGAACCTAACTGATATAACCACCCGAGTGCCTTTTCATAATTTTTTAAATAGTCATCAATAAGAAATTCTTTGCGCTTTGGCTGCTGGATGTGTAGGTTTTGCAAAAATGGAACGTACTCCTTTGGATCCATTTGAGATTGCTGGGCTATGACTAAAGTCAATTTGGTATTATATAAAGCCAATGCTGTGTTGTACAACTTATTAACATCCAGCAAAAAACACAAATGAATTACAGACTGTTCAGTTTGATTAGTATCGGTGAAACCGCTGACTAACTCTAATGCATCAGTCAAATTGGAAGGCTTTTGACAGGCATATGCTGTCAATACAGTTTGCAAATACTTATCAAAGTACTTAGGTTTTAACAATATAGATAAAATTGCATTACAGATCTTGTTGACCTTAGAATCTTTGTTGAAAACGTTTTTGGGTCTGTTTTCAATTATCTTTCTATGAGAGTTATCATCAATGTTATTAGAAATTTGAAGGTTGGAGAACTCATCAGCCAAATAGCCTTCATCAGATTCCTGAAGTGTATCCTTATATTTAGTCTTGGTAACATCTTCCTCGTGTAAGCACGATACAAAAAGGTCTAAATGGTCTACCTTGTCAATTTGGTTAATGAAGGTTTCTAAGTTGCTTAAGAATAACTCTGGATCGTAATCATACAAAATATCTAAGTCAATTCTATGAACCCTACAGGCCAAAAATGCTTGCTTATAATTTTTATCCTGAATAAACTTACGAACCCCTGACAATACCATGATTCTAGGATTTAATGTTTCGAGGTTACCTCTAGGAGCCTGCAAGATCACTGAATATGTAGATGGAATGACAGAAACTAGTATAGAACCTCTTTCAATTTGTCTGATTCTTTCATCCACCAACTGCCCTTCCATCTCTGGATTTAGGATGTCATATTTGTAGTTGCCAACAGCAGAGTTGAGATGGATGAAACAAAGCTTTGCTTGTGCAGTGGTGAACAACAAGTGAGATTCAGTGATGTTGATCGAAGTAACACCAACCGCTACTTGTGTGTCATTAGCGAATAACTTACCATTACTTGAAATACCAAATGCAGTGAGTTCACCAGATTCATTTATAGATACTTCAAATTCACGGCATAACTGAGGGAAGACAAGCACATCACTAAGGCTTAGTTGTTCGTCAATTTGGTGGACAGTTCCTGTAATTGATTCCAACATTAATGCATTAAAATCTGCCCTTGGCTTCATGAGTACCACCTTGGTTTCAAAATCAAGTGAATCAAACAAGGATGGTTCTCTCAAGTTCGTGACATCGAAAATCATCACTTTAGAATAAGCCAGACCATCCACTAAAACGGCCAACGATGAGTTGGTAATGAAAGAGACTTGCTTCACAAATTCGTCGCCTATGAGGAAATTGTCCATTGATATTTTAGATACAATCTTTGGCTGCTTACTCTTTATGCCATTGAGTCTCATGTAAGCCAAAGTGACGTCATTGTCGCTTCCTAATACGGCATAATATTCGTTAGATTTTGATACTGCAATATCATTTATAGTAGCCTCTATTATAGTGAGTTCTCTGAAGCTTATTGGAGGAGGAATATTTGCAATGGCGAATGGAGTGAGCTTGACTTCTGATCCGTCAGTAACGAGAGTCATGCCCACGTCCTCTCCTAAACGCGTTGGGCCTGAACATATAGTGTAGGCCATATCTATAATCAATATACCTTGGTTGGAAGTACCTATCATCAAATGGAGGGGCTTTTCAGGGTGGAATTTAATAAATTTCACTATGTTCGAAGGGTCATGCTGATTCACAATAATTTCTTGCTTCAAATACCAGTGGTAGTTCTTAGTGGTCCATAATTGCACTTTGTTATGGAGATGGAAAGCCAAAACTTCAGAATTACTGGACCATTGCAAGTCAAGAATTTGATCTTGAGCAGGGTTTAACCTCGTATTGAATTCCCCACGTATTAAACCATTTCTCTCGTAGAAAAGTAAATCCAATTGTGGTTTGCCTTCTTCATTAAGACTCCTGGATGTAGATGCGATCAAGGAACCCTGCGGTTTCCATGACAAGTTGTGTTCCAAACCATCCTTAGGCTCAGATACCGAGTCTAATTCTCCATCCCTGTTGAAAACTCTTATGACTCTTCTTTCATAAACATCAGTGCTATCTTCTACAGTAACGTCCTCCCTGGTGATTATGCTGAAATATTCACAATCACCTCTCCAACTGATCTTACATGAATTGGTATCGAATTCGGAAATTGTACCTCTTTGGACTTGAGCAACGGTTGGATCTCTGAACAGGGAATTATCATCCTTCAAATCTAAACCTGCATGCCTCAAGGCGTCCTTTTCTCTCTCTAGTGCTCTGGCACCCTTACCTCTAAATTGGGTTTCTGCCTTACCCCAGCCGACAGAGACATGTTTTGCTTTGGAGATCTTGATATCGTTTGGGTTTAGCATCTTCTCAACAATGGGCTCAAAAGATCTGGATAGCAAGATCACGTTGTTTTCGTTCGTCAATAAAGTCAAAGTTTCCTCATCTGGTGACCAAGCTGCAGCCTTCAATCCTATATCTATGGATCCAACGATCTCTATTATAGAATTATCAGGATCCATAGTGACAGGATCATAAGTAATTTGAATGATGTCACCATTGTCATGTATAAGCACTAGTTGGGAAGTTTCAACAAAGTGCACAAATGATAACAACTTGGAGTTTGTACTATCAGTAGGGAAGTTGGCCAATAAGTTGATCTCTCCAGTCTTGAGGTACTGCTGAACTTCGATGACACCCTCGTTTACTAATATTAATGCAAAGGTTATGGAGTCTGAAACTGCGTCAAAAACTGACTCATACAGAATGCCATCTAGAGGTGTATCTGGATAGTAGGTTGAAGTAGGAACAATGTTTCCTCTATTCAACGTAATCAAGTTTCTCATCAATTATCTGGTACAAAAAAATTTATCTCATCTCTTTGCGATAGTAGTTGCAATGCTTACATAAGAAAAAGACGCTGTATATTCTATATATTGAGGATGCTAATGGGTGTTAAGATGGTGGACGTAGTTGTTTACGGAATTTTTAATGGCTAGGTTGGGGTAAAGTTGACTTGGCTTCAATTCGGTTCTGGTTAGTGGATCGAATTTACCATTTTTGGAGAGATGGTCCATTATGAATGATTTTTCGTAGGTTATACCACTTGGTGTAACTACTGGATCATGGAATAACTCATATGACAAAGGATCCACAAGATCTTCTGGGATGCTATTAGTATCATCTGATGTGACGTCAGATAAGGTTGACTTGAGAATTCCGTTGAAATAATTATTTTTTAGTAATTGCAAGAAATCATCGAGTTCCGTCACGAAGTCTTTGAATAGACCGACTAGTTTTTTGTAGTAAGCATCATCGTAAACATAATTGAAGGCTTTTTTCAACTTGATTAATTGCTGTTCTTGAGATTGTTCGATAAGCTTGTATAATTTGTAGTAAAAAGGGCTATGCAAGACATTAGTTACCTCGTTAAAATTTTTAATATCTTGTTTAACTAATTGTATATCGTCATAGACGTATTTGGAGACAGTTTTGGGGGTACCTTGTACTTGCCCTTTTTCGTTTACTGGGGAAGGTGACTTATTACTTCCTTTGAAGATTGTTGTCAAATCCATTGTTATTGAGTGATTCCAAAGCATTTCTTATATATCCGTTGTTACTAGCAAGAATAAATAGTTATTGGCTCTGCATTTATTAGAAGCACTTGCTGCAAAAAAAAAAGTACGCTCTAGAAGTTTAATGCTTACGTGAAGTGGATATTACTAACAGTAGGTAAAATTCTAGATCTTTTTACTACGCTAGTACTTAACCAATCATGGGTTCCCTCCAAGTACCAATCAACCTAATAACCCAATAGGTTATAGGAATCATTAATCAATAGCAACTTAAGCGACTAGCAATTTGTCTCCTTTTCAAGTTGTCATACATCATTTATTATGTAATATTGAAACGTCATAGATTTAGTGATTAAAATTCGGATCTATAGCTATTATATACACACCCTTGTAATCAAATGCTTCACATTTGTTGCACTTGCTATGCCAACCTTTGACTCGGACTTTGATGTTCACACACGACTTATCCGCTGGGCGTACGTTTTAGGTAACACAAATTTTGAGTAACATTTTCTTCAATTTTGTGTAATCAAATTCTGACAATGCTCGTGCGGAACAATCCGTTTCAGTTAATTTGACAAAACGAATATTCGTAGTTGAACAAGCAGTGAGAGACAAAATGAGTGGAGCTGGACAATCGGAAGGCGCCAAGGAAGAGGCAATCTTTCGTTCAGCCACAATGTCGTTAGTACAATTATACTTACCCACTGAAATCTCAAGGGATTTAATCTACGACATTGGTAAATTGAACTTAGTTCAGTTCAGAGACTTGAATTCCAAAGTTAGTGAATTCCAAAGATCGTTCGTTAATGAGTTAAGGAAGCTTGATAATTTGGAGAGGCAGTTCATTTTCTTCAAGGAAGAATTGGACAAGAAGAACATTGCCTTGACGAAGTACCCTTATGAAAATGAGTTGGCCAAGGCATCACCTCAATCAGACATTGACGAGTTGGTGGAGAACGGTCAGTTATTGGAGGATAGAGTTACTCAATTGACGGACTCTTTATTCAATCTATACACCAAGCAAAAGGACTTGAAGCAGTTTAGTTTTACTATTCAGTCGGTTGACAGCTTTTTCAACCTAAACGCTGGTAATTTACCACTCGAGTTGAACGATGGTACTTCTTTCATTACCGGTACTATTGACAGAGAAAAAGTTCATGTTTTACAACAAATCTTGTGGAGAGTATTGAGAGGTAACCTCTACTATTACAGTGAAGAATTACCAGAATTAATCTACGACCCCAAGACTGAAACAAAGGTTAGCAAAAACTCTTTTATTATTTTCTCTCATGGTCAGTTGATTTATGAGCGTATTAAGAAAATCTGTGAGTCTTTAGACTCAGATTTATACGATGTACAAACTTCTGCTTCCGGTAGAGATAACCAGTTATCTCACCTTTCAGCTAACTTGAATGACTTGGACACTATTTTAGGTCAATCAGAAGTTGCCCTTAATTCCGAATTGATTGCTATTTCCAAGGATTTACCAAGATGGTGGGAGATAATTGCAAGAGAGAAGGCCATCTATAAGACCATGAACCGTTGTGACTATGATGGCTCTAGAAAGACCTTGATCGCAGAAGGTTGGATTCCAACCGATGAAATCGAGGTTTTGGACCGCACTACCAAGGCTGGTTCTCAGAACTTGCCTACAATTATAAACGTTTTAAGTACAACCAAGACTCCACCTACCTTCCACAGAAACAATAAGTTTACTGCGGCTTTCCAGAACATTTGTGATGCTTATGGAGTTGCCTCTTACAGAGAAGTTAACCCTGGTTTGGCTACTGTCATCACTTTCCCCTTCATGTTCGCTATTATGTTCGGTGATTTAGGTCATGGTATTATATTGTCCTTGGCTGCTGCTACCTTGGTTTTCAACGAAAAGAAAATTGCTACTTTGAAGAGAGACGAAATCTTTGATATGGCATACTCTGGTCGTTACATCTTATTGCTTATGGGATTATTCTCTATCTATACTGGATTCTTGTACAATGATGTGTTTTCAAAGTCGATGAGTTTCTTCAACTCAGGTTGGGAATGGCCAGAGGACTTCAAGGTTGGTGATACTGTCAAGGCCAGCCCAGTAGGTATCTACCCTATTGGTTTAGATCCTGCTTGGCACGGAACTGAAAATGCCTTACTCTTCACCAACTCTTACAAGATGAAGTTATCCATCTTGATGGGTTACTTGCACATGTCATATTCTTACGTCTTTTCATTAGTCAATTATGTAAACCAAAATAGTTTGATTGATATCGTTGGTAACTTTATTCCTGGTCTTTTGTTTATGCAAGGTATTTTCGGATATTTATCTTTATGTATTGTTTACAAGTGGACTGTTAATTGGGCGGCTATTGGTAAACTGCCACCAGGATTATTGAATATGTTAATCTCGATGTTTTTATCACCAGGAACTGTTGCCGAGCCTTTGTACCCAGGTCAATCAGGTGTTCAGGTTTTCCTTTTGTTATTAGCATTGATTTGTGTTCCATGGTTATTGGCCGTTAAGCCATTGTACTACAAGAGAAAGTTTGATAAAGAAGCTCAATATCATGGCGTTGACGATGAGAACAACACAGGCAGCGAGGTCACTGAACACGGCCAAGGGGATGATGATGAAGAAGAAGAAGGTGAACATAATTTCGGTGATATCATGATTCACCAAGTCATCCATACCATTGAGTTTTGCTTGAACTGTGTTTCACATACTGCATCATACTTGAGATTGTGGGCTTTATCTTTGGCTCACGCCCAATTGTCTACTGTTTTGTGGGATATGACCATCAAGAACGCATTTGGAGCTACTGGTATATCTGGTGTTATCACTACCGTCTTCCTCTTTGGAATGTGGTTCATCTTGACCGTTGTGATTTTGGTTATCATGGAAGGTACATCTGCCATGTTACATTCCTTAAGATTGCATTGGGTTGAATCCATGTCCAAGTTTTTTGTAGGTGGTGGTCATGCATACGAACCTTTCGGTTTCAAGGGCCTTTTAGATGAATACATTTGATTAGACGTTATATAACTTATATAAAATATTATAGTAAGAATCTCATCGCTCATTGCGCAGTGGAAATTTAAATCTCCGACCTAGTCTTCTTATAACTAAAAAATATGTCCTTACCTTTAAGTGTCATCATCAAAAGTATAGAAGAACCTGACTCTATAATACCTATATTGAAGTCATTGAATGATATTATTCATAGCTTAAAAGCATCTAAAGCGGAAATCAACCACTTGTCTAGCCGAACCTTAAATTTGACCTCATCGCATCAACCTTTTTATAAATGGTGTGGTGTATTATTGATCCAAATTCTTTCAAGAAACTATGAAATTATAACCAGTCAAGGTTCCAAGTTTATTAGTAGTTTGTTGAAAATCCTTGAATCCACTAACGGTAATACTGACTTGAAACTTTTTAACGCAACTGTTGAATGTTTGAACAGTGTTTGTAATGAAATCAGAGGAAAGCCTACCTTAACAAGAGAGTTGTTAACACCAAAGTTACCGGTGATTATTCAGACCTATTTAGACAATTTAGACATCAACCCTACATTGATAATAAGTTCATTGTCTCATATTATGATTAATCATTCTACGACATTTAGACCTTTCGGAAACAAATTGAATAAAAGACTAGTAGATTACTTGAAACAAGACTTTCACAAATATCCCCAGGCTTTGAAACATGAGATCACCAAGACTTTTGCGTTATTGCCAATTATTGAAAAGACTGACCCAGAAGTGGTTTGGGCAAATAAACTCAATAGCACAGTAAATGAATTGGTCGATACCGTTTCAGTTTTTCAAGACTTACTTGATTTTAAGCACGACTCCAAACTTTCTGCTCTTATCAAAGATCAAAGATTCAAGTTAGACGAATCTAACAGGATGTTTGATTTCCTACAAATTGATATATCCAAGCCTGAGACTTTGTTAGAACTATGCAATCGTGTTCAAGTCTTATGTGATATAATCACCGGATTTTCACAGAATGTGATGCCATTATGTGTTAAGTTTCCTGTGGGACGAATTATTCAAGTTACTGATATTTTAGTAAGCATCAATAATAAGTTTTTACCTATCAAGAGAGACATCAGGGATGTTGGAGCCAGGAACCTCATTGGCTCTGTAATCAGGGACATTCATTTCAGTGCTTTTAGAGTTATAGGTGGCCTTGCAACCAATTTCAGTAGCTCCTTGGTCAGATATCTTTCTAATATTCTTTCACTTTTGGAAACTACTATTCCAATGAGCAAGAGCACTATCAATCACGAAGAGATTTTGACCCACGAGTCATTTTTCGTTGCTTTAATTGAAACAGTTACTATTTTGTTAAAAGTGGTCAAGGTATATCAAGAACCACAAATATTGGTGAGATTTGTAGACACTGCTTTAGCCTTAGTTGAGCCAAGAGTCAGCGATTTACTTACAAATGGCGATGTGGCCAATGGATCTTCAAATAAAAAGAAAAACAAAAGAAGAAATACTGGAGACGTACCAATTGCTGATTTATTATCTCATGGTCACTTGTTCAACGCACAAGTGCCTGATTTTACATTGAATGTCGTGCGTACCTTCTTCACTATTGTAATACCCAGGATGGAATTACCATCTACTCAATATTACAAGATTATGAGATATATAACTGTTGCTGCAATAAGTTACAGTGCCTCCATCAACGATAAAAATGTACCTGAGGACTTAAAACAGTTGCTTGTCAATGCAGTCGTATACCCAGGGTTTGAAAAAGTTTCTATTCTTCCAATTGTGTCAAATATATTGGGAGATGATCCATTGATCAGTGTATTCACCAACCCCAGATTTCCACCACTTCCAAAGTTTATCAACACAGGCAGAGAAGACGATTATTCTGATGAAGAGATGGAAATCATTGCAGAACCAGTCAATGAGGTCAGCCTTAACATAGTTAAGAGGCCAGCAGTCTCAAGTGAGATTGAACTTAGTGAATCCAAAAGAACCAAGATTGAAACTGAGACTGAGATGCCTCAAGTCACGATTCAAGATACTGTTAAATTACAACCGGCCGAAGCTGTTCCGGAGTCAATTGTTCAATTCAAAAAATCAGAAGAGGAAAAAGTAGATGATATTGCAAACATTAACAAACCTTCACTAGAAGTTATAGAACAAGTCTCAGCTTCAAATACAATAGTCACATCCAAGCATATGGATAATGATGATGGCAATGATTCAGACTTTGAGATGCCAGAAATCAATATCAATGATTCAGAGGATGATGATTAGTTTACATAGATTGACGCATCACTAATATTTAACATGACTTTTGCTCATTAGTATATAGAGAATTGCTAAACATCCCACTTTGAATTCTTCTTGTTCTCTACTAGTTTCAAAATTTCCTATTTTGTGTGAAGCAATAACTTCGGCACTTCTTTCAATCACAGCGACTCTATTTAATTGTTTACAATGAATGTTTGAATGTTTTTGCAACCTTACTTTTGCTTACAAGCATCAAGCTGAGCCTAATAAGGTAATGCAACATACCTTTATATAACTATAACTATATAAGTCTTTGTTTTTCCTCAAATATATTCACTTCAGATCACTTTATCGCTAAGCATGGCAAATCTTAGTATGCATCATTGAGAAATTTATAAACTATACGTTTCTACACAAATAAAACACAGACTCGAATGACAGACGGAGAGAATGTACGGGTTCTTTTGTCTGAAGATGTATCACCACAGGATATAGCAGTACTCTTGTTAATCAACATAATGTCCATGTTGAAGTCTCCAAACAGTCGACACGCGTTGACTGTACCATTGATCCAGCTAATACAACGAGAGCCATTCTACGATGAGAACGGAAGTATTGTGGTGATACCAACAGCACTTGATCTATGTGACAAGGTTTATAAAGATACAATGAAATATTCTTTAGAAGAGGATGAAGAAATAAAAAACAGATCAAGTGAAGAGCTTAGGGTTGTACTCTTACAAGCATTGTGGAATATTGAGAGTGTCAAATCTTTAAATGCTTCAACAGGTGATATAACTAGGATGATATCTGATAATACAATATTAACGTACAAGGTAAATGATAATGAAATGAAAGTATCCCCAAGATCAGCCATGGGAAACTACATACGAAAGATGACTACTAGTTTACAGCTCCTCAATTTTGATGAAACTTTCTTATTATTTGAAGCATTTGTAGCTTATAGAGAACCATCAAGAGAAATTTTCTATTCTATTGGAGGTACAGCTGAACGTCACCAGACTGAAACTCAGAAACGAGGCAATGCAAAAGGCACTGAAGAGGATGAGGAATTATTTTCAAGATTGAAACAGCGTATTGATGATCTTCAAGATGATACCAGCATAATCCTGAATAAGGAACCACCCAATCTGGTCAAGGTTTTACCCATATCGAAATACAGTTTACTGAAGCTCTTGAAGAAGCAACAATCAATACTTGAATCTTATGGCCTGTCTACCCCAAGAGAATTGAATGATATAATGAAACTAATGACATCTAGTCTATCAAATGTTTATACCGTTCAAAACGGTGTCTTGGCTAGCTTAGCATCCTATTTTTATATAAGATATCTAGAGTGTCTTAATTCGCTGGACTATCAAGGGTCATTGCAAGCTTTACATCAATATTTCGACTACATGGTATCTAATAATTCCAAGTTTTACTATCATTATGCATTAATTTCAAGAGCCAGCTTACATCAACATTTCGGTGAAGATGAAAAGGCTTTTGATGCAATAGAAGAGGCTATCTCTGTAGCCAGAGAAAACCGTGATAATAACACATTGACATTCATTCTAAGCTGGTTATATAATCTCATGAGGAACAAGCCCCAGTTATGGAAGATTCAGAATTTTTACCACAGTAACAACGAACTGCATTTATTGGATTTTTTGGTCAAGAAATCCAAGACGGTTTCTCTTCTGTTGTATTCATTGAGTTACCATTTCGAGGCCTTGCATATAATGGATAACGGTGGTTCCATGAATAAATATCTTGAAAGTTTGTATAGGGCTACCTATATTTCGATAAATGATAACTCTCAGACTTTTATAAAGTCCATGGAAATGTCTGCTACTATTTGGGGTAGGATCGGTATCTTCACAATTAGTGAATTATATGCAGACTTGGCGCTAGAATATGCCAAATCAACTGGAAACAGAGTGGATGAAATTTCAATAGAGGCAAGGTTGGCGTATTTGAATTACATCAAAGGTAATGTGGATGAAGCATATACTGCTCTTGAAGCTCAAAAGACCAAGATAGATCAAGATTTTTCGTTGTACAAGACCTTGAATATCCGAAGTTTAATGTTATTAACGAAGATAAGCATCAACAAATGTAGGAAAAAATACGCTTCCAAACTAATGGAAGTTTTAAACAATGAGGATATTCAAGAGATCGACTTGAAAGCCGAACAGGTATATCTTGCCGCTGAAGTTCAAAGTTTGCTAGGTAACAAGGGTGCAGCAATGAACCTCATATCTCAATTTCTAATCACCATAGAGGATGATTCATTACAGATTAACTCAAATATCCACACCGTGATGAGACTCAAGCTACTTATTTGTCGGATATACAACGATTCAGGAGTTCATACCAGAGCCATGTCTCTATTACTCCAACAATTACAACTGGCCAAAAAAGTAGGGTTCATTAGTATTGTGGTTGAAGGATTAATAATATTAGGCTCAATTTTGAATAATATGGGAAGCTACGTAGATGCTTATAATCTTTTAATGCCTAAGATGGTAACCACATCAAGTGTAAATAACCGGGAATTGATCGCATGTGCATATTATGAACTATCAGTTTCAGCTTTCAATATTTATCAGAGCCAGAATCTAATGGAGAAGGTCCAAATGTCAAAAACAGAAGTATTTAACAACTTCTTAAATTACTTGAATAACAGCATCAACGGTTTCAAAGAAGTTTCCAATATATCCTTGATGGAGAAATGTTTCAGGCTTGAACTGGAAATGGCAAAATTACATGGATCGAATGACTTACTTCATCATAGTAAGACCTCATTAGAGAAGCTAAACAAGAGATTGGTCCTAGAGACGCAATTTGGTTATTCAAGTTAGTTATATTAGCTACTTGGAATCTAAATACAATAAAGGACCTATATATATATATATAGTATAATATAGGTAAGAGGAAAATAAACAGATTAGTCAGCTTTTGACTTTTCAGTAGCATCAATATTGGCCAAAATTAGAGCAGCAGCTTTCAACTGGATAACATTAGCGAATTGTTTGAAGCCCCATATTGGTACACTGAGCCAGCATAAAACCGTACCCAACCAGAAGAAATCAAAGGAGTGCAAATATAATGCCACATAAAATAATTCGTTAACAAGACAAACAACAAACAACACGGTTCTATTGTTGTAATACAATGACAAAATCTTGGACTGTTTTTCATCAACATTCTTATGGGAAGTTGATCCAGTAGATAACATAGCATACATGTGCATGTAATGCGAAGCTAAATCCAATGAAACCAACAATTGCCAGAAAATGCAATATTGTGGGTAGATTACACATAAGTAGCATATCAATGAAGATGTAGCACATCTGTCAGTAACCATATCTAATACTGCACCGTATTTGGTACCCTGATTGAATTTTCTAGCGGCGTATCCGTCGAACGCATCAAGTAGTCCGGATATACCGTACAAAATGAATGTAAAATACGGGTGGTTCTTCATGGTCAAGAAAGATGCAACTGCCGTTAGCACCCTTAAATAACCGATTAAGTTTGGGATAAAGAAAAACACCTGTTTGACCGTAACTTGCTTACCCATGATGTTAGGAGATCGAATCGTATTACTATCTGCGTCTGGTTCAGTTTCACTGAAAATTCAACAAGTTTGAATATGTTTCTTGGTATAAACTAATACTCAATTGATACCCCTTATAATGAATCGGTCCATGTGACGGTTACCTAAAAGATATACGTTCTCAAGTACTGTTGGGAGTTAAAAATTTTAAACTTCACTTCCCAGTGCGTATGCTTCGGCGGATTGATTTTGTGTAATTGTAATTAGCGAGGTTCTTATATCCTACCATTGACGAGTTAGTAGTACTCCATTATTTATTAGCTATGTAAATATTTATCTGGTTCTAATGACACCAGCGGCTATCAACATATTGATTTTCTTGCTGACTTCAGGATTTCTCATATGGTCTTGCAAAGCAGCAGGATTATCTCTTGCCTGGCCTAAAATACCTTGCATGACTGGATCTTGTAAAATTTGGACGATTTCCGGGTCTCTAGAAACTCTTTCCATGGTTTGTTCTGGAGTTTCTCCTTCAATACCTTGGAATCTTTGACTGGTTGCCTTCTGGTATAATTGGTCAATTTCATAGGTGTTCTTGCCACCTAATTCTACATCCTTCTCTCTGGCTTCATTAAGAGTTTCAATGACCTGGGCATACTCTTTCATAGCCAATTGTGCATTAGCTTTTCTGATATAAGCTCTAATGAACTTTGGATCTTTTTCAATGGCCTTATTACAATCTTGTACAGCATCAGGGAATGATGCCAACTTGGCTAAAGCTGCAGCTCTGTTAGAGTAACCTCTTGCATCTTCTGGAGCACGTTTGATCATCTCAGTATATGCTTTAACAGCATTTGGCCAGTCACCCTTGGTGAAATACTCCTTACCTTCCAATCTGGCTTCTTCTGCCTTTTCTGGGTCAATATAGCTTTGAGCTTCTCTGATTTTAATCTCCTTCTGGGTAGATCTTAATTTGTTCAAGACTTCAGGAGTTCTATGTTCAGTCAATGACTTGTCAAAGTACTTGACGGCTTCACTCAATTCATCCGTCTTCAAACAGATATTACCTAATCTGGCAAAAGCTTTGGAGATTAACTTGTAGTCAGCTCTTAATTCTCTACCTTCGTCAATTGCCAAATTACAGGTCTTCTTGGCAGTTTCAAAATCACCCTTTTCAAATTCAGCAGCAGCTCTGTTGTTCAAGTATGTGATATCTTTATGGGTCTCCCAAGCTTCGTTGTATTTGGCAATGGCTTCGTCAAATTTTCTCAGCTTGTATAACGCATTAGCTTCCGCTTTCAACTTATCAGCTTGAGCTTTGGTGTCAGCATCTTCCATCTCAACATCTTCTTGTTCTTTGCTCAGTGCCAGTTCCTCCTTTGGTGGTCTTGGTGTTTCCTTTTGCTCGGTCTTTTGCTCGGCCTTTGGAGCTTCCTGTGAAGCTTCCTTTGGAGCAGAACTAGAAGATTGTGGGGTAGGTGGTTCAGGTGCATCCATATCAATTCCCATCAAGGCTGCCATAATAGTCATTAATCTTGGGTCTGATAAGAATTGAGTAGCATTGGCCTTAGGATTCAGTTGGATGGCAAGTAATTTTTGAACCAATGCAGGATCCTTCATTAACTCACTGGTCTTAGGGTTATTCTTCAAATTGGAGATCAAGTTAGGATCCGAAAAGATAGCACCTAATCCCAAATCTGGCTGAGAGTTTCTGGAGGCGATTGAGTCTTCCACAGACTTCAATCCATCCTTAGCCATAGCATTATTGGCATCAAGCTCCAAAGCTTTCTGGTATGTCGACTTGGCGTCTTCTAAATTTCCTAAGCCGTAGTGAGCAGCAGCAACTCTGTTGTAGCCTTTGGCCCAAGTTGGGTTGATCTCAACTGTCTTTTCTGCATCTTTCAATGCTTCACCGAAGTTCTTCAATGATGCATGACTGGCAGAACGATTGGAGTACAACACATGATTTGGTTGAGGGGATGCTTCAATCGCTTTAGTGAAGTATTCGATGGCTTTTTCAAACTCTTTATTTGCAAAGTATTTGTTACCTTCAGCTTTGTATTCGTCTGCAGACATGGTCTATGTATTGGATATCTTGGTGGTCCTACTGAGATCTATATAATTTTTCAGTCGCAATTAATTCTAGAAGATTCTCAATGGATCTTACTGGGGCCACTAGAGGTAGGGCCCGCCTACAGTGGGGCTGCGTAGACCAATACTTGGTCCAGAGGTGTAGAGGGCGATGTTGGAACCTCCTGTGTGTATTAGACATAAAATCATCGTAACGCCGTAAAGTAAAATCATTAAATAGTGCATTCTTCTATGACCTTGTCTATCAAGGTGACGGGATATGCAGGACCATAGCCGTGACATCTTTCATGTCCTTTTAGTTTAGCCATCACTTCTACAATGTCAATGTTTAGATTATCTTCTTCGGCTCTGTATAAAAGATAGTCCCAGACAGACCCCATAGCCAATACCTTACCGTCATTTTTTTCCTCATACTGTTTCTTCAAAATTGGGGTATTTATAGGGTGGTTACTTTGCACCAAAAGTTGGCTAGTGAAATCTTTTTCATTCTTGGGGAAGGTGAAGCTTGAAGGCGGAGCAAGTTCTTCATTGCTTGAGGAATCAATATTGGGTTTACTCTTCAAATATTCATTCTCCGTTTGTACAATTAAATGCTTTCTCTTAATAGCTTCAAGTTCTGCCTTTAGTGCATTTTTATCTGCTTCACTCTTAATGAGTTTATCTTCTAATTCCTTCATCTTAGTCTCTTTTCTTTCTCTGAATGCTCTTTGAGCAGCTCTGTTTTGTGCTCTTCTCTTGAGTTGTAGCTCTTCTTCATTCAATTCGGAATCATCTTTAGTTAATAATATAGCGTCTTGTTCCAACAGAAGTTCTTTCTTGGTCTTTTTCTTGGGCTTACTAATTTTCGAACCCTTTTCAGGCTGATCTATAGATATAGGTGGTACATCCACAATCATTCCATTACTAGTAGAAGGTGAAGATTCATCACTAAACGAGTCTGTCTTGTAATGTAAGAAATCCTCATTATGAAGTTGCCCGAACTCACGAAATGCATCCTCACCAAAGTTCAAAGGGTCATTTAGTAAATCAATATTACTTTGAGTTAAACCATAATCCATATTCTGCATATCTGTAAGTTTCCCAACACAGTCTTTACCAATAGGTTGTTCAGTCATGTTATAAAAACTGTGGATTATTATATTACAAATAACTTTTTTTGTCGTTCCTCAACTGACTGCGTAACAGCTGCGACAGTTTTCAGGCTTTAATGAGTGTACTAATAGAAACTACAGACGGTAATTTTGTTATTGATGTATGGTACAAGGAGAACCCTGTAATAGCATTCAATTTTATAAAATTATGTAGTATCAAGTATTTTTTCTTCAGTCCCTTTTTTGATTTAGTAAAAGATAAAATTGTATATGGAGGTTTACCACAGTATCCAAATAGAGATAGTAAAGCAATTAGTGAATTCATGAATAGTACAGATAAAACTACACATAGGGCTTTAATTAATCAGTCATTACTTAATAAAGGTGTAAAAGAGGATAAGTTATCGGTGGGGTTAGTTTCTTTTGTCTTGGTAGATGAAAAGTTAAAGTCACAATTTTCCATTTTGCTCACCCCAGATATTGATGATATAAAGAATGAACTTACCAACCATATTCCTTTAGGAAAAGTGGCCGAAGGGTTCGATACTCTATTGAAATTGAACAATAAAACCGATATACGAATACTACATACCCATATCCTTTATGATCCTTTCCCAGATATTTTATCTTTAAAAGCAGTCACACGACACGATTTGATACCAAGCGAGTCTCAAATGTTGGCTGCAAACATCTTGAACCCAGATACTAACATTGAAGCATTAACTTTAGAACTCATGGGAGATCTTCCTAGATACGATATGAAACCATCACCAAGTGTATTATTCATAGCCAAGTTAAACCCAATAACAACTTCAGAATCATTGGAGGTAATATTTTCTCGATTTGGTACTGTAGTTAATTGTACAGTAGTGAAAGATAAAACTGGTGATTCTAAACGATATGGGTTCATTAAATTTGAAACCGATAAAGAAGCAGAGGTTGCATACGAAAAATTACACCACGGGTGTATCATAGATGGGAAAGAGGTGATTATTGATTTCTCTCAATCTACACGTAAGTCATAGAGCAGGTTTAAATGTTGAATTTTCTTTTTCTTTTTAGTTAACCTATAAATACAAGAACGAATCTCTGTCCATATCATAACCTCCTGAAAGCTACAAGCTTTCAAGACTGCTAAAACTCATACATTTCACACTCACAAAGAAAACAGCACACCATTGCATAAATTAGTTTAAGCAGTACATTCCTTGGAAATGTGACCAGCCTGTCCGCAATTGTAGCATACTTTGCCAGCACCGGTACGACAATCCTTAGAAATGTGGCCAGTTTTACCACAAGCGTAACACTTAGTAGTGCTGGCTTGACAGTCTCTAGCGAAGTGGTTTGGTCCACCACATTTGTAACAAGTGGTAGCTGGAGCTCTAAATTTAGGGGCTGGGGTTGCTCTCTTAATTGGGGCGCCCACACCAACACCAGCACCAGCTACAGGGGTACCAGTAGCATTACAGTTCTTGGAAATGTGTCCAAAGTTACCACAGTTGTAACACTTAGAACCCTGTTCTTGGGTTGGACATTCACTTTGAACATGACCAACCGAACCACATAAGTAGCATTGCTTGTGACTAGTCAGCTTAGGTTCGGTACACTCACCAGATTCGTGTCCGGGTTGGTGACAGTTGTAACATAATCTGTCCTGTTGTTCACAGTCATCTGCAATGTGACCAACTTCACCACACTTATAACAAGCTCTTGGAAATACTGCTGCCATCTTTTCCTCTTCTTCTTCCTGTCTTCACGAAAAAAAATTTTCTCTGCGGGAAAAAAATTTCTTATTCCAATGATATTTTTCTTGATAACGATCGTCACGAACTTTAACTTAGGGTGGAGACGTTGTTTATATTTCTAGTAGAGGTCTTTGTAGATAGCATCACCAATTTTAATGGTTTTTGAAATCTCTTTAGTATCGTGAACTCTAACAATATTAGATTCTTGTTGGATACAGGCCATTACTGATGCGCTGGTACTAATTATACGATCACTCGCATTAGGCTCATTATTCAAGGTACCCAAGAATTTTTTTCTAGAAGGCCCCAATAATAGTGGCAATCCATTGAAACTATAGTAGATCTCTTTAGTGTCCTGGTCAGTTCTTTGGTTCAAAGCACAACAATAATTCTTCATGAAATGAGAGTATTTCAAAATCCAGAGGTTCTGAGCCAAATCTTTGGCGAACCCAATACCAGGATCAAGAATTATTTGCCATTTTTTGACCCCTGCTTCATGTGCTTTAAGCAATTGTACTGTGATTTCCCTCGATACACCATTAATAAAGTTGTTCACCTCTGGATTCGAACTGATTTCTCCAAATTGTCCAGATTTAGGATCTACTAATAATTCAATGATATCTTCATTAGTATTGGCATCATATTCTGTTAATTTCGACATTGTCTTGGTGGTTCCTCTGGTATGATTGGCAACATAGGGACACTCATATTTGGCCACGATATCAAACATCTTCTCATCATATAATCCCATGGAGATATCGTTGATAATATCAGCACCATGGTCCAAACATGCAGCCGCAACTTCAGAATTGTAGGTATCAATGGAGAGTATCACATCAGCTAAATCCTTATTTTCACTAGCTCTGATCGCCTTAACTACTGGCAAAACACGATCTATTTCCTCTTGCACTGTCGGCGCAATGCTACCAGGTCGAGTAGAGACACCGCCAATATCAATGATTTGAGAGCCATCTTCTACTAGTTTTAAGGCATTTTCTAGAACCTGCTCTATATGTACACCGAAGTTCTTTCCACCATCACTGAATGAGTCAGGAGTGATATTCAATATCCCCATCATTAATGTTGGTGATTGGTTCGTCAACAAGTCAAACTTGAATGGGTTCTTATCACTATGTAACCGTGGTACAGGGATGTATTGTAACAACCTGTTAGACTCTTGTATTGCTTCATTAGCAGACGCTTTCAATAATTCCTTCAAGTGATTGTGGATAGGTTCGGCGGATACCGGATGAACGTAGTCAGGTTTGATTAATTCACATAAGGGCTGTAAGACAAAAGTCCTATCGAGCATAGATTTATGAGGCACCGTCAAGTCATCAGTGTTGATACATGAATCATCATATAGCAAGAGATCAAGATCGATAGACCTTGGTCCGTTATCAAATTCTTTAACTCTGTTTATATGCTTGTACTCTATATCCTTCAATATACTGAGAACATCATGTGGGGACTTGTCAGCAAACTCTACTTTGACAACTCCATTCAAAAAATCCGGCTGGTCCTTAAAATACATGGGTTTTGAAAAATACATCGATGAAGTTCCTATTACAGTTAAGCCATACTTATTAAGAAGTTCAATGGACTTATTAATGTTTGCCACTTGATTACCCCGGTTAGATCCAAATGCTATAAAAGCAGTGTGCTCACCTGATGACTTGATTTTTTCATTGACTGGCAAGTTGAACGAAGTACTAGCAGTACTCTCGGTTACATTAATTTTTGAAGTGTGTTCAAAATCACCTTTGGTTAAAACAGACTCTACACCAACACCATCAGTATAAGTGATAGCATTGGGTTTGGTCACAGTTACCTTGACTTCACGAATATGATCGCCGTGATTTTGAAAGATCAATTGTCCTATAGTCAGCTCCAATGCTTCAACAGTCTTGAAGTTTGAAGATTCTACATATGTGGTGATTTCGTCCATGATGTTATGAATTTGAACATTATGATGATGAAGCAACTTAATGGATAAGTCAATGTCCACAATTTGTCTTTTAAATCTTTCAAAGGTGAAAACTCCAATGATAGTTAATAACCTCAATCTACTCACATTTATTGAGTCTAATACATCTAAATTATTATCTCTACTTCTAGTGAGTTTATATTCAATCCAGTCGGCTCTTATCTCGGATTTGGCGCTTCTAACACATACAGTACCCTGCTGGCCCCCACCTTTTTTCTCATCTAAAATAATTTTACTGACTTCTTCACCTATATTCTGCAATGATTTAAAATTTTTCAGTTCATTAAGCTTCATATATTCCAGTACATTTCTAGATATGACAGCATAATTCAACGAATACTTGAGATTATCAGTTTTGGATGCTTCAGAAAAATCAGTATCAAGCTTTAATGATATAGTAATAGGTTGAGCTGTGGGTCTATTCCAAGCATCACTACCTGTGATGGCTGTAACTGCCAAGTTATTTATGAATACTGTATCTTTAAACATGGTCTTGCTGCAATGAATGAATCTATTTGATATGTGAAATCTATTTAACTTGGTTGCCGGGTGCTTCGCCCACAATATTGGTCTGAATAACAATTTGAAAGCTATAGATTTATCAAAGAATTTACTTTACATTTTCCTCTCATTCCTTTGAATCGCCTGGACACGACTTTTTATAGTAAGATCATAGTAGAATACCACGATGGTTATATATGAAGGAGAGAGCTTAGAAAGTCTATTTCTTGGTCATGAGCTCCACTTCATCATCAAACTCTACTGCATCAGTAATCAAGCGACCATACTCGCCGGTCTTCCTTATTTTTGAAGCTGCGTCCCCAAATGAGCAGTTATAGTCCTCCATAGCTAATCTGATTATTATTTCATTAGCCAACACATACTGAGAAAAGCCTTCTGCTCCCCAGAAGGCTACTGTTGGATTTCGTGACATTGTATCATATATTTGCTTGTCGAATTCTGACATTATTAGAGATGAGATGAATAATTGACATTTAGAGCCATAATATCCACCAACAAAAGTAGACCAATTGATCTTATATTTATCATGTTGTCTCATGGTTTGAAATGGAGATAAATCTTTCTGTTCCTTTGCTAGTTCATAAAAAAATGACATTTCTTCTTCTCCTTTTAATAACTTTGGAATTACTGACCAGACTTTCTTAACCCTTTTATTCAACACTTCTTTGGATGTAGTCACATCTGGTATTAACATCGTCTGATATTTAGACTTGACTTCTTCAATATCCACAGGGGTTTCCAGGAGCATCTTATCTACAATTTTTGTATCTCCCTTCTTCTTTTCTATCGGTTTATTGAAATCTATGCCGGGTTTTGTGCTCTTTGAAACTATTTTATCTAATTCATTATAATCTTCTAAGTTCCTGGACGGCAGTTTCTGCTTCAAGTTAACAGTTGTAGGTATAATCAACTCGTCCTCGCTGAAGTTTAAATCCAGGTCCAGATCCAGATCCAGGTCGAGGCTGTCTTTTGGTACAAAATTTATGGTCGAAGTGTTACTACTTGCCACTAGGTCATTCTTAATTCTATCCCGAGAGAACTGCTTTCTTCTTTTTGGTGCCAGGTCGGTTTCAAATATTGAGCTTCTTTTCAGTTTTGGATCTTGCACTGTTATTGGAGTTGCCAGGGACGACGAACGTTTTTTTTCTAAGCTTCCATACTTTCCTTTGGGACTGGAAAGGTTATTGTCTCTGTTTAAAACTCTTGGGCCTCGGGTGTCCTTGTACGTTTTAATTTTTTTGTTAGAATCTCCCATGAAGAATTGAAGACGCGATGGAAGAGAAAACAGCCTATATGAGATGATATATTTGAGACTATACAAATGATGAAGTTACTACTGTTGTTGATTGAAAAAGTTTGACAATTGGGCGCCAAAATTTGGATTACCGCTTGGAGCATTGCTCTGCATGAAGTTGCCAGAGTTCGGAACGTTTGGTAAACCTGCTGGTACACCTGCTGGTACACCTGATTGTGGGGTATTACCATTATTGAATAAATTCTGTAATGGGTTTGTATTTGCCAGCAGCACTGAAAAATTGGGTTGTCCTCCGTGAGACATAGTTATGTTCCCATAAGCATTGCTCATTTCAACTTCACCTGGCATATTTGATTTCGGTCCATTTCTAGCTGAATTAGTAGGCATCTTTCTAGACATTGCCTTTGATGAAATTCCTGAACCAATCTCAATATCAGGCTCATCAATAACCATACCACTCAGAATTGGTTGTCCTCCACTACCACCCCATTGTGCCTTGGAGACCCATAATTGATCAGCGTCAGTTAATCGTTCAATTGGTATGATGGAAACTCCATGCTGGTAATTGCAACAATCTCTTGGTCCAAATCCTACTCCCCATCTAGTTCTCAAGGGTAACGAATTGTCTTTGTTGAAGGAATGAAGTACTGCTTCAGCTTCCTTTCTGGAATATACTTTCACGAATGCATGTTTTCTCTCGTTATTGAGAATGGTAGATTGAACTTCTGCATATGGGCTTAAAATATTACTAAGCTCTGCTTCTGTCATATATTTGGGAACACCACCGATGAATAAAGTTCTGGATAAGACTTTAATAGAACCTTGTGGTAACGAAGGATCGAAACCAACTGTTCTTGGACGGTAATGTGGGTTTCCTTCTACATTCAATTCCTCATGGCCGGATGGTGGAGATTGTACACCATTGGTTTGGCTATTCTGGAACTGAGGTGATTTAACCTGTGGTTGTTGATGATTTTGTTGATAAGGAGGATTTTGTTGGTAAGGACCGTTTTGATTGTATCCACCATTTTGGTTATAACTACCATTCAGACTGTA
Source organism: Yamadazyma scolyti (assembly GCA_003707025.2). Classification (NCBI taxonomy): domain Eukaryota; kingdom Fungi; phylum Ascomycota; class Pichiomycetes; order Serinales; family Debaryomycetaceae; genus Yamadazyma; species Yamadazyma scolyti. Next base: position 778,062 of record PPMW02000002.1, on the reverse strand, counting down.
ACCACCACCATTGGCACGAGGAATTTGTGGCAAGCTCGCTGGTAAAGAGGATCTTGGAGGAGATCTTTCTCGTCTTTGATAGCTCTGACTATAATTATTACGGTTTGGCGATCTTGATCTATCTCTCCTAGAGTATTGATCGTTTCTTCCGTAATCATTTCTTCCTTGGTCTCTACCGTTACGGTCGCTCCTGAAATTGGTTTGTGGGGCAACTTGAGGTTGACTATTCTGCATTTGCTGAAGCATGTTGAAAACATTATTGGAGGGAATAGACTGTGGGGGAGGAGAAGGGTTAACTACCGGTGGAGCATTTGAAGCTACATTACTGGCTCCAGAAAGCGATGATAATTGTGCCAAAATGTTGTTGGCGTTGGCATTACTGTTTGTTGGTACGGTATTTTGAGGGTTTGGAGTAGAACTATTAGAGTTTGATTTCTGTGCTAATGAAGCCAAGGCCAGCAAAATGCTACTAGAGTTCGATGGCTTATCAGATGCAACTGAAGACGCCAAAGTTGAAGCAGCGCTTGTAGCCTTGGAATTGATATTTCTGGTCTGAGGTGGTGGAGACCCAGGTGGTGTAGTAGACTTTATGTACTTGGCTCTTAATTCACTCAAAATTTCGGGGTTGAACGTTTGTGCTCTCTCCCAAATTTCGATCAACTTGGTGAGCTTGATGGTCTGCGATTTTACAATACACAAGTCTAAAGCATCATCCATGAGGGATTCAATTAATTCACTTATTTTATAAACACCGGCTGCGAATGTGCCATCGGCAGCTGAAGAGTCAATGGTTTCACCATTCTTTCTTGCTTCATCAACGTAGGCTCTAACTACTGAGTCTAACACATACATCGAACCCAACTTATTTGATGATGGTATTGATTTACAAGATGAATAAAGTACTGGGATTAATTTTGATTCGTCCTTAACATTTCTAACGGCGATATCTGTCAACTGCTTAATACGCGAGCCCGATACACCGGGGGCTTTCAAAGTGGCTATCTCTTTTAAGATAGTTTCAAACTGGTCAATTTCACTCATTTACTACCTGTTAAAAGTGGTCTGTTGAAAGTGGTACACAAATACGAAAATATATAAGTTACTGAATTACTATAACTGTCTAATACTCTCTTTTTACTTACTTTGTTTAGAAAATATTTCAACTTTATCTCTTATCTGACAACTCTTACCTTCTTAGAGAAATATACAACGTCTTCCAACTTTTAAAATTTTAATACGTTAAAGATTGACTCAGTAAAAAAAACTTTTAATTAAAACTGGGAATGACCGCCCTTTTATAGCTTCGCCCATTTCCTTTCTTTTTTTGGTAAGTACAGCATTTTTTTCCATCACCAGCATAGGATTAATTTCCGTCGTTCGTCGTTAAAAAGAGTGATTAATCCGGGTAATGAGCTTCTCATTTTGTCAATGAAAATTTTGAAAAATAACTAGAATCAGATTCCAATGTTTAAAAGTGGATTGATAAGGAATTATAGTAGTGCTGTAACTAACAGTGGTGTTACTAGCAGTATAATTTCTTCCACGGTATTATTGGCAAGAAATCCTGTTATAACTAGAGACTTACCTGAATTCGAAAACCAGTATTATAAGTATCAAAATGAATTATGGAAAAGGTTAATGTGGACGTTTCCTAAGTGGTTCTATTATAGAGAAGGTACTTTAGGAGAACAAAGATTTAAGGAACTAAATAAACCTCCTGTGTACAATAATCCCAACTTAGAATTCCCGGATGGTAGACCTGATATCAAGCATTTAAGAGATAGAAGATTCAAGCAGGAATTAAAACTTCCCAAAACTTATAAGCAAGCGGAAGATGGAAGTGAAATCGTTGACGAGGATTCTACCGACAACTTGTCCAGAAAAATCATCCCAAATTCCAGAATAACTGAAGCCGATAAATCAAATGACTTATCAAGCTTGGAAAGAAAATTAAGTCGTTCATTATACTTGGTAATAAGCCAGGATGCTAAATCTTGGAAGTTCCCAAACTTCGAACTTCCATCTTCATCATCTGACGATGTTATCCCGTTACATAAATTGGCAGAGGATGGCATATATAATTTGGGAGGTGAGCAATTGAATTATTATAATGTATCATCAAAACCTTGTCATGTTATAACCAATGGTGATAGTAATGAGTTTTTTATCAAGTCACACATTGTTTCTGGGCTCTTCCAACCAAAAGGCTCAGACATAAAATTCCAGTGGTTGACCAAGGAAGAGTTAGCTGACTTTTTAGACAAAGATTATTATAACGACATCGAACACTTATTAAATGATATTTAATATCTATACATAGAATAAATACATGTAAATAGAACATTCAATCAACTTTTGTATATTTTAAAGATCCTTCTTAGCACGAATAGCTTTCTCTGCTGCCCATACAGACCTATCTAAAAGTGAACCTACGATTAAAACACCAGCTATAGAACTTATAACTCCTAAAACAAACCCAGACCATGTCTTGGCATATTGTTCACGGTTTATAATCTTTAAAGGAGAGATGTCAAAGTGGAAAAATACGCCTGGTAACCCACCTTGAGCGTGTATAGTATGCTCATGATCATCATCTTTACCGCCTTTTAATGGTCTATCGTGGAATATAGCGGAAAACTGGTTGGTTTCTAAAGCAGCATTAGCCTTCTCTGATAAGTATTCGAATCTTGTAGAGACAACCTTCAAGTAATATGAATATAAATGGTACTTGATGATATTTTGTTTGACTTCTCCATCTAATGGATGTAACGATTGTTTGTCAATATTAGCATTAGTGACAGGATCATTACCAAAAGATAGGTGATTTATGGTATGGTCAAAATTAAATTTATCCCGGTGTTTATGATATAAAGACAAATCATGGATATGACTACCGGAATCAGTAGAAGAGGCACCAGGAGCAAAATGTAAGTTACCACTAATTCTATTTATTTGGGTGGTTCCTCTAACTCTACAACCTTCATGATTATCGATCTCCGATTGAATAGTTTGTACATATCCTTCTTCCTCACACGGTTTTATATCTTTGCCATCGAAGAATGCCCAAGCTTTAGCAGCGTATGCTAATCTAACTGTTTCACAATCATTACAACAATGTTGCTTTTCCTTCTGAGGTAAAGCCCCATAACAATCACCACATACGCCATCCGGACGTTCGCTTAATCCTTTTGCTCTTTCTGATAATGGTATATCATCAATTAAGGTTGGGTTCTCTACCAAAATTTCTTGTCCGTCTTGAGTTAATCGATACTTCTGGAAGCCATTCTTCAAAATGTCTATATTGGAATCACCACTGACATCCAAGATATCTAAACTCAACATTGCACAAGGAATATTAGGAAATGATATATCCAAATTTATGTCCAACTTCTTGTTGATATCTCTATCAACAACCAACTCAGGTCTAGTAATAATCAGAGTATAGTCATGATACTCATTGCGGATGAGAAATAACACCACCATTACACATATCAACGTGATCACTCCACCTGATGCAGTCTTGATTTTGGCATCTTCTACTGTCTTAGCAAATGCATCTATTGATAGCAATTTAGGATGATGGGACATCGAATTATTGTTCTACGTGGATGAAAAATTCCCAGAATTTTCAGTCGCAAAAAAATACCAGTAACAACTTATGACATCAACAGCTAACAAAAACTTCTTTAGAGGATTGAAGCCATTGGTATACTCAGATGCTCCTTTGACACGAGCTTATAGTTCGGAAATTATACTTATTTCTATTAATAATACTGGGACTTATTTGGTCAATTCACGAACTGATAAGAGTATGCGAATTTGGAAGTGTCATAGTGACCGGTTAGTAGAGTATAAAGTTATAGAACAAGCCCATGTGAAGCCAGTAGAGCGAGTAAGTTGGGACCCTAACCATGAGACCACATTTTCTAGTGTAGGACGAGATGAATATGTCAAAATTTGGAGGGCTTCAAATGGAAGGTTGGAGCAAGAAATAAAGATAATTAAAGATAATAACCAGAATCCGGCAGTATGCCAATTTGTAAGTTATAGTTATGATGGTAAAGTTCTTATAGTGATTGATAAGGATTCCACTGTGATTTTTCTTTCTGTATTCGAAAATTTCAAAAAGATAGGGGAAATCAAATTACATGAGCATATATACGATATTCAATGGTTTAACTATAATCATAAATATTTCATTTTAGCATTACATGATGGAACTATCCCGGTATATGAAGTAGTGGAGGATGATTCAAGTACAGAGACAAGTTTAATCCTACAAGAAATCAAATTAAGAACTAAATTAACTGGACATAAATCATCAATTACTAGTCTACAAGTAGATCCAAGAGGTAAGTATTTTGCAGCTGGATCCAATGAAGGAGTAGTTTCTATTTATAACACAAAAGATATGTTAGTACATGGAATAATATCCAATGTGGATGAAGCAATTTCATGTTTAGGTTCTAGTAGAGATGGTACTTACTTAGGTGTTGCATTTGATAGTGGATCTAATATTCGCATCTATGATCATACTTCATCTCAACAAGTATTTGAAGTAACTAATAGCTTAGGAGGCAAACTGGTCTTACCTGTCATATCCTGGTTCCCTAATAGAACCGCTTTCGTTTATTCCTGTGAAAAAGGTACTAAAATGACTTTATTATCAAAGACAGATTAATTCCCCTTCCTGTATATACCTGTATATATCGTGTACTTGCAATTTTAAAATTTTTACCTCAAAGAACTTTAAAGTGCGCTTCAAAGTATCAGTTGTAAATTTAAACTTAAAGTAAATAAATAATTTCACAAGGATAAATTATTTGTGATTGTTGATAACTGAATTGATCACGATCCTAAGGTTAAATTTAGAGAAGCATTGGTGAAATAATTCACAACCAAGTACTCGTCATTTTGAGCTTCTCACAATAACTCACCACGTCCATTCATTCCATATAAACAAGAAGATTAAGTATGGACCAACATCCACAATTTCGTTCATTTTCAAGCAATTCCCATTCCAATTCAAGTTCTTCGTTGAGTAACTCTGGTAATATTACTAGAGTTAGTTCAACTCCTGTAGGTATTACCATGAACTTTAACCAAGGATCTAGTGCTAAAGATCATTTATATTATCAATGTATTGGGTTATTGAATAAATTAGGTCAGTTAGAAGGTATGGAACCGTTTCTAAAGGTTGCTCATAATAACGCTGAACAAAGTGCTGAACAACAAGCCTTGGCGTTATCTCAGCAACTACAAGATAAAAGAATGAGTAATGAATTCAGATCCTCGTTAAACTCGGGTGGATTCTCCATCCACTCAGATGGCTCCAATTCATTGAATGGAAACCTGCAAATATCTCCAATCTCCAATAATTCATTGAATTTATTCACTTTCACCGCTGGAGTTTTACCGGCTAATACTGGCGTTGATCCTGTCACCAAATTATGGAAATTATTCCAACAAGGTGCTCCACTATGTCTCTTGTTTAATGTCGTATCCAAAGATCATCAAATCCCAATTATAGGCAGTGATGATGTTCGAATGTGTAAAAAATCCGTCTACGATTTTTTGATCGCTGCCAAAACTCATTTGAACTTAGATGACGATATTATGTTTACTATTTCAAATGTATTCTCTGATAGCACCCACGATTTGTTAAAAGTCGTTAAAGTTGTCGAGCATTTATTACCTGCCAATTTGGTCTGGAATGGTAACAACATTGGTGATGTCACTATCACCAACGAACTGTCAAAAGTCATGAAGGAGATTATTGAGACGGAACGTAAGTATGTAAAAGACTTGGAATTGCTTGTTAAATACAAAGAGGATTTATCCAAAGCAGAACTCATTTCTAGTGAGCAGATTCATGTCTTATTCCCAAACTTGAACGAAATCATTGACTTTCAAAGAAGATTTTTAAATGGCTTGGAATGCAATGTCAATGTTCCTGATGATCTAACCCGAATAGGATCGATTTTCATTCATGCGGCAAATGGCCCCTTCAAGTCCTATGAACCTTGGACTATTGGTCAGTTGTCTGCCATTGACTTAATCAACAAAGAAGCTTCCAATTTAGCCAAGTCATCAAAATTGCTCGATCCTGGATTTGAGTTGCAAAGTTTCATCTTAAAACCAATTCAAAGGTTATGTAAATACCCATTATTATTGAAGGAGTTGATCAAGACTTGGTCTAACAATGATAGTTCCAGTTATTATGAACTTGCAGTAGCTCACCAAGCTATGAAAGAGGTTGCAAACCAAGTCAATGAAGCTCAAAGAAAGAGTGAAAATGTGGGTTTCCTTCAAAACTTAATTGACAGGGTCAGCAATTGGAAGGGATTTAACTTGAAGGATCAAGGCGAATTATTGCATCATGGCGCTGTCGCTGTTAAGGATAGTGAAGGTGAAAAAGAGTATGTCGCTTACCTATTCGAAAAGATTATATTCTTCTTTATTGAGGTGAACACCGTTAACGAGGAGCAGGGAAAGAAGAAAAGGGATATTTTATCATCTAGAAAGAAATCCACAACATCAGTCACTTCTTCTACTAGTAATTTACTAGAAAATTTGAACCACGTCAGAGACAAATCTCTGTTAGAATTGAAAGGAAGAGTTTACATACTGGAAATCTATAATATAGTATCGTCGAATAATCAAGGTTATACTATGGTCATATCATGGTCAGGTAAAAAAGAAAGCGGGTCTTTTAGTTTGAGATATAGAACAGAAGAAGTAAGAAACCAGTGGGAAAACTGTTTGAGAAACTTGAAGACTAACGAAATGAATCATCAAATACAACGAAAGTTGAGAGACAGTCATGAATTTGAAAGTACTCCCAATGGTGCCAATGACCAATCATCCATACGGTCATCCAATGGGTCAACCTATCACAGTCAAAGACACCACTCTTCATCGTCAACTTTCAGTATGATGAGAGGTAGTAGAAGCAAATCCACGAGTGAACCTGCTACAAGTCGGGTTTCATCTTCCTCTACTCAAACATATGGCAACAATACCCAAGAGACATCATTCTCATCCATCAACAGTAACAATAATGCTAACTCCAGCTTGGTAACAATTAAATTGATATACGATAAGGTAGAGATCAAGACCAATTTACTAGTTCCTTCCCTCATACCTTTCCAGGAATTGTATAACAAGATATCAAACAAAATAGCGTCCAGTGACGAGGTAAAAGATGATATCATGGTTAACAAATTAAAGTATAAAGATGAAGACGGCGACTTTGTGGTCATGGATTCTAATGATGATTGGCTTTTGGCTTTGGACATGTTTGAAGAAACCGAAGACAAAGTTATAACTATATGGGTTTCATAGAAATGCAATGACAGTTAGTATTTCTCTCTTCTCTTATGGCGCTTCTAAATATTACGGTAGATGATACTATTTACATTATTATATGACGTGTAGCTAAAACAGAACTGTTTTCTTCCCGCTGATTATGTCAAACATGGTGAGCTTCTGTCCAATGGTCAAAGTTGCGTTTCTGTTCAAAGTCTTTTCAACAACTGAAGTCCCTTCAATATTATTTGGTTTACCTCTAACTATTGTGTCTATGTCTCTTGCAACGGAAGAAGGTTTGACCTTAGTTGTGAAACTACTTCTGCTCAATACGAATCTATTACTGTGAGGACCTGCTGTATTTCCTTCCGGTAATGACTTTACAATGTCTTGTGGTAACTTGAATGGGTACTTTGAGCGTAACAATTGTGCTTTGGCAATACTTGCAAGTCTAGAAGTTAAATCTATTTGAATGTTTGTCGACTTCCCATGTAAGAAATGGTTTGAGATAGAAGGCTTATACTCTGAAGCAACGATTTCTCTCGATATCAATGAAGTTGCTTCCTCTTTGCCCCTACTTTGTCTTCCCTGTCTAGGTGATCTCAGTGATCTTTGTGGTCTTGGTGGTCTTGCAGGAGTGGTGGTATTTTGACCAGCTCTAGGTTCGCCTACTTGTTCGGTAGATCTAGGAGCTCTTGATTTTGGAGCTCTTGTACGAGCAGGTCTTGCGTTTCGTTGGTCTTGCGTTTCACTTCCTTGGTTCAATCTGGATTTATCTAATCTACTGTTGAAAAGTGGGTGGTTTGACATCTGGATCTTTTCGAATTTCATCTCTTTCATTGCTGGAGAATGTTTGGCTTCAGTTACAGGGTTCGAAGGACGTTTTTGATTTGGCTTTTGTGGACGAGACTTAGCTTCAATAGATTTCTTTATCTCAGCTTTTTTGCTTGGGTCTGCTTTCTGCAAACGGTTCTTATTAAGATTAATCTTTTCAACCCTTTCAAGCAATGCAGACATGAAAGGCGAAGAACCTTTATCTCCACCAGTAGCGTAACTCCTGACTGATCTATAGATAGACCTGTTCATAATTGATAAATTTTTCCAAAATTTTTCACCTCAAAATCGCACACACACGTCAAGGCCCCAGCCCACTACTATACCAACACTATAGGCATTCAATAACTCAACTCTAACTATATTACTGTAATCCATATTCGTTAGTAACAGCTTCAACCAATTGGTCAATTTTTTATGTCTAAACTAATAATTAATAAAATGTCGTATTCACCATCTATTGCCCACTAATAAACTACAAATATGACCGACATTTGATGTCGCAATCTCGGATTTTATGTTAATAACAAAATGTTACACAAACGCTGCTTTGAAATTTTATTGGTTCAAACCGTTTCGACAAATAAAATATAAAATTTTCAATATTTCCAAAGTTTTTTTCTTCTAACTAGACATCTTGTTTTTCATAAAACAGTTTTATTAGAACAAATATTATAATGTTGTCATCTCGTTCTATGTTACGTTCTGCTACCAGATCTTTACCAGCTGTTTCCAGATCTGCTTTAAGAATTGTATGTATTATAGATTAAATTGAAATGAGAAGTGGAAGAATTGTCCACTAACTTGGATGATGAAAGACCCGATCAATTATGTAAAAATTAGGTCCAATTCCTATGAAATCCAATCAATTGAAACAATTGAAACCAGGGAATCATATTGTTTTATCAAGTTATATGGATTGGTAGGATTCTATTTGTGGCGTAATTCATCGGGATTGAATCAACAACTGGCTCATGATTTAAAATAGCAGAGTTACTAACTATATATAGGCTCGTCCTCAAGCTTCTTTGAGAAGATTTGCTTCCGCTAAGGCTGCTCCAACTGAAGTTTCCTCCATCTTGGAAGAAAGAATCAGAGGTGTTTCCGACGAAGCCAACTTGAACGAAACCGGTAGAGTTTTATCCGTTGGGTATGTTTACTTTTATGATCTATGTTGAAGCCAGAATATGTTTCCTGTCCTACATGTCCTCCTTATCCGGCTCATGAGCCGTTGATACCAGGCTTTAGGTGTCGCACCGCTGATTTTTCATCTTCTTGTCAGGCAAGATCGGTTTCGGATTCGAGCTCGACCAATGAAAAATTCAACTGCGAGGAATCAAAATTTTGGCCTAACAAAAATAAGTTCCCCAAATCGCCTTGAAATATAATACTAACATATATATAGTGATGGTATTGCCAGAGTTTTTGGTTTAAACAACTGTAGAGCTGAAGAATTGGTCGAATTCTCCTCCGGTGTTAAAGGTATGGCTTTGAACTTGGAAGCTGGACAAGTCGGTATTGTCTTGTTCGGTTCTGATGCTTTAGTCAAGGAAGGTCAAACCGTCAAGAGAACCGGTAAGATTGTTGAAGTCCCAACTGGTCCAGAATTATTGGGTAGAGTTGTCGACGGTTTAGGTAACCCAATCGATGGTAAGGGACCATTGAATGCTTCTTCCTCTTCCAGAGCTCAAGTTAAGGCTCCAGGTATTTTACCAAGAACCTCTGTCCACGAACCTATGCAAACCGGTTTGAAATCCGTTGATGCTTTGGTCCCAATTGGTAGAGGTCAAAGAGAATTGATCATTGGTGACAGACAAACTGGTAAGACCGCTGTCGCTTTGGACACCATTTTGAACCAAAAGAACTGGAACAACGGTGCTGATGAATCCAAGAAGTTATACTGTGTTTACGTCGCTGTTGGTCAAAAGAGATCTACTGTTGCTCAATTGGTTCAAACCTTGGAACAAAACGATGCCTTGAAATACTCTATTGTTGTTGCAGCTACTGCTTCTGAAGCCGCTCCATTGCAATATATTGCTCCTTTCACTGGTTGTGCTATTGGTGAATGGTTCAGAGACAACGGTAAACATGCTTTGATTGTCTACGATGATTTGTCCAAGCAAGCTGTTGCCTACCGTCAATTGTCATTATTATTGAGAAGACCACCAGGAAGAGAAGCTTACCCAGGTGATGTTTTCTACTTACACTCTAGATTATTGGAAAGAGCTGCTAAGATGCACCCATCCTTAGGTGGTGGTTCTTTGACCGCTTTACCAGTTATTGAAACCCAAGGTGGTGATGTTTCTGCTTATATTCCAACTAACGTTATTTCTATTACCGATGGTCAAATTTTCTTGGAAGCTGAATTGTTCTACAAGGGTATCAGACCTGCTATTAACGTCGGTTTGTCCGTCTCCAGAGTCGGTTCCGCCGCCCAAGTCAAAGCTATGAAACAAGTTGCTGGTTCATTAAAATTATTCTTAGCCCAATACAGAGAAGTTGCTGCTTTCGCCCAATTCGGTTCTGATTTGGATGCTTCTACTAAGCAAACCTTATCTAGAGGTGAAAGATTAACTCAATTATTAAAGCAAAGACAATACAGTCCATTAGGTGCTGAAGAACAAGTTCCATTGATTTACGCTGGTGTCAACGGTTACTTGGATAACGTTGCTTTAAACAGAATTGGTGAATTTGAAGAATCCTTCTTGTCTTACTTGAAATCTAACGAAGCCGACATCTTGACCACTATCAAGGAAAAGGGTGAATTATCTAAGGAATACTTAGCTAAGTTGAAGTCTGCCACCGAAACTTTCGTTTCTTCTTTCTAAGCTAACTAGACCTGATATTTAGATTCTATAGTCTTTAAAAAATATAAAGAGCATATATTCAATTTCTTAGCGCGTTTTGTAGCAGTTTTTCGAATACTTGTTAACAAAGTATGGCAGAGAACTATGAGTTCACCGATGATCTCGAGTATCTTTTGCATGGATCGCCTGGAGAGAAACTAGGCTTATCCGAGGATTCAACTCAATATCGTAGTTCTTTTGATACAACCGTTGAAGTTCCCCAATCCAGGCGTCGTTTTAGAAAGAGAGGTGTTCCAGCTGTTACAGTTGAGAAGATCACCGAAGATATCAACGAAATCAACTTCTCTAGTGATGACGAGGCTGATATCAAGCAAATTCTAGTGAAAGATCGCAAGAAGAAGTCAAAATCGCCTAGTTCTTCAAGTGTTAATTTACCTAAGAATCTGAAACCACTTAATAAGGTGCTTAATACATCTGAGAAAGTGAACTTGGAGTCAGATAAGATAACTGAGATCGCCCAAGGTCCTCCAAAAGTCATACCTGGTGAAGGTAATGTAAAACCGAAGAAATCTAGGAAACCTAGGAAGTCTAAGGAGAGCATGCAATCTGCCGAGCCGGCACCTCCAGTTCGAGAAGCAGATACCTCTGCCGATGCTACTAATCCGAAGCTCAAGAAGAGGAAACAAAGAACAAAGAAACTGCAAAAGAAACATATTGCAACAGCATCTGAAACTACCGAATCTGCCGAAACTGCAACAAGCACTAAAGAGATCACTAAAAGCTCTGAACTGCAAGAGGTGGGATCACCTAAAATAGTCAATTCCTTGGATAGTGAGCACAATCCCAGAAATCAACAGCTGTCTAGGTCTACTTCCCCTGAAACAGCGTCGACTTCTTCAGTAACAGCAGCTAATTCGCCAGAAACAGCATTCAATGTCAAGCTTAAATCAGTAAAGTCTACTCACTCGAACAAGAAGTACACAGAAAGGTTGCCCAAAATTCAACCCATTGAGACAATTATGGGTCTCAGTAATGAACAAATTTACAAGCTTGGAAACAATGATATCAAAATCAAAAAGATCATAGCTCAAGCTGACAAGGCCTTAAGTAATATCATCAAATTCGTCACTGCTAATGAGGAATCTATTTTCAAAGATCCTGATCTCAAGACAGCGTTTATTAGCTTATGTATCAAAGTAGCATTGCATGGATCTAGAGGTTTAAATAAAGTGTTGAAAACTTATCCTGATGTCATCGAAATGTTTGGTCCGTACGACGAACTTTCGTTGAATCATACCCATGCTAAGTATACACAAAGTGAGAGACAGGTCCACCAGAACAACTTTGATTACTCGGTCTTATCGCATATAGGAAACATAATCATCTGGCTCAATCATGTTCAAGGCTTGACATACGTGTCTAAAGATGAAGTAAAAGATAAATTTGGAGGATACCATTTATGGGATCAACTATTCAAAGAAGAATCCATAAACATGAAAAGATGGAAACACATCATTAAATACAGGGAATCGTTTTCATTTCAACAAAATCAATTTATAGTGGTTATGAAATTTATGCATGTAGGTATATAAAAATAAAAGCCCTTATCTCGAATCTGTAGATTTCGCAAGATTCATTGAACTATGAATCCTTTTGAATTGGTAGTAATTAACAAAAACTACGTTGTGACTAGAATTGACTTAACCCCATTTTACAAATTCATCAATAAATCTTATGATAAGGCAAGATTCAAGTTTAATATCATCACAAGTCAACGAATTAAGTCTCCAACTACATTCATTGACGACTTTCATATCAATGATAATCCTGAATTTTTATTATTTATTCTACTTGCTCCTCAGGGCGTGCTTGACCAAACTACAAGAACGTTCAATGATTCCAAGAACTTGGAAGAATCCTTTGATTGTGATATCACATCAGAATATTATGATCTGCTCAAGTTATCTGATAATGTAATAGTAAAGGTTGCAGATCAAGATTATGATTTAACAGTAGATTTGAATAGAGTTTTAGCCTCATCTGGCTTCGTCTTCAAAGGTGTATCTAACTCAGAAGTTGTGGCCGAGTTGACTGCTTTTACCTCCTTCATGAGGCAGTTGGGATCCACGTTTCTTGAGTTTACGATTAGTAATTTCATAGAAAATTCCAAATTCGTTAGTTTCTTGGACCCAGAGTTTTCCATCCCAGAGGAACTTACATCACTAAAGCTCGAGTCCAACGTCATCCGTCAACATAATTTAGTTAGCTACTATTGTCAAAGATGTCAGTTTACTGAAAGTGGAACCCCCGATTATATTGTTGAAGCAAAATCTCTCGATAATGGGCCTTTTGAGAATGATATTGTAGCTTCTTGTGATTTCAACATCGCTTTCTTGGAACGGAGGATATATATTTCTGCAAAGTGAGGGTTTCCTATATAGAACTATTAAATAGAAATCAATTATAACTTAGACTTTGAATATCCGTTTGCGGAAACCCACTCCCTGACTGAGTCTAAGTCACGAGAGAGCCAGTTAATTCTGGAAGTCACAGTGTCTAAGGCTTGATTCAAGTTTTGATTGAAGAATGTAGTATCTTTGTCTTCAAAGAACTTAACCACCTTATCTTTCTGTTCTTGTTTAGTAAAACCACGAACAGCTAATGTTACAAGAGTTCCAAACATAGATAATTGAGGTGGATGTGCTTCAGTGATCTTGTCATAGTGGGTACTGAACCATTCCCATACTTTTTCAACACCTATAGCACTACCCGTCATCGTGATCAAAGGTTTATAGGTGTCTTGCCTTTTGATGATGTCAAACTTGAAAAGTAAACTAATGGTCTTATCCAAAAGCTTTTCGTCTCTGAATGAACCTAATGCACGCAATGCTGCAAGCTGTTCCTCTACAACTGGTGAAGTCGTATAGATTTGGTAAAGCTCATTCCAAATAGCCTCGTCACCATGTTTTGCAACCGTGTTGAAGATAGAACCTCTGATATTGGAATGAACTGCTGAAGTATCACCTTTGACGTACTTAGCAAATCTCTCCAGCGCAATTTCGACATATTTTTTATTGGAAGTACCAACAGCTGTGCCAAATAAAAATATTTTCAAGTTGGATTCAGCAAAACTGTCATCATCGGAAAAGTCATAACCATACTCATTCAATTTGGAACTAATCAATTCAAATCTAAAATCATCCAAGGCTTCTTTGAGTTCAGGCTCTTCAAACTTAAGGACTCCAGTGAGGAATCCAAAAGCAGCACCAATCTGATCCCAAACCACATGACTGGGTTCATTGCTCCAAGGTTTGATCAAATCTAACAAGTTAGAGGCAGATATAACACCAGGCGATACCAATGCAGAAGCATCAGCAACTAACCCTGCCCTATCTTCGACAGACAATTTTCCATCAAGCGCAGCCTTACCTAACTTGGCCCAACGTTCAGTGCTGTAAGAGGTTCTATAGATACCTGATTGCTCAGCATTAATCTTAAAGAAATCGTCTTCAGCATCAATTTTGATTACCTTGGAGCGACTATCTAATACCACACTATGGTCAACACCTTTGGAAGTTTTGATAGACAAAAATACTGGGTAAATGATTTTATCTTCTTCATCAGTAGCATCACCAGTATTCAAAAATCTATGTTGGGTGACTTCGAGTTCGTTATTGCCCAATTCTTTAACAGAAACCAATGGGTAGCCAACATTTTTGGTCCAGATGTCCATAACATCCTGAACAGGTTTACCACTAGCTTCTGCTAATGCGTCCCATAAGTCTGATGTCCTAGTGTTACCCCATTTGTGTTTCTTTAAGTAGTTAGATACACCTTTGACGAAAGTCGCTTCACCCAACCAATTGGCAATCATTTTCAATAATGAAGAACCTTTGGCATAAGAAATCGAATCAAAGATTTGATTAACATCATTCGCTCTCTTGAGTGGGACTTCAATAGGGTGTGAAGACCTCAAAGAATCAAGACTCAAGGCTTGTTGCAAATCATCAGTGACGTATGATTCCCAGACTTTCCAGTCTGGGTTGAAGGCATCACAAGCATACCAGGACATCCAAGTAGCAAAACCTTCATTTAACCACAAACCATCCCAGAAATCCATGGTAACCAAATTACCAAACCATTGATGGGCCAATTCATGCTGAACAACTTCAGTGACTCTCTTTAATGTCCCAACATTTGCCTTTTTCGGATCAATGAGTACTTCTACCGTTCTGAAGGTAATCAACCCGTAGTTTTCCATAGCACCAGCAGCAAAGTCGTGAATTGCAACCAAGTCACATTTTGGTAATGGGTAAGGAATGTCAAACTTTTCGTCAAAGAATTGCAATGTTTTAGCACTTACTTCGGCAGCATAGTGTCCCAAGTGTTCAGAGCCTGGAGTGGAGTAAACTCTGATTGGGACTCTGTAGTCGTTATTCTCGATATATCTCAAATCTCCAACGACGAATGCTAACAAGTAAGTAGACATGATAGGAGTAGTATTGAAAGTAACCTTCTTTCTGTCATTATCTAACAAAGTGGTCTCTTTCTCATCCAGGTTGGATAAGGCAGTGAGATCCTTGTGGGAAATCAAGGAGATATCAAAGGTAGCTTTCAATGCTGGTTCGTCAAATGATGGGAATGCTCTACGAGCATCGATTGGCTCAAATTGGGTCGTAGCCAAGTACTTTGTTTCACCATTTTCAACGTAAGTAGATTTATAGAAGCCAGCCATATCATCATTCAAAATACCCTTGAATTTAATGTACAATTTGGCAGTAGCTCCTTCAACTAAGTGGTCAGGCAACTTGAAAGTAACCCTTTGTTTATGATCGTCGAATTCAAAATTTTTAGATTCAATTTCAATGTCATTAACCTTAACTTGTTTATAGTCAATTTCTAAAGTGTTTAAAGTAATCAGATTAGTCTTTGCTAAGATCTTTAAAGTTATGACTTCTTCACCATCATAGGTGAAATCAGTGAAGTTGGGCTCTAAAGTGATATTATAATTAACAGGTTTAACATCTTCAGGCAATATTTCTCTGTCAACAACAGTTGATCCAGAATTGGTTATAGCGTGACACATGTGTAGAAATATTATACCGGAAGAACGTTGGCTTTTGTAGTTTTAACGCCGCTCAACTTTTTTGAGTTTCCGCAACCGCAACTTAAAGCCGTTTACTCTTGTGGAGCAGATTGTTGGGATGGCACGGCTCGCTCTAGGGTTTAATCATTATGAGTGGGTAGAAATGGATTGAATCAGTATCAGGACTTAGAGAGAAGAATAAAAGGCTTACTTTAGATACTTTTATTTAAAGTTATGTAATAGTGTGGCTGTTTCTCTGGGTCTTAACCTGTACGTAAGACCAAGTGAATACCGCTATCAGTTTCCACGGGGTCGCTTAATTCACCCACATTTAAATTGAAGGAGGCTTCTTCAAAAGGAGGTTGCATTTGGCCTTTACCAAACCATCCTAAATCACCACCTAGACTGTGAGAGGAATCATCACTAACCGTCTTTGCCACTTGAGCAAAGTCCACTTCTTTGTTCAAGATCTGCTTTCTGAGTTCTCGGATCTGTTTTATAGCTTCATCTCTAGTAGTGGTTACGCCATCTGGACTTTTCCAAGATTTTGGTCTTCTTGATTGAGTATGCTTGATTAATATATGAGATGCTCTTACTTTACCGTCTTTTACAACCGGCTTATACCCGTTATTCTCGAAATCGCTCAAGTATTTATTTAATTTGGTAGTATCAGTACCCTCTGGAGGAGTCCATGATGATTCGTTTGTAGACAAGTTTAAGAAGTACTCTCTATTGTGTTTTCTAGATATACGTATAGCATATCCCTCTGGTAAGCCCGTTTCACTCATGTTATATATCAAGAGAACTGCCAACTATTTGCTGCGAAATAATATAAAGTACACGACTTTTATGGTTTTGGTTGTCTACTATGTCTATACACCCTTGGCTTTTAAAGCATCCAAGACCTGACTATATACTTGATCAACAGGGTGGTCACACCTGACCTTAACTACTTTACCCTGTTTTTCAAAGTAATCGACAACTGGCATGGAAGTATCAATAAATGTTTGGAATCTTTTCTTGATACTTTCGATATTATCATCAGCTCTACCACTTGTCTTACCTCTTTCCAATAATCTTTCCAACATTACTTTCTCTGGACAATCAAAGAATAATGTGAAGGCAGATTTAGCAATTTCTTCTTCGAAGGTGAGAGCTTGATCCATCTTTCTTGGGAATCCATCAACCAAGAACTTGGTGTTTCCTTTATCGAATTGTTCGGAAATGGCTTGCTTCAATAATGCAATGGTAACTTCTTGTGGTACAATTTTACCTTCTTTGATATAGGTTGCAATTAACTCACCATATTCAGAACCCTCTCTAGCTTGTTCAGCACGTAATAAGTCTCCTGCACTCAAGTGAACAAACCCTTTCTCTTTAACTAATTTAGAACATTGAGTTCCTTTACCTGCTCCCGGTCCTCCTAATACGAAAATAACAGAAACCTTACCATCGTCAAACTTAGGAGCAGACTTTTTTGGCTCAACGGCAGAAGATGGTGCTTCCTTATTGTAAAAAGTGGTAGCAATGGAAGTAGCAATAGCCAATACACCCAAAGTTACTAAAAGCTTCTTTTTTGGAGGAGGAGGAGGAGGAGTTGATCCAGCTGCGTCCACACTAGAAGTTGGAAATTTGGGCTTCGATGAATTGAAGCGTAATTGTCTCGATGGTCTCACCAATCTTACGGAGGATCTAACCCCGGACCTCAACCCAACAGCTTTAAACATATGTACAATAAGTGAAATTTTCGTATTGAAAATGTCGCGTATATATTTAACTATAGGACTTTAATACGTCATCGGAGTATCTAAGATACTTGCCATTTATAGAAGAGTCCCAGCCCTTCAAAGCTAAGTTGACGTAAACAGTCGCAGGAACATCAGGATGTAATAATTTTTTGTCCTTATGCAAGTCTGTAAATCTCTTGTGGGATTCAGGTTTCATGGCAACTTTATGTTTCTCTCTAATCAGCTCTTGCATAGGTGTATCAACTACACCAGGTGCCACAGAAAGAGTTTGAATATTTGGTTCTTGTTCGGCAATCGTCAACATCAAATGATTTAAAGCTGCCTTTGAGGCACCATAACATCCCCAACCACTTGTAGCTCCAATAGAAGCACCCGAAGAAACAGCGATAAACTTGCCATTTGTCTTACGAAGTTCAGGAATTGAATGCTTAGCCAAATTGACCACCGAGAAAAAGTTTATGTCAAATGATGTTTTCCAGCTATCAATGTTGGCAACATCCACATTCTCAACTGGTTCTAAAGTACCAGCATTGGCAATTACTGAGTCAAGTTGACCGAACTTTTCAGTTGCAATTTTTATAGAGTTGATGATTGTTGCTTCAGAAGTGACATCCCCAGCATAAATTCCTACTCTATCCTCACCAAAATCATCTACCAACTTCTTCAAAGCATCCTTAGATCTGGCAACAGCCACGAGATATCTATCAGGTTTTGAGAGCCAAATCTTGGCAATGGAAGCACCAATACCTTAGACATTGTTAGTACATGCAGTATTCACCTCATGGATACCTACATACCAGAACTTGCGCCTGTCAAGAGTAGCACAGAGGTCATATTATCTGAGAAATTCTAAATGTGACATATCGCAATTTCTACATTAATGATTTCACTTATCGACGATTTCATGACCACAGTAGAAGAAGCTTCCAGCACATGAAACTGCCTCTAACCCTACCTCTGAAATACTTGATAATGTTGCTGATAAGATCTGAAGTTGCATTATATCTCCAGCATACTAATATCGGCTTACGACATAGATCGCACCAGACATGGAGAAAAAATAACAATCCTTAATAACTAGGTTATGTGTACACAGCCATGAATATAAATTATGATGCCGCAAAAGATACACTTTGTAAGAATATTCTAATATATGGATACTGCAAGTTTGAAAATAAGGGATGTGCATTCAGCCATTCCACCAGTGCATTACCAGGAAGTCCTCTTCCTCCAAGTCAAACTCAACAGTCGCAATCTCAAACACCTGCTACTTCGACGCCATCAAGCGCTAATCTGACAGCTGCACCCAAGAAAAAGTTCAATTTTAACACTCCATCGTTCCAGCCATCGTCGGTTTCGGTAAACAATAGATCAAACAAGTTTTCAGCTTTATCGCCCAAACTTGATAGCATACCCTCATTTGTACCTAGTGCAGTACTGGAAGAGCAGACCCAACTGTCAAGCATAACCTCAGGTAAGAAATTTAACCCTTCAGCGTCGGTGTTCTTACCATCCTATGAGCAAACCCCACCTCCTCAGCTGAATCAACAAAGTCCAGCTCCTATTAATAACCCTTATGCTGCACCTAATGGTGCTACTACTCCTTTGAGTAGCAGCGTAGATGTGTTTTATTCTCAAGGAGCTAATGCACTGACGCAGCAACAAGCTCCGAATAATTATCCTTTGAACTATCACCTTTATGCCCCTGCACCACCTCCCAGGTTAACTATACCTTTACCTCCCCACGAAACGAATTCTTATGATATGTTTATACCAAATGATTTACGAGAACAACTACTCAAGAGGAATGAAGCTACTTTGGCCACGTTGAATGGTAGGGGTAATTTACCGGATACCGTCAATGTTTATCATTCTTTAACGCCATTGGAAATGGAGTCAGTGTCAAAGGTGTGGAACGTAAATACTATGACATATAAAGTCTTTTCTAATACCGATGGGAATGCATATGTACTCAAGAGAGTTGATTATGAATCATTGATTGATATCGATACTAAGTTGCCATTCAAAACCATTAAAAAATGGCTGCTGATTGAAAATAATAATATTGTAAAATTGCACGATTGCTTTACAACCATGAGTTTTGGTCATAACAGTCAACTTTGCGTGGTTTATGATTACTATCCAAATGCTCTTACATTGGCCGAGCAACATATCAATAGAAAGTTAGGCACAAAGATAGAACCCATTACTGAAGAAGTTATATGGTCATACATAATTCAGATTGTAAATGCATTGGAAGCGATTCATAAGAAGGGATTAATTGCTAGAGATTCATTGAACTTAAGTAAGATTATTGTGGTTAGTAAAAATCGAATTAAGTTGTCTGGAGTTGGAATCAGTGATATTCTTTTTTTTGAAAATCATGAAAAGTATGAACACTTACAAAAAGAAGACTTGAGAAGACTTGGATATTTGATTCTAGAATTATGTATAATAATCTTACCTCAAGGTATGAGAGCAGGTGAGTTAGCAAGCATACTTTCCAGATTACAGCTGGTATTATCTACTGAATTGTTTGAGTTGGTTCTGAAGTTGACTTCTGAAATTGATCTCATTACTTTAGATGAAATAGTAGAAAAGTATTTAGCTAAGAAAATGTTGAAAATGGTGAATAACTTAGAGGAATCAAATGATTTCTTACAAAATCAGTTGACTAATGAGATTGAAAATGCCAGATTATTCAGACTAATTTCTAAAATAAACTTTATTATTGACCATCCTAACTTGAATTGGAAGGAGAACGAAAAGATCCATCTTATCAAGTTATTCCATGACTATATATTCCATCAGATAGATAACTCAGGGAGACCAGTTATTGATTTATCCAGAGTTTTGGTTAAATTAAATAAGCTAGACTGTGGAATAGATGAAAGATTTATGCTAATCACAAGAGATGAAAAGCTTTCTATTTTAGTGAGCTATAAGGAGCTAAGGGACCTTATTGATTCTGTATTTAGAGAGTTGAATAAATAAACAAGCCTCGAGACGCGATGTAGTAAGACCAGAGAAAGCGAAGAGAGGGAGTAAAGTTGTGGGCCTTAGTCCGCCGGTCCGCTGACTTCTTTGGAGGAAGCTGCAATGTTGAAGCCGAGCGAAAGGCCGAAAAATTAGTCATTTGCAACCACCGCATCCATGGCAATTCGTGACAATCCGTGACAGTGCATGTCATAGAAAATATGATACCACAATCTTGTAAATCTCACTATTACCAGTAATATTCGGTTATTACAGTATATAATTCAAACTTTACTGGTCTAGTGATAGACAGTGACTAATAGTATTTCTTTTGATCGCCTGACTCTCCTGACTCAATTATTTCGGGTTATATGCACACCGCAAGTTTTTCGCCATCATGACTCAGTGAGATAAGAAATTTATATAAGTCACTGGTTGGTCGTTTTAAAGGTTGAGATAACTTTAAGAAAGAAACGTTTCATTAAGTTATCGATTGTTATTATTTTGTCTAGTGTTTTTAGCCTGAAGCCAACAGGTTGTCATTTCAAGCAAGGTTTAAAAAGGGTTTATTTGGGAAGTGTATTTGTGTTTTAAGGTTCAGCGTTTCTACGTCGTTTGTCATTATACGAGAAAATGGTTTTCTAGATTACACTATGTGTGTCATGAAAACGTGTAAGTAGATAGCAGGTTATTTTCTCTTATTGAGTTAAAAGGTGAAAATGAGTTTATTCGACGAACCACAAGGTGGTCAAGAAATAGGTCAGGAGTCGGGTCAAGTATCTCCGCTTGGCCCGGGAGATATTAAGAGTCTAACTCCCACTATTGAAGAGGTTTTGTTACCAAATGATTATAAGTATTATCATAATAACTTGGATAAAAATCAATTCAATCTTACTTTGATTAACTGCTCGATTTTATTATTGAAGTTATACTATCATGGTAACGAGCAAGTTTCTATTAACTCATCAAATTTGAGGTTCTTCATCTTACAGATTTTAAAGAGATCGAAGACCTCAATTCAAAACTTGCAAGTGGCATGTTTCTATTTGATGAAGTTGATAAAATCACATCAAAGTAAACCCCTGGAAGAAATTATCACCAATCCTAAACATTTGTTTATGGGATTGATCATCTTGGCTTCAAAGTTTAACCAAGATGCCAATTATTCTTTCAAGACCTGGATCAAAATTACCGGATTGGATGAAGACGATAAGTCTAAAATTCAATTTTTGAAGAAAGTCGAGGTAACTTTATTATCTCAATTGGATTACAGGCTTTATATCAATAGTTCAGTTTATGAAAATTGGTGTAATACCTTATTAATTTTTGGTTATGATTTTATCAAATTTCAAAATATCTTGGTCAATTATAATTCCAGGTCCGAGTTGTTTTGGGAAGAAGATGAAGGAATAATTCAAAAGAAGATGTCTAAGTGGCTCAAATTTTTCACTAATTTGAATTTGTGCAATTTTACTATTATACAAATAAAATTCATGAATTATTATTTGAGCCAATTCAACAACAAAGTCTTCTTTATCAACTCATTGTTTGACAATAAACGGAAGTCATCCAATGATGTAGATGTAATCCAAACTCAAAAGAAGTTATATATGAATAGAGTTAATTTTTGACTTTACCTAGCAAATCTACATCTTATATATATACATACATCCATCATTACCCCATCTACCTTTAACTCCATCTATTTGCATGAATCCATCGCTATTTTTCTTTAGACGCTCTGATAATCCTTTACCAATAAAATAGTTATTGACTTTACCAATATTGTAACCTCTTATGACGATATCGCCATATTCTTGATCATCTAAATTGATCAATTTGGCTCCAATAGATTGACAAAGACAACCAAACCCATTTAAATTGCTGATAATCTGGGGAGAGAGTATTCTGTAATCATAAAAGTCATTTAGAACAACCGGTCCTACTAAATTATCATAACCATACTCTACAATTACTCTAGTATTTAATAAAGCTCGTAATTGGTTTAACAATCTAGGGTCTATTATTTTATGTTTTACTGACAGTGTCAAATACAACAATCTTAGTTTGGAGTCCCTTGGGCTGAATTTACCCTTTGAGAGAAACTTTAACGATTGTCTAAACTGAAGTCTTCCTAATAATGACAATTGGGACTTCCAAGTATCGATCAACTTGAAATCAAACGAACCTTCATCAACAGCTACGACTGAAGGTTTAAATGCTGAAATATTGTTCCAATCTGCTGAGTCTGTGATTACAATATGAGCATCACTTACTATAGATATGAAGAGTTTATTCAAGGTGTCTATAGTCTTGGTCACCGATTGCTTGGAGTTTACAATCACAAAAGTATCAGAACTACTTATAGCATCGTTTATAGGTAAATGACGCAAAGAAGAAGCAATACTACTCATGAAGTTGACGGTGAGGTACTCAGTGCTAGTGATTATTTTATTATTTAATTTTTTAACAGCTTTAACCCTGATCCCTCTATCCTTTTCGAACGAATACTCATTAACATAAACTGTGGACTCACCTTCCTCCTGAACCAAATGGTTAATATCATCCCGTAATTTGGTATATTTCATATTGTTGTCAAAGACATCACTCTCTTGATCATCATATATGGTTAATATGATCGAGTTAATCAAACAAGCAAACACAACAACAAAAGTTTCTATATCAGACAAGACAATATCATATGATATGGAAACACCAGTGATATTGTTACTCAACAAATAATCACCTACTCGTGTGACCATATAGTTTATACGACTGATTTTATAGACCAGATCGTTTATAATAATAGTTTTATCAGGATGTTTTTTGGATTGACCCACGAATATTCCCCAAACATCACAAAAATTCCCATGCCTAAGCTTATAGTGATCATATCTTATATCCAACCCAACTCTTAAACCCCCATAATCTAGCTTATTTGATTTATATATGGCAGACTCATTTGCCAACCTTGTAAAATCAATTGACGACTGTTCATTCAAAAAAATTTCAGGAACATCTTTGGTATACTCTATATACTTCTTATATAAGAAATTTAACGATAATGCTACCAATAAGATAACTAAAATAGTATTATCTGCCATCGTTTAATGGTACGAGATTATTTTGTTGTATTGGCGATCATCTTAAAAATGTCGTACGTGGAATTGAAAAACTTGTGCGATATTTTTAGAAGCCTATATAATAAACCTTATTTACAAAGGCAGTCATTAGAAAACTCCTTGTACGGAAATAACCATATTGACAAGCTGATATTTAACAATATCATATCTTTGTTTACTTGAAGAAACGAAGTATCTCCGGAAATACATTTCACCTTTTGGTGCTTATTTGACCTCCCCCCACGTTTATGATGAAGTTGCTATTTCCCAAACTAAAGTCAATACACCAAGTGTTCTCGGGAATCCTTCTGTTGTGGATGGTGACATTCTTTCTTCATGAACGTTTCCTCCCATTTTATCAAGCTACTCAATGTCAATGGAGTCATACGTCTGCGGCTGCCCCCAAAAGCCATGATTTTAAGAGTGATCAGGATCTAGATAGTCATGGTGATAGTACCATAACCAACGTACTTTTCATAGCAGATCCTCAGTTGATTGATAACCATACTTATCCGGGCAGGAATCCATTACTTTTGAAGTTGTCACAACACACAGTTGATATCTATATTAAAAAAAATTACCGCTCATTAATAAATCACTTGAACCCAGATTATGTATTCTTTTTAGGAGACTACTTAGATAATGGAAGATCTAGTGATAATACCTACTTTAAGAAGCAATACAACCGTTTCAAAAATATATTCCCCCATAAAAAGTATGGGTTCAAAAAGGATCATAATTTTTTTATTAATTTACCAGGAAACCACGATATAGGAATTGGAGATGGCGTCAAGCTTGATAGTAGAAAGAGATTTACAAAACGGTTTGGAAAACCAAATCAAATAGTAACTATTAACAACGTGGATATCATTTCGTTAGATACACCTTCATTGATGTCTACTCAAGATGAGATCAACCAAGCAAGTAAAGCGTTTTTAGAAAAAAACTTTGGTCCCACGATATACAAGACAACACCAAGGATATTATTGACACATGTACCACTCTACAGGGATCCCAAGGAACACTCCTGTGGACCTCTCCGGGAAAGCAGTCAGTTCCGTTTGACCAAAGGATATCAATATCAGTCAGTTGTTGATAGTCATATCAGCGCCAACATATTGGAATATATCAAACCAGACCTAGTTTTCAGTGGGGATGATCATGATTATTGTGACATAAAACATAACGAAATCAGTAGAGAAATTACAGTGAAATCAATAAGTATGGCAATGGGTATTTGGAAGCCAGCTGTTCAAATACTATCATTTATGAATCAGAATGATAATTTAACATATGAAACAAAACTTTGTTACCTTCCAACCCCTTACTATAACATAATACACTATGTATTTACCGCTCTAATAAGTGGGTTGGTGTTGTTATACTGGAATTATAATCAATCTAAGAGAGGTGCCTATAGTATTTTACCTGTTGCAAATACCAAGAAGATAAACGATTTTCTTCAAGAACAAGATAGCGATAGCAAAGAATCAGTTTTCACTAACCTTCCTATTTATACAAACACCAGTGGAGAGTACTCCTCATCGGTCAAGAAATGGATAGAGTCCTCAAGAACCAAAATTTCAAGATTCAGGAAAATTAATGTGTTGTTATTCTTGAAGCAAGCTTTGATTCTTGGTACTCTCACGATAATGCTTTATTCATTATTTTGTGTCACTATATAACATATTACGTATGCATAGGTAAATGTACGATCCCATTTTCAAAGCCTTCTTAAAAGCCTTCCCAAAGCCCCACCTAAGTTGCGACATGGTTGCAAAAAAATATAATTTAGTTTTGTGCAACAAAAGCATATTGTGTGGGATACGGTGCGGCTCATCATTGCCTAATAGGGCATATGGTTCATTTTGGATTAATTCAAATAAGGGGTAATACAAAGCATTCTGTTTCCTTTTAAAAGTATTTGGGGTGTCAGATATGGGGTGCAATGCCAGTGTTCCGGAAGCCGAAGAAGGAGATCCTTTTCTTATGGACAAAAGAGTCGATGATGCCATTAATCAGAGTTTGCAACAAGCCAATAAGAACAATCGTAATCAAATCAAGCTTCTATTATTAGGAGCTGGAGAAAGTGGAAAGTCTACTGTGTTAAAGCAATTAAAGCTATTACATAAAGGAGGGTTTACTGACCAAGAAAGGGTCCAGTATAGTCAAGTCATATGGGTTGATGCTATACAATCAATGAAGATTCTCATCAATCAAGCTAGTCTTATGAAGATCAAGTTAGATTGTGATGATAGGCTGGGTACATTATTCAAATATAAGAAGGTAATATCCAGTGCTAATCCATTAGAGCAGATTGATACCGGCATAGCTGGGGGAAATAATTTTTTAAACGAGTTTGTCTTACGATACAGTGAGCTGAAAAGGGAGAAAAGAAGACAACATAGTACAGGTGCTGTAAATAAGACGTTCTGGGAAGAAGAAAAAATAATTGAAGAAGATCTGGATTATAACGAGCTTGATGATTTCAACGGATCATCGGAAGAGTTCAATAGATATCAAATCGCAGAGGCTATCGACATGTTATGGAAGTATGATAATGGCATAAAGGAATGTTTCTCCAGATCCAACGAGTTCCAATTGGAGTCTAATGCATCCTTCTATTTCGAAAAGATTTATGATTTTGCTAAAGTTAACTATGTCTCTGACAATACTGATATTTTGAAAGGTCGAATAAAAACCACTGGAATTACTGAGACAAACTTTACCATCAACTCATTTAGGTTTAAAGTTTTGGATGCTGGTGGCCAGAGACTGGAGAGAAAGAAGTGGCTACATTGTTTCGACAACATAACAGGAATTCTTTTTGTAGTTGCATTATCAGAATATGATCAAACGTTATTTGAAGATGAAAGAGTCAACAGAATGCATGAAGCGATGGTTCTTTTTGATTCATTGTGCAATTCCAGGTGGTTTATCAATACTCCTTTCATTCTCTTCTTGAACAAGACGGATATCTTCTCTAAGAAGTTCTTGACTAATCCGCTTGTCAAATATTTTCCTGATTTTAAAGGCAGCTCCACTAATGTTGAAGACGGGTTTCAGTATTTCGAACAGAAGTTTTTAGCTATGAATCGGACTAAAAAACCAATTTATGTGCATAGAACTTGTGCCACCGATACCACGTCCATGAAGTTCGTTCTCTCGGCAGTTACTGACTTGATTATCGAAGACAACTTGCGCCGGAGTGGTCTTATTTAGTAATACTACATTAAGTACATCTACAATTTTTATTTATTTCTTATTAATGCAACGAGTAAAGGTATTTATAAATATTTGGCTAAGTTAATTACCATCTCATCATTGCCATATTGTTTCTCCATCTGTTGTAGTCCATCAATCCTTCGATTTGACCATAACCTGAAATAACAATGTCCTTATCCCATAAGGCAGCTTGGGCCCAAGCCTTGACATCCTTGGTCTTGATAGCATCAATCTTTTCTAATGCTTCTTTTAATGAGGTTCTGTATCCCAACAATAAGACCTTCTTGGCAATATCGGAGGTGATAGCTTCAGTGGAATTCAATTCAGCCAACAATTGAGTCTTGAATTGTTGCTTGGCTCTGGCTACTTCGGCATCACTAATGGAGATAGACAATCTGTTCCATTGCTTCAAGGTGAAATGTAAGAATTCATCGATTGAGGTGATGTTGGAGATCTCAGCCTGGAATCCCCATAAACCAGTGTCTGAGTATGAGGTGGAGAAGTGGGAGTACTTGTCAACAATGTGGTACTCTTGGACAATGCTGGCCAACTTTGGAGAAGTAAACTTGGCGACAGTGCTGGATTCATCAAAATCGTTAAAGATCTTAGAAGCAACTTGGGCAACGTAGTAAGCTGGAGAAGAATATCCCTCACCTTGAGCAGCTAAGGCAACGTACGCCTTTGGAGAAGTGTCATCTCTTAATTTAACTTCGGAACCCAAGAAAGAAGCTGGCTTGGTAGCTGGCTTGTGACCACCTTTGATCTTCAAACCGGCTTCAATGGCATCGACTAATTGAGCGTGATCAAAGTTACCAGATGCAGCAATCACTACGTTTGATCCAACAAAGTGTTTTTCAAGTAACCTTTCGGAGTCTTGAATTTGCAAGTCTTGAAGGGATTCTGGAGTACCTAAAGTTGGCAATGCCAATGAGTAGCCTTGGAAGGCAGAAGCATTTAAGTGTTCCAAGATCTTAGTAGTAGGGTTAGCCTCGACGGCGTTGGCCTGGGCAATTTGTTTTTGTTTGTTCAATTCAAAGTCATTCTTCTCGAGGTATTCCAATGGGTTGGAGCCAATTTGTGCAATCAACTTGGCGGCTTCAACGACGTTATCGTTGGTAGTTTTGGCGATAATACCATTGGCTTCTTTAGTGCTTTCACTGGTCAACAAGACACCATTCTCAAGGGTGGAACCTAAAGTACTGGCGGTCAAAGCAGAAATACCATTACTATAAGGATGTTCAGATCTTGAACCAGCTCCAAAATATAATCCAATACTGGAAACCTTGGCGTGAGGGTTGGCCTCAGTTGCAATTGTAACACCATTACTTAATGTAGCGTACTTGGTGGAGGAGTTAGAAGTAGAAACAAAACGTCTACCACTCAAGGTTTTAACCCCGTTCTTGATGTTTAATCCACGAATCATGTCTATGTATTCTAAGTTTTCAACAAATGATATTCTTTGAATTTTTAAAAACTTCTCACTTTCAAAAATGGTGAAAAATTTCAGCCAATAGAATTTTGTGTAATTGTATGAGACTATATACAGAATTGAGGTTAGAAATTATTGGTATATTAACTATAATCTTTGGGTTTCAAATTCATACATGGAGATGACATCGTAACAATAATCTTGGTCGATTTCTCTGAAGCTTGAGTTAAATTTGGTATTAATGAAATCTGATTTTAAATTTGTAAAGTTATCACTGGTAAGTGGTATCTCTCCAATAGATGTTCTCGCAGCAGCTAATGAAATGTCGTTAATTACTGTTTTCCAAGTTTCTCTCCCATCTTTACCTTTTTGATTACTGGAATGGTATTTAGAAGTTATATTTGAGATGAGGGATTCTGATCTTTCATCTGCAAATGAATACCTTCTCAAAAGATGATGATATGTAGGTTTTAGTGATTGAGGTTTGAATATGGATTCTGTTTCGTTATTAACCATCATGATATCTCTGTTTGGTTTATCTGGCTTGATTGATTCCGTAGTATCATCTAACTCTAATTCAATCTGTGTGGGTGCCTTAAATCCTCCTAACTTTCTAAGCCATCCGAATCTATGCTTGGAAGAGTCTTTAATCTCTTCAAATACGGGTAATTCTTCAGAAGCTTCTGGAGAATGACACGAGCATTGACATAATGGCTCACTAATCCCAATACCGGTATCTTGATTTTCCACCTCGATGTCACCTTGACTTTGTCTTCTAGTTTTTAAGAAGGGTACTTTAGTGTTCTCATATGTCATCACTGCCTGCCTATGCTCAGCGTACAATTTACTGGATTCATCTAGAGCTGGCAGCTTAACCACCACAGGAGCAGAACTTTGGGGTTTAACCTCATAGTCTTCTTTTTTGAAAGTCCGCAAGGTAAGTAGTGGTTGTTTAAGCTTTGCATATATGACACTGGGATCACCTTTGTTACTGTAACGGTGTTTATAGTAACGCACCCTCATATGATCTACTTCCAGCTTGGCTCTCCGGTAGTAATAATGGACTTCCTCCTTGAATTCCTCCATTTTGGGGGTTTAAAGGGCTTCAGTCTACGGGTTTACCTTTTGCAAATATTTCTATATGTCGTTTTTGCAGCCATTTCTCAATGTTCACAAAGAACAAAGTGACACACAAATGTCGCAACATGAAAATGTCGGATTAAATTATATATACAGGTAGACGCTAACTAAAAGTATAATTGACCTAAATTTTAACGTAAGCTCTTTGAGATATGGCCAATTTATGCATTTGAGCTCTCTTTTCATAACCAGCAGATTTTCCTTCGTAAGCGTTTATTATTTCTTCAGCTAATCTGACGGAATAATCTGGCGACTTCTTTTTTTCAGCACCTTCTAATATCCAAAGAATGGCATATCTGTATCTTTGTCTTTCAGTTAATGGTACTGGTACAACTCTATTTTTGGCAGTACCCGTCTTTTCAACTTTTGTGGTCAATAATGGACATAATCTATCTAACGTTTCTTTCAATACAATTACTGGATCTTTTCTTAATTTTAACTGAATAACGAACAATGCTCTTGAAACGATTTTTCTAGCCTTGGACTTTTTACCATCTCTCATAATCAAGTTAGTTAAATTATCTACTACTGGTATGCTTTGTAAAGGGACTTTAGTATTAGAGAATACTTCTTTCTCATGCTGTTGTTCCTCAGTTGGTTGAAATTCAGACTTTAAATATTCTTCAGTATTGGTCAACTCATTAAGATATACCTCGGTTTCAGTTTCGGGGATATGTCCATTCTTTAATCTCTGGAGTGCATTCAACCATTCATCAATATCTTGTTCTGTTATATTTTCTTTGTCAATTGGAAACACTTGACTAGAAAGTCTATATTCATCGTGAACTTTAGTGGCTGTACTGTTAAACCGAACCAGCAAACCACTTCTCACACATGGTACAGTTGCACGAGGCACAACTGACCTCATAGAAGCCCTACTAATTCCTAGTCTAATCAGGGACAACATGACTGGCTTCTCAAGACACTTGAAAAATTTCTTCACTGATAAATTTGTCGCGGTGCGGGTAAGTCTTGATCTCTATTTCTTGCAACAACACGTACTATAGCAGCAGAGATAACATGGTAGAGGTGGGTAGAATAAGTGAAAGTCTTGAACAAACACTTGTAAAGGTGAAAGAAGCGAAGCATTATACTTTCAAGGATTCAAGATGGCAAGAAAATGTGTTACCTGATATCATTGACTATTTAAATACACTAGTAGATAGTATTCCTGATAGTGACCATAAGAAGTCATTAGTAGTGAAGCGTGACAAAATGGTGATGAATTTGAATACGAACTTCCAGAAGTCTCCTCCTTTTACGATATTAAGAATTGCTGAACTATTGAGCGATCCACATAATGAAGGTTATAATCTAAAATCAATAACAGGAATTAATAAATACTTCAATGCATTGTGTAAGGTAGTTTTGGTCAGTTCAAACATCGACGCATTCGAAGCTCCAACATTCGATGAAGATAATGAATCTGATGAAAAGAACGATGAAATACCATTAGTAAAAATTCCTTGGCTAACAGAGCTGGCAGAGCTGGCAGAACTGGCAGAGCTAGAACCAGAGAAGAGGCCAGTGGAAGAAGAAAACAACAACCAACCGGCCAAAAAGACTAAGGTAGATGAAGATTCAAGTAGTGAGGATATCGAAATGAGTACATCGACGGACTAATATATTATGTACATGTGCAATTAGGCAATCCAAAGACTTTTTAAAAGATCAAACATTCCATTCTGAGTGGTTTCTAAGAGGTAAATGCCATACAGCCCAATAGCAGTACCAAAGTTTAAAAGTCTACAAGCATATTTGTACCATATACCGTATACCCTTTCAGGAATATAATCAATAATGCAAGCCTTAAACCCCATTTGGCAGTGTAATAAGCAGGTGACGCACCAGGTAGCATCTATTATGGGGATTTCAGTACCTAAAATGAACGGAGCGATGGTTAACGGAACCAATGCTCCTGTTACTATCTTCTCATAAGACCAGTGATGCCCTCCATGGAAAGGACTTGGAGGTGGGGGTACGTATGCATCGTTGACAGTTCCCACTATATTTCCAGGCGGCTGCTCTCTCAACTTATATTTGGAGAAGTCTGGCTTCAATGATAGAGGTCTGACGGATCTCACAAGACCCACCCGTTGCATCTTCAGTACTTGGAACATTAGTGAAAAATTTCGCACTGGGTTATCAAGATAATCTACCAACTATAAAAGGGACTTTCGTGGTTTCAATAAGAGATAATGTACAAGGTTAGCGTACTGGAGGAATACCGGAGAAAATCTGTACATGCTGTAAAAAGGAATTTGAAGAAAACGTAAAAATCAGTAGAAAACTATGGAAGTGAGCCGTTTTAAACCAAGAAGATGAACATTCTTGGAGACAAAAAAGATCATGACTCTATATTACACTATTTACACTACCAGGATGCTTTTGTGACACCCGGAATAAGACCAGCTCTGGCTCTTTCTCTGAAAGCAGTCTAAAAAGTTAGTAAATGAAGGAAAAAATAATGGAAAATTGATAATACATACTCTATTGAGCTTGAAGTCTTTGATGACCCATTTACCATTACCAGATGCAACACATCTGTCTCTAATTTGAGTTGGGGATGTGTACTTAGGCATAGAGGTTAACTGTAATTGTGCTTCTAACCTTACATTACCTGGTAATTCGGTGTTTCTAGCAATGTATTTTAATGCATTTCTGGTGACTTCATATTCGGCAAACTGGGTTCTTTTCCACTGATCTTTGAGCACCCTAGCGTTGACATATGAATGCTTGGGGATAGGGAACTTGACAGGGAATCTAAATGGCATGTTGAACAGTCAGTGTCAAGAGTGAAAATTTTAGCCTTGAGATTCACGACAAGTGCGGATGCTAAAATTGCCGTTACCCGACTGAATAACTAAGCATGTTCACAGGATTAGTGGAGACCATAGGTACTGTTGTGGAATACAAAGAGACTGATACAAGTGAATCGGGTGGAAATGGAGTTTCTATTATTATAGGAGATTGTAAAGAGATTTTGGTAGATGCCCAATTAGGTGATTCGATTTCCACTAATGGTGTTTGCTTAACTGTGACTGAATTAAATGATGATAAGACAGAGTTCAAAGTAGGAGTTGCTCCAGAGACTTTACGTCGTTCTAATTTGGGTTCGTTAAAGGTTGGATCAAAGGTTAATTTAGAAAGGGCTGTTACTAGTGATGTTAGATTAGGGGGTCATGTAGTACAAGGTCATGTCGATACTATAGCAGAAATCATTTCTAGAAAACCAGATGGAAATGCTATAACATACAGTTTCAAATTAAGGGATAAACAATACATCAGCTATATTGTTGAAAAGGGGTTCATTGCTATAGATGGTACTTCCTTAACTGTAACAGCAGTTGATTATAAAGAGGCCACATTTTCCATAATGTTAATAAGTTATTCCCAGGCAAAAGTTATATTGGCATTGAAAACCGTCGCTGATTCGGTAAACATTGAGGTAGATCTTACTGGTAAATTAATCGAAACTCAAATTGAAGCTACCTTGAATAGCCAAATCAGTAACCAAGAGAGTGCGCTCAGCAAGTTGATTTCAACCATAGTAGATAAGAAGATCGAACAGTTGGTCAAAGCCAAGCTAGACCAGTAAAATTTACACATACGACATAATACACGCAACTATACTTCAAAACCATTCCTCTTTGGGCTATAGGCCAATACAAGACAAAGTCTCAGGCTTCTGAGGGCCCGAATTTTCAGCCCAAATCTTTCTCGCACTGGATGGCAAAATTATTGAAGAATGGATATCATATTAGGAATTAAGGTACTGGACAGTACTATAATTGCCACATCCAAGGCCATAACAAGGGGTATTTCGATCTTAAAAGATGACGACGATAAGACTCGTGTTTTGAATGAACATAATTTGATTGCATTCACCGGAGAATCTGGTGATACCGTTCAATTCGCAGAATACATTCAGGCCAATATCCAGTTATATTCTATGAGAGAAAATGGAGTTGAGTTATCACCTAAGGCAACTGCCTCCTTTGTCAGAAATCAATTGGCTACATCGATCAGATCCCGTAAACCATACCAAGTCAATGTATTAATTGGAGGTTACGATTCCAAAACTCAAGAACCTACGTTAAATTATATTGATTATTTGGGTACTCAGGCGGTCATACCTTATGCTGCGCATGGGTACGCAGCTTTCTACTGTATGTCCTTGTTGGATAAGCATTACAGGCCGGACATGTCCTTGGACGAAGGTTTAAAATTGTTAGATTTATGTTTGAAAGAATTACAGACAAGAATGCCTATGGATTTCAAAGGCTGCTACGTTAAAGTGGTAAACAAGGACGGTGTTCGTGTAATTGAATAAATAGCATAAGATGTCTCGCTCTGTTTGTTTCACTACTCTTCCCTGTGCTCATCGCTGTATTCGCTTCGCTCTATGCCTCGCTCTACGCCTATGCGTCGCTCTACGCCTATGCGTCGCTGTGCCACGCGATAGATTTTTTCCTTAAGGAGAAACCATGTCGTTCAGTTTCCCAACTTTGAAGTCCATCCAGGAGACCATTAGTAGCTATGACTTTGATAAGATCACCAAGACCACTGAAAAGACTTACCAGGAGTTAAGCAAATCTATTCAACCATTGACACACAAGACATCTGAGTACATAGGTACTCAGTTACAACAGATTCAACAGTTTGCTAATGCCAATCCAAACATTGAAGTCAGTGAGTTACCAAAGGATTACTTGGAATTAGAAGCCAACTGTGATCTCTTATTGAAATTATACACCGATTTGATTCACTATACTAATGAAACTTACGGTAAGGTTAGTTATGATTACCCACCTGCTAATAATTCATTGGCTAAGTTGAAAGAGAATGCATTGTCCAGTAAATTCCAGCAATTGAAGAATGTATCATCACCTCAAGAATTGGAAAGTATATTATTGGGTAAGGAAGAGAAGGCCGAAACCCAAGAAGACGAGACTGCCACACAAGTAATTAAAGTACCAAAGACATTATATGGACTATTGGCTAAAATATTACAAAAGTATCAAACTGAGTTGAAAGATGGAGAATCACCATTGAATTTTGCCTTGTTACAGATCAGCGAAACTTACTTAGAGATTGCCAATGGTAGATTAGTTATGGACAAGAAGATCATTGTAGGTTTGAACCAAAAATTAGTTGAAGTTTTGAATAAAGAATTCATTAAAGTCAATGATTTGAGAAAGAA
This sequence comes from Yamadazyma scolyti, assembly GCA_003707025.2. Classification (NCBI taxonomy): domain Eukaryota; kingdom Fungi; phylum Ascomycota; class Pichiomycetes; order Serinales; family Debaryomycetaceae; genus Yamadazyma; species Yamadazyma scolyti. Next base: position 743,184 of record PPMW02000002.1, on the reverse strand, counting down.
AGTCTACTCAACCAGACAACAATTTGATTTGATTAGATCAAAGTCTACAAATGAGGAAGAGGATGAGGAATTGATCAAAATTGAAGATGAATTAGTTAGTGCTACTGAAAGCGCCGTCATCGAAATGAAGAATTTGATCAGACCTTCTAGATCCGTGAACTTGTTGAAAGTATTTGTCGAAGCTCAAAAGGAATGGTTTGAAGCAAGTGCTAAACAACTATCTTCCTTATTAGTTAACTTGGATAAACTTGAATTCAAAGATGAGGATTAATGATGTCGTTCTAATGTCGTCTGCATGTCGTCCGCGAAACACCCACTATATAGTTGTGAATATATTTAGAAAACGTAGTATGCATCAACCGTTGTATAATGACAAGTCTAAGGCATTGAACAAGTCAACATTGGTTGAGACTATTGTACGCAATCGAATCAAAGACTCCATTTTCTATAAACAACATTTATACTTGACAAATGAGCAGACTTTTCTACCCATAATAATCCAGTATGTGAAGTTTATTGGAGGGATGGATTCCAATAGTCGACCAAGTCCTTTTTTATGTTGTCTACTAAGATTACTAGAGATTAATCCTCTGGAAAATATTCTTAAAGCATATTTAAGTGTCCCAGAATTTAAGTACCTTACTTGTTTAACATTATTGGTTATAAGGCTTACTAAACCAGCTATTGATATCTACAAATTATTTGACAGTTATATTACGAATCATTCCAAATTACGCATACAATCAGAAACGCCAGAGTTTACCAATGGAGTTCCTCGAAACTATTCATTAACTTATATGGACCAGTTCATCGATGATCTCATCACCAAAGAAAGGTACATCAGCATAATTTTACCAAGAATCGAGAAAAGATTTAAACTTGCAGACAAAGGCTTAATAAACGACAGAGAATACTTTGTGACTGACAACAGCCAACCCCACTCCCCACAACATGAGGACGTCCAACCCAATTCCGAGGACGAACCCGACTTCCAAAGTGATAGTGATTAATTGATAAAGGCACACTTTACTTTTCTATGAAGTGAGCACTGGTCCCTCACCATAAAGGCCTCCGAAACTCAAGTCCAAAAAAAACTATACGAACAAGGTTGACGGAAGTGACTACAATATGACGGTCACTGTGAATGGAAACCTACATTCGAAAAACTCCAAGACGAAAATAGCGTTTATAGTGTTTCTCTTTTTGTTATCACTATTAACTTTCGTCTCCCAAACCGAGCTTACGTCACAGGCATATTCTTTAGGATTCAACGAACCCATAGTTTTACTTTTAGTAACTCATGGATCATGGTGGATTCTTTGGCCGGCTCAGGTGATAATTATTTCCCTGATAAGAGTGGTGAATAAGCTAAGCAATAGGAATAAGAATCAATACCAACGCTTAGATTCTACTTCTGGGTTACTTGATCAAGCATCAAAAGTCGATTACTGGGACTATTCAAAGAAGTGTGTGGTTAAACAATTCCACAATATCTATCATACATCTATTATCGTGTATGAGTATATCGTTAATGGCGATGAGAGAACCAGTGGTATCAATGAGTTGATCGAACAACATCCTCATATTTCTTCTACTTCTTCCATCTCAGACTGTGTTTCTACATTTTTGGGCACACCTTCCGTTAAGTTCATCTTACTGAGATCGTTGATATTGGTATCTTTACTTACAGTTGCTGGGTTCACTTGGTATGGTGCTATGGCCTTAACATATGCCTCTGATGTCACTGCCATTTACAACTGTTCTGCTTTTACCGCATACATTTTTGCTATTCCACTATTGAATGAAAAGTTCAGTTGGTTGAAGGCAAGCTCGGTAATGATTGCTGTGGCTGGGGTATTCCTTGTGGCTTATTCAGGAAGTAGTGAAGATGCCCATCTTGACTATCCATATAGATTCTGGGGTAATTTGGCTATCCTGATCGGGGCTGTCATCTACGGATTATATGAAGTTTTCTACAAGAAATATTTATGTATTCCACCACATTTAGCAAAGTTGATCAGCCCTAGAAGACAGTTATCATTTGCTACATTTGTAATGTCATTATTGGGTCTTTACACTGTGCTTATTTTGATAGTTGGTTGCGCTATTGTCCACATCACTGGTATTCATAGGTTCAACTTCTTTGACTATGATGATGCAGGGTTGATTTGGATGTATATTATTGGATGTATAATATCGAACTTGGCGTTCAGTGCAGCATTCTTATCATTGATTTCATTAACAAATCCAGTTCTATCATCTGTTAGCTCCTTATTGACGATTTTCTTGATTGGAGTCGTGGAATGGTTCTTATTTGGTAATGTTTTGAGCCTTCAGCAATTGATAGGTGACTTTTTTGTCGTCATTGGATTTGTAATATTAACTGTTGCATCATGGCAAGAGATAAGTGAAGGTGAAGATACCGACGAAGTCGAAACAATTTCCACCTACTCTTTTGCTGTCAGTACAATTAACGAGACCTAAAAGCTTATGTAAGTTTATATACGTTTAGACATTCTCATGGGTTCACTCTCTTCTAAAGATGTACACGACACCGCGACATTTTTTGCAATCATTTCTGTGCGGTGAGAAAGTCGCCATCAATAGCCCTTAAAAAATGACTATGGATAAGGAAAACGACTCATTTACGGGTCTTATGAGGTCATTGAACCTTGACACTGATCTATTCATTGACTATAAAATACATGATGAGTTAACTTATCACCAATTATCGATTGTTAAGAAAAATATTGAAGATCAACTCAGTGTATTATTTAACCTCTTGGATGGCAAATATAAAGCGGATATGAATACTCCTTTGTTAACACCAGATGGATTCCCTCGTGCCGATATCGATGTCATAAGTATAAGACTAATCAGAGTCAAAATCATCAGATTACGTAATGACCATAAGTATTTATTATCATTGATTGAAACTAAATTAATTGATCAATTCAACTCAAACACACCTATTGAGGAACAGGAACAACTGAAGACAGAGACTAGAAAGGTTGACACGGTAATTCCATTTGCCCGAGTTGATGATGTAATAGAGGAAAGTCCTGCCCATAAAGCAGGTCTTCAAAAGGGTGATAAAATTGTATTATTTGATAACAACATACATGCAGGTAACCATAATAAGTTAACTAGTGTAGTATCCAGAGTTCAGGATAATATCGATAAGCCTATCTCAATCAAGATTTTCAGAACAGATGTAACTGTCCTGTTAGAACTAGTGCCCACCAATAACTGGAGTGGTAGGGGACTTTTAGGCTGCAAAATTGTCCCCATTTAAGCGACTGCTCCATTCTATTAACCCCCATGTAAAGTACTTGTAAATGTAAATACGTCACCACTTTCAACTACGTATTCCTCCTTATCCTCCAATTCCCAGTCGGTATCGTTAATTAACACCAAAATCCCTGGCCTTACGGTATCATCCTCTATGAAAACTGGGATATCCTTCTCATCTGCGATGATGTCTTTGCAAATATATTTTATTACATCTTTCGTAGTAGCTTCTCCTTCCTCTAAAGGTATACTCAACTTATGTTCTCTAACATGATTACTTATGATATCCAACCCTCCCAAGAACTCGACTTTTACCTTGATCATCTCTGTTGGCTTTTAATAGGCTTTTCAGGTCAACGCGAGTTGTGGTGAAAAATTCAATTTCTCAAGTCTGGATAACACGTAGCGAATGATTGTCTGGAGGTTATTTGCTTTATTTGCGTTCTTTTGGGCGGTGGTTATAGCTGATAGAACCTTGGTTGTATTTGATTCCGACAAGATTGATTTAGATCATCCACCAGTTTCATTAAAGAAATTCATTGACACATTGAATGAACATGGACATCAAACTGTGTTGAGAGGATATACCGAGGACGACTTAAAATTGGTGGTTGGTAGCGATAATCTTTTCCACAATATTATCTTGTTACCCACATCATCGAAGAAAATCACAAACAAGGATCAATTGAACAAGAAAAACTTATTGAGTTTGACCGATAATGGAGGCAATTTGATCGTGGTTGGTGATTCCAAGTATAACTACCCCGATGAAATCAGAGAGCTTCTCAATGAAATAGGTATTTATCCTTCACCAAAAGGTTACCAATTGTTGGACCATTTTGAAGCTGACGATAAAGTAAAGTTGACAAAGAAGAATATTGGTAGTACTAGAATCTTGAGTGACATAGATACCGAATATGACGGCCAGACAGCCATCATAAACAACAATGAGTTCTTGATTCCAATATTAACGGCACCTAAAACCAGTTTTACTAGCAATGATAAGATTAACCCTGCTGGTGATGACAATACTTGGGGTATTGGACAACAAAGTCATATTATTGTAGGATTACAAGCATTAAATAATGCCAGAGTCACCTGGACGGGTTCCTTTGATTTCTTGACAGAAGAGCTTGTAACCTGGAGTTTGAAAGACAGAAATCTCTTGAAATTACAGTTTGTTCAACACTATAAGAACGATGAACCTGATAAAATCAACCATACTTTATACAGGATTAAGGACCAAGTTATTTATACTGTTGGTATTAGTGAATTCATTGGTAATGAATGGAAGCCATATATTGTTCAAAGCGAGGAGGATACTATTCAATTAGGCTTCAAGATGTTGGACCCATACCATAGATTGAACTTAGAACCTTTGGGCGAAGCATCTTCCACTGAAGATGGTCCATTGGATACTTTTGTTTATTTCACAACCTTCACTATTCCTGATCAGCATGGTATGTTTACCTTTGACTTGGATTACAAGAGAAGTGGATTATCTTACATCATAGATAAGAGCGTGGTTGCCGTCAGACATTTAGCCAACGATGAATACAAGAGATCGTGGGATATCACCAATTCATGGTTCTATGTTGGTAGTGCTGGTTTTGTTATAGTAGCATGGTTATTATTTGTTGTCAATTTCTTGTATGTCAGTAAAGTCAATACGGAAAAGAAGAACGAGTAAATTTTCATTACATATATAGTAAAATAAAAAGCAACCTATTACTGAGAGCTGAGGTGCCTTGGAATATCACATTGTAGCTGGTACTTATCACTTGTAAGAAAGTGGTACTCGAAGGGTTCTCCGTAATCGAGTATACTAGCTTTATACTTAAATGTTAACAATTCTTTGACATTTTCTGCCAACATAATTAATTTTTGTTTGACGAATGCACTATGCATCTTAGGATTCTTTACAAACACTTGACCCTTGTATCCCTTAGGAACATTGCCAGATAATGTATACAGGTGACTTTTAGTGTAACCCTTAGTCTTTGATTTCTTAGCTTGTAAAAAGAAATAATAACCAAGACTGAATGTTCTTTCTACTCTGAAAGTAGGGGCAAAGGCATAACCATGACTAAAAGAAATTGAACCTCCATCCCCATTAATGGAATCTAAACACGGAGTAACAGGAAACAATTCTGGAGTTTTTTCTTCTTTGATATCTTCTATTTTTTGTAGGACCCAGTAGGAAACTTTATTTTTCAATCCTGGGGCCTTCTTTTTGGGACTACTATTATCACCCATCATTTTCTTCCACAGACCAGAGCCAATCTTCCTTACCCCTGGAAATTTTTCATCTTGTAAATCACTAAGGTTCTCTAACGAATCTGGTACTTTATTCAACCCCTTTTTTATACCGCCTTTTATACCTCTTTTTATATTAGGAATAGATGGACTTTGGTCATTTGTATCAGGAGTATCATCAGCAATACCTCCCGTAGGTGGATTTTTCTCTAGATCTTTCACTATTTCCTCAGTAACTCCAAATAGAATTTCTTGGCTGTCTTCCAAAAAAAAGGCTGTATTGATTGAATTATCAGTGCCAAGTTGAATTCTATTATACGCTTGATCCAAACTTGGAACTGGAATAAGTTCTTGGCCTACAGGAGCGCAATTTGTATCTTGAAAAAGCAAAGTAAACAACAATCTAATAAATATCATATTATTTACAGTCTTTTACCAAAATTCATGCTTTTAAGTACTAATTACTGAACATATAATTATTTTTTGCAGCTATTGAAAAGTGAAAAATGTGAAATATGGAGATCGCATAGGAAAAAAAAAGATCGGGAACTTCAACATGAGCAGTGACAGTAAAGCAGACGAGAAGAAGTCGGCAATTTTGCAACAAAAGTATAATAAGTTTCAAAGTGATATATCCGATTTACAAGAGCAGTTGAGTTTGTTGTCATCACAACTTCAGGAGCATTTGATAGTTGATAAAACGTTAACAGGTATAAGTCCAGACAAGAGGGAAGGTAGAAAATGTTTCAAAATGGTAGGTGGAGTACTAGTAGAGAAAAGTGTTGATGAAGTCATAAAGATATTGAATGATGATGTTAAGAAATTAAGTGACCAAAGGAGTCAATTTGAAAAACAATTGGTTAATACTAGAAAGACTATGGAAGAATGGATAAAATCCAGTAATATAAAAATCGTTAGACAATAAGGGTTTCATACATTAAATAATAAATAAATAAATTACACAGTAATACTTTTAAGATAGTCAGTTCTTGCCTCTGTAATTCTTTGTGTATCTCTGTTGATAGCTTCCCATTTTGGTTCATCCTTGAATAATCTTACTGCCTTGATATCTTTTTGGGCACTAGACAAGGTGAATCTATGGTAGATACCTGCTGGAAGGATCAACAAATCATGCTTATTCAATTTGGCTCTTACCCATCTGTCGTTCTTGTCCCTGACATCAAAGTAACCTTCTCCATCAATAATGTACCTGATTTCTTCATCCTCATGGTAATGCTCCTTATAGAACTGAGCCATCTTGGTATTAAAAGCATTCAAGTCACCACCAAAAGAGTTCAAATTGAGAGTTATTTCGTCTCTATTCTTGTAGTTTCTCTTTTGAGCCAAATCGTTCAACTCATCGACTGACTCAATTTTATAGTAAAGGACACCTAACTCACTTAATTCCTCCGGAGTGACTTCCTGGCCAGAGTTATGCTCATCAGTGAAGTCCTCTGGAGTGTCCTTGCCATCGTGGTAGAAGAAAGCAACCATATTAGTAATGTAGAAATTCTTAGATTTCTGAATAATTGTGGATCTTCTGCGGTAGTGCACTTGGTCATGTGTCGAACCATGTGTCTCACCTCAGTAGCTAAATAGTGGGTGGGACTGTTGTAGACGGGCTTTATAGACCTGCTGCTGCTAATTGAAGCTGCAATGTGAATAAGCCACCATTTGGATTCTGAAATTGGCTGCTTGGAACATCTGCAAAAATTTTAATATTGCAGGGATAACCTTCAGTGTTGTAAGACAGAGCTGGATAGAGCTGGGTAGAACTGGTAGAGCTGGGCAGAGCTGGGCAGAGCTGGGCTGTAAAGTACAGAGTGAAGAAATTCTTGCGGCCCGGCGTAAAAGTATCGGTCAATCTTATTCTCCTTCCATCCATGACTAGCGAATACCCCTCGTTCCGTTCATCCTAATTTTGCACCCATTGACTCACCAAGCCCCGCCACATTGTTATAAATATACAGGTTATTTTAAACTAACTCGTCTAGCCAGTGTTAGAGTCACCATTCTGCCGTAGGGGTTGCCATTAGAGTCAGTATCAAAGTCACCAATTCACAATCAGAGTTACCATTAGAGTCCCCATTACAGCATATTATTTTTCTTTTTAACACGAATTAAGGAAAATTGCTTTTTTGAAACGGACCTATTACTGATTCATTAACTAATAGGTATATTGACATCGGAGCTCATAGACTGATATACTAACAGCCACCTGGAGTCATCCTAATATCAAAAACCTCAAAATTTTTTCAATTTGTTGGTGTTATCTACTCCGATAACATTAACGTTTTTGGGGAAAGTTTACCGCATGCATACGAACCGTCACCACATTTCGCATCGTGGTAGTAAGTTATTTCTTTTTAGAGGCAGATAGAATAATAGAGCAACAGTAGATACTTAAGTGGTAGTTAGATTATAGATTGCATAACATTACTATGAATATGACAAATAAATCCAGTACATCTGTTAGTTCTATCTTTGATAGTGCTAGAGCCAGTACCGGTACAAAGACAGCCGCAACGTCCATTGGGATATCACCAAATAATTCCATAAATGATTTCAATGATAACAAGAACAAGAATATAATCTTACTTGTTGGATTACCAGCCACTGGTAAAAGTACCATTTCCAAGCTGCTTACCAGTTATTTGAACACATACACCAAATTTAAGACTAAGATATTTAATTGTGGTAAAGTAAGAAGGGAGACCCTTCATAATAATAGGTTTCATAATTATGAATTTTTTGACCCTAATAATCAGATTTTCACTTTCAAACGTGAACTTATTGCTATGAACTCATTAAGTAATTTGATAGATGAGTTGAATTCTAATACTATTAACATCGGTATATTAGATGCCACTAATACTACTAAAGAGAGACGTTCAAACTTAGTCAAATTAATAACTGAGAAAATCAAGAATGGACAGTTACAGTTGGATAATTTGATCATTCTTGACATTCAATGTAATGATCCTAATCTTATCAAATTCAATATCATTGCAAAGACCGAAAATGAAGATTACAAAAATAGTGAATTTGATCAAGCTATTGAAGATTTCACAAAGAGATTGAGCAATTACAGGAAAGCTTATGAAAAAGTAAGTAATGAAGAATTGGAGAACTTACAAGGCTTATCAAGTTATATTAAAATCGAAAATGGTTGCCAAACCTTTGATTTCAAGAATTTCACAAAGAGTGATTTGATTAATGTATTATATAGTTATTTTGCTGGTTATTCTAGTTATGAGGCTAAACTTTACCTCAAACAAGTTAATGACTACTATACCACTCATCCCAGTCTAGACTTGGCGTGAGAAGCTAAGACTAGATGATACAAAAGAGAGAGTGGAGGAGGGTGCTTCTTATGAGTTACGATTAGGGTGGTTTAATATATGGTTCTTTTATAATCTATGTAAATACTTAATATAAACCTGGAATATTAAATCCTGGTGCAAGTCCACCATTGTTATTATTGAGTATGGATTCATTACTTGGTGGTGCAATAACAGCGTTGACATTATTGTTAGCTTGGTAGTACCATGCACCATTCTTATCGTTCGTATATAATGCATCTTGGAATGCCATAGGATCGTTGGGTCTCGATCTGGACCAGAACCTAGCTGATCTATCTGCACCAGCAGAACATAATAAATGACCCAAAGGATGATACTCCAAGGCATGTATTGCTTTTTCATGGGCATAAGGAATAGTATGCGTAGGTTCAATGGTATTTATACGTTCCGAGTCATCATCAGGGATATAAGAGTCAAGTAAATAATGATTTATGGCTCCATCATAAGCACCGACCGTGAACATAGATGGGTGTAAAGGATGCCACTCCACACATGATAAATCACTCTCATGATTTCTCAATACAAGAAGATCCTTCATAGTTCTCAAATCAAAGATTCTACATGATCTATCTCTGGAAACTGAAGCAAGTAAACGTTGCATACCATTTGGCTGAAACCTCGTCTTTGTTACTGTATGTTTGAAACCATGTAATGTAGATATACATCTTCCTGACCTTGGGTCCCATAACTTTATTAAATTATCTTTAGAGCCACTTACCACTAATCCCAAACTTGGATGCCAGTCACTGGATTTAACATCCCAATGATGGCCTGTTAACAGTACCTCTTCTTTACCGTTATTGAAATTCCAAATTTTCAACGATGAATCATCAGAGGAGGTCAAAAACTTGGAGTCATTCGGAGAGAACGAAATATCACGTATACCATCTGAATGACAATTTAATACATTAACATTGTTGAAATTAGTTTGCCAATATTTAACATTACCATCTTGATCACCACTAAGTAACCACTCGTCGTTATGACTATACTTCAATGACAAAATTGCTGAGTCATGGGCTTGGGTGATCGTTTCGAAATTAAATGTCATACCGTTCCATAATGTAAACTCACCACTGTGAGCTGCTACTAATAATCTTCTCCCCTCAGGTGTCCATTTAACTGCACTTATGGTATGCTTTTCTTTATTGGAGGATAAATGTACGAATTTAGTTTGTGAATCAAATACCGCTAGGTTGTTTTTGTTCAGATTGTACTTGGAATAAGCAGGTGACGGTAATAAATCTATCAAATATGATGACTCAGGTCTTATAGTACCAATATGTTGGTTGTCTATACCAATTGATCGTAACAAGTACCACCTTCCCATATTATTACCATGATCCACAATTCTTCTATGTGCAGCTTTTTTACTTTGTGATGCTAATTGTTGCTCAATATTCTGCTGATATGCTTGATATCTATCGTAATCCCTAGGAGGCCCACCGTAACTCATGTTGTATGTCTTCGGTCTAGTTAATTTGTCTGCGATAATTTTCACTGCGAACGAAGATTTCAGTGATGGAAAATATGACAAGTAGAGACAGGGTGTAGAGACAGCGACCGACTACAACTTCAGAGTGAAACGGCTACTTAGTAAAACTACAGCATGACTAATATCTAACCTATATTTAACTAAAAACAAACTAACCTAAAATCATAATTTCATACGCATGAAATTATTTAAACAGTACTCAGTTAGGCTTCAACATATCAAAAGAACAACAAAGAGACTTATCCACGCTCATGACAGCTCCATAATTGTTGAATTCACCACAATAGTTTGGTGCTGAGAATATTGTCACTAATTTCTTCTTATTGAAAAACTCGTAGCCATCCTCAACAACCATATGACCTCTAACAATCAAATCAAATTGGAAATGGGCACAAAAATAATCAACGTGCTTCTTTCCAAAGCAGTAAGAAACACCACGATCATTCTTAGGCCAATCAGTCAAAGAAAAAGTTCGAACAGATGCATCTGGATCTGACCATAACAAATCAGCCAACAAACCCTTGTCAGGTACATCTGTTGGTCTTTTGATGTCTTGTATTTGGGACAAATCATAGAGTTCAGGAGATAATCCTCCATGAATACAGAAGATACGTTCATTGATGGTGGCAGCAATTGGCAAGGTATTGAATACGTCCACAAATAACTTCCACATCTTATGGTTACCAGATAAATTTGATAATCTTCTTTTACATTCATCATAGAACCCATAAATCTTTGTAATATTGGCACTTTCATGGTTTCCTCTTAACATAAAAAAGTTTCCAGGATACTTGATTTTATAGCAAAGTAACAACAATATGGTTTCTAAAGATTTATAACCTCTGTCAACATAATCACCTAAGAATAAATAATTAGTATCAGGAGGGTAACCACAAGTATTGAATATACGAATCAAATCCAGGAATTGACCATGTAAATCACCTACTACCTTCACAGGAGGAGCTAATCGCAACAATGTAGGTTGCAGTAAAAAAATTGACCTCGACTTGTTCAAAATGTATTTGATTTCATCGTTGGTGAATGGAAACTTATCCTTCGATCTTCTTGATCTTTTCTTATGGGGTTTTTCATTTCCAATTGAGATCAACCTTTCAATAACCAGATCAAGATCAATAGGGTAATCGCTCTTGCTTGGATTGGTGGGAGGTAAAGGTGGAGATTCAGAAGAGAGAGAATTAATGGATACAGTTGACATCTTCTTGCTGAGATTCTTCAAATCATCCTTGATGCTAGACTTTGGGATGGCAATAGCTTCAGGGGTGGGTGTTTGTTCGTTGCATTCTCTGATGACACCTAAGTTAGCAATAGGAATATCATCGGCAGTCGAATTTTTGGGTGATGACGAGAAAGAGCCAAAGGACAGAATCAGTTCAGAATCCTTTGGTTCAGCAGAAGTGAAAACCGGAGACATATCACTGTCAACAGATGAACCATAATGTTTGGAACCGGAGCCGGGGCTATTTGAAGAACTGGTGGACAATAAAGCGGCCATATTGGCACCAATCTCCAAATCTAATGCTAAATCACTGGGACGCCTCTTGGACGGTCTTTTGATGGAATTTTGTCTAACGTTAACATTAGTACTGTTTAAATAATTATGTTCTATCTTAATAGCAGAACTGGGGGGGAACTTGAAACGAGATAGCGCAGAGCTACGCTCATCTGGGTCTAAGTCATCGTTGCTCAAGCTTGAATCGGCAACGGAAGTTGATGGTTGATTTAAACCTTTCGGTAGAGGGTCATTTTTGGACGGGCTATTTCCCATATCTTTGTCTATACTGGAGCTCTATTTGAACAAATGAGTGATGACAAATGAAAACTGATTGGAGTTATCTATCGGAAGTAAGGGTAGCCTTGGTTTTTTGAGTTCTTAAAAAAGTCTGTACTGATTACTGGGACTTATAAACGGGTCTTGGTACAAGAGTTGATGGTATATCCGTAGGCTTCAACCACTAGTTAATTATCTGTTAAAAAGACAAGGGATTTTTTTCTCGTGACAAATACTCACTGAGTTATTACCCGACTGGGAGCCGTAATTGAAAATGTCGCAGAATCGCACGAGGCCTCCAGCAAAAATGCCTTCCATAAAAGGTAAAATCTGGGAAATCAGGGAAAAAGTCTCAAAAAAGTCTCAGGGAAAAGTGGCAGAAGCGAAGGCCCAGATCGCGGATATAATGCTAAGAAGGTACATACACACATCTACAATGAATAATGCCGTGAAATCTGCTGGATGTTTAATTATTGGTGATGAAGTACTTAATGGGAAAATCATGGATACCAACTCCCACTTTTTTGCCAAGTTTTGTTTCAATCGGTTGCAAATTCCTGTGAAAAGAATTATTGTTTGTGGAGACGATAAGCAAGATATCAAGAATTCATTAGCAGCATTGATCAAAGATCAATGTGATTTCATTGTAACTAGTGGCGGTATTGGACCAACCCATGATGATATTACCTACGAATCCATTGCTGATACCTTTGAATTACCATGCCAATTGGATCAAGAGACTGTAGATAGAATGAACAGTCTCCGCAAGGATATCGTGTCTAAACTATCCGGTAGAAAATTGGATGCCTTCTATAAAATGGCAACATTCCCCACCGATTCTACAAATACTATCCAAGTAGATAAAATCTATACTGATGACTCATTATGGGTTCCAATTATTGGTTTAAAGCAACAAGTGTATATTCTACCAGGAGTCTCTCAGTTATTTGAAAAGCTCTTGACTTCTCTAGAAGCTTACATTAAACCCAGAATTGACATTGCAACCCATCTCAAAAGATGCTATGTGAAAACCACCACAAAGGAAAGTGAATTGGCTCCTTTCTTAACCGATCTTCAACAATCTTGTGATGATAAATACGGTCTTGGGACTGTCAAACTAGGGAGTTATCCCCATATGAAATGGAACATCAACACTATTAGTATAATAGCTAACCAAGATGTTAAAGATGAAGATATCCGGAAGCTCGTGTCTGCTGTAATTGAGGGTATCGAAGGCGATGCAGAGGAAATATCAATAGAACAAGAAAATGTAATGACTACAACCGATCCAGTAAATTAATAGATTTAAATATATATATTACGTTATTATAACTTACTGTCAATTAATTTAATTAATTCATCAATAGCCTTCTGAACTCCATCTACGTTATCACCCATACCTTGGACAGTGTTACCTTTACCACCAGCCTTACCACCTATATTAGCAGAAACGACCTTACCCAACTCAGTAACATCCACTCCTTTTGTAAGGGCATCGTTGGATACATAACATCCATGAGCAACCTTATCAGTACCGGTGAACAAGTAAACTGACTTGTCTGGATGCAGCTTTTTAATTAAATTGATAGCTTCGGTAATAGCCTTTGCATTGGAGTTGATTGGGATGTAATCAACGAGATAGCTTTTAGCTTCTTTATCATCTAACCATTTGTTGACCACTTCCAAAACCTTCTTTGTTTCTTCTTTCTGGGCGGCCTTCAAGTGATCTTTAATAGATTTGTCCAATTCGGTAAACTTGGTATTCAACTTTTGTTTATGAATGACAGAAATGGACAATTTCTTTAATGCAACGCCAAATTCCTTAGCTCTGGATTCTTTGGCAGGTCCGAATGGCAAGGAATTGATTTCGTGTAAGTCCTTCTCATAATCATGAGCAGTTTGTTGAACTTTGTAAGCCTCATTACCGGTAACAGCAACAATTCTTCTAATACCTTTAGCAATACCACTTTCTTCGATGATAACCAACTCTTTGATTTCTCCAGTCTTAGAAACATGAGTACCACCACAGAATTCAATGGAGTAGTTTCTGTTGTTTTCATCCTCTGGAGTGGCTAACAACTCATCAACTGGTTTACCGATAGAAACTACCCTGACAGGGTCAGGGTATACTTCCCCGAAAACAGCTCTTAAACCATTAATCTTCTTGGCAACGGCCAAAGAAACCTCCTTGGAGAAGACTTGTTGGTTATCCTTGATGTACTTGTTAGAAATATCTTCTACTTTGACAAGTTCTTCAGGCTTCAAAGCTTGCTTGTGACTAAAATCAAACCTTAACTTCTCTGTGGCTACAAGAGAACCCTTTTGGTCAACAGCGTCTCCCAAGACCTCTCTTAAAGCATAGTTCAAGACATGAGTACCAGTGTGGTTGTTTCTGATAGGCCATCTTCTTAATTCATCATAACTGGCAATGACTTCATCATTAACTTTAATGGCACCTTCTACCAAGGTACCAATGTGCAAAACATAGCCACCGTGAACTTGTACGTTTTCAACATTGAATTCCATTTGACCATCAACGACTAACTTACCGGTGTCATATTCTTGACCACCTTGTTCAGCATAGAATGGAGTTTTATTTAAGAGAATACCAAACTGCTTAGAAGTGTCCAAAATTTCATCAACGAAGTTTGATCCATCGTAGATAGCGACGATTTGAGCCTTAATATTCTCAACCCCGTATTTGTATGAGTCTTCTGTCTTGGCGATCGATTCTCTGGAGTCTAACTCTGAAATGGCATGAACATCCAACTTGACTAAGGTGGCACTGTTCTTGTTGTTTCCACCTTTTGATGCTTGCCTAGATTCTTCCTTGGCAATTTCAAACCCTTCTTCATCAATATTTAAGCCAGCTTCTTCAGCCATCAATCTAGTTAAATCAACTGGAAATCCGTAAGTATCGTATAATCTCCATACATCCTTACCACTTAAAGTCTGTTCGGGAGTCTTTGAAGCAATGATCGAGTATTGCTCGAATAACTTTTCACCTCTATCCAATGTTTTAGCAAAACTCACTTCTTCCTCGTTCAAGATTTCAACTAGATCTTCCAGCCTTTTTTCAATTTCTGGGAAGATTTCCTTGTTTTGCTGGATGACAACTGGAACTAACTGCAGGAAGAAAGAGCCAATAGGGTAGTTCAAGTACTTTCTTACATATCTAGATCCTCTTCTCAAAATTCTTCTCAAGACATAACCTCTACCATCGTTATTTGGAACGCCACCGTCAGTAATTGCGAAAGTCAAGGTTCTAACATGATCAGCAATAACTCTGTAAGCAGTGTCAATTCCATCAACATCCTCGTTACCAAACCTACCTGTGTAAGGTCTGACTCCAGTGATCTCCCTGATCTTTTCGAAGATTGGAGTAAAGACATCAGTGTCGTAGTTTGAAGACTTGTTCTGTAAAATAGATACTAAACGTTCAAAACCTAAACCAGTATCTATATGCTTTGCTGGTAATGGTTTCAAGCTAGAATCTGGTTCTCTGTTATATTGAATGAAAACGATGTTCCAAATTTCCAAAACATTAGGGTCATCCTCGTTAACCAAACTAGAAGCATTTCTACCACCAATTCTGTCATAATGGATTTCAGAACAAGGACCACAAGGGCCTTGGTCACCCATTTCCCAAAAATTGTCCTTGACGTTCCCCGGTAAGATATGATCTTCAGCTACACCAATGTCTAACCAGAAGTTTTTGGCTTCCAAGTCAGGTTCCAAGCCTTGCTTGTCGTCACCACCAAAGTAAGTAACATACAATCTTTCCTTGTCCAAGCCATATTCCTTAGTCAACAAATCCCAAGCATATGCGATGGCTTCCTTCTTGAAGTAGTCACCAAAAGACCAATTACCTAACATCTCGAAGAAGGTATGATGATAAGAATCTCTACCAACATCTTCTAAATCATTGTGCTTACCACCAGCCCTGATACATTTTTGGGAGTTGGCTGCTCTTTTCAACTTGGCAAAGTCTGAAGATGGTTCAACAGTACCCAAGAAGATTGGTTTATACTGATTCATACCAGCATTGGCAAATAATAAGGTGGGATCATGATGTGGAACAACTGATGAAGATGGTACAAAAGTATGATTCTTTTCCTTAAAATAATTTAAAAAGGTTGATCTAACAGCTGAAGCGGTCCATTCGGTATTACTAGTTACAGACATCTTCAAGACTCTTAGCATTCAATCAACTTACAGTCTAATAAATTTTTTGACTCACGTCTTTGAAGTTTTTTTCTCAATCCTCGATGAAAAGTCGTGCATTGGATAATTGTAGATAAAGACAATAGAGACTACAAGCACATATAATGAAATGCAAAGAGAGCTGGATACCGAAGAATTTGTTGCTAGGTAATATCTTGACTGATCTGGAATTGGATGGTTGGTTACATTAAAAGCCTCACAGAAATAGCCACCAGGGTTTGTCATGCATTTCGCAAAGCTGTTTTGCAGCCATGTGGAAGAGCAATATAATAGCTAAAATTTGAATAAAAATGAACAAATAGTCACCACGAGGAAAAAACAAGGTTTGGAAAGCATGGGTAGATGGTTGAATTTTCAAGTAGCAAAAGAAAGTTGATTGTACAACATTTTGTAAATTTCACAAAATGTTTTGTTTCGTACAAGCAGTTCATACACTAAAAGTCAGAAGCGATAGTAACAGCACAATAATAACTAAATATCCTTGGTTTTTTCATCACTAAATTAAGGTATTCATAGTTATTCCCGAAACCTTCACAAAGGCCGATTTGTTCCTAATTACTGTTTTGGGATACTAAATTTGCTCATTTTGTGAGCAGACAAGACAAGTAGTCTAAGAAATATATTTGATCATTCATGTCAACAGGAGGGTTAGAGTTCGAACTGCAAGATGATATTGATAGAGAAAGTTAAATACTCATGTATTGAATGTATTAGAGGCCATAGATCCAGTCAATGCAAGCACCATCTGCGGCCGTTATTACAAGTGAGATCAAAAGGTCGCCCAAATATACAAAATAATCCTAATTACCGAATAGCGGTGTTTGCTAAACAGATAGAGGATAGTGATAATATGATACGTGTAGTCAAATCATCGATGAAATATATTATTGATTTCAAAACCAGCGATATCATAGGGCCATATATCAAAGAGTCACAAATCAAGAGACCACAGCTCATGATTAACGAGAATAGCTTTATCAACACTACATCGTGCTGCTCGAAGGGTCTTATGAAGAACCAGTCATGTGGGTGCAATCACACTAGTGATAAGTCCAGAATTTTGAAGAGATATTTTAACACGCATAAGAAGAAGTTTAAGTTCATAGATAACAATGATGAAGCGAGACAAGAATCACTCAAAGACCAAATTAATAGGAGCTTGAAGTTGAGTGTTCCTTGTGAGTGTAACGATGACTGTAAATGTGACAACTGTATTGTACATAACAATTCTAATTTTGAATTAGAATTGACTAATGAACTCAATTCTGCTCTAAGAGATATAGACGAGCTAGAATATGATCAAAACCAGATTCAACAAGAAATTCCCCCTGGAATAGGACTAGGTCAATTACTGGATCAAAATAAAACCAGCAGTGATATAGTGTCCAATGTATGTAATTGTCCAGATAATGCCTGTATGTGCTCTAATTGTGAGACTCATGGTATTATAGATGGTATCAAATTAGATGACATCTTCAAGAACATTGACTATAGACTTTTAAGTATGTGATGATGAATATATATTTATGTGTGGGGAAGTTATAGCTATTCACTCTTATCGGGAGGGTACCGGATGTCCCGTCCTGACCCATATGGCCCCATTTCGATTTTTTGGTGTGAACACGTCAGTAGCAATAGAAAATTCTAGAACAATTGCGATTTTTTACAAGTGGTGCACATCTGAAGGTCGCAAAACTGGCTAAGAGCATCAAGTGATAAAAAGTGAGACAACTGGATAGTTTGAAACACAACCCCACTCCTACTGAAGATATACAAGTGTAATCAAAATGTCTTATGATGATAACGATATAATGCACATATTGAAGGAAGGCAACGATCAATTGTCAAATAAGGAAGATGACAAGGAGGATATTCAAGTTATCAATAGAGATGACTATCCCTTTGATATCCCTTTGGATACCCCCAATGATGGCGGACCCAACGGAGGAAACATCTTGGAGCCAACCGGATTGACTCCCATCTTGGCCTCTATGGATGATCCTATCAATGAAATCCATCATGGTGAGGATGATTTTAATGAGACTCAGTTGATAGCCCAGCCCAAGTTATACACTAACTTACCTCCTTTACAACCATTATCAGAACTGGTTATCCCCAATGGAATCAATTTTCATCCTACATCGATAGATAACAAACCACTGAATGGTGAACCTTCATCCAAAAAAAGAAAGGATACAAGTACTGCTCGAACAAAACCTACATTTGTGGTAAAACTCTGGGCTATGGTTAACAACCCTGAGAATAGTAAATATATCAGATGGGACGATGATGGTAAATCCTTTCAAGTGTTCCATAGAGAAGAATTTATGAAAGAGATACTTCCAAGATATTTCAAGCATAACCAATTTGCAAGTTTTGTTAGGCAGTTGAACATGTACGGATGGCATAAAGTTCAAGATATCAGCAACGGTACCATGAAAGATGACAAAACTAATGAAGAGAATTGGAAATTTGAGAATCCTTATTTTCAGAGAGGTAGAGAAGATTTGTTAGACAAGATTCAAAGAAATAAGTCAATGGCTCAAGAAAGCGATGCTATTGACAAATCCCCCAATCTCAAAATGTTACTTAATGAATTGGACAATATTAAATATAATCAATTGGCCATAACAGAGGACTTGAGAAGAATCAGGAAAGATAATAAAACCTTGTGGCAAGAAAACTTCATGGCCAGAGAAAGGCATATTAAACAGACCCAAACTTTGGATAAGATATTGAAATTTTTAGCCACTGTTTATGGAAACAATAGCGGTAAGATATTGGAAGTTGAGGAAGACGACCTAAATAAATCTGGCCCACTTAATTTGGATGAGTTTAACTTAGATGAAATCTCTTCCCCAAAACCAAAGCCCAGGTTAATGTTAATGAATCAGGCCTACAAATCAAATAATGGTACCCCTAGTACTAGGCAAAATAGTACATACAGTGACATGACCAATGTGACTCCTACGCTAGGCAACGAAAATGACTTTATCAATTTGCAACAGAATTTAAACCAACAGGGTCAGTCCCTTCAACATGTACAGGACTTGGTCCAGAGGTTGTCAAATGCACATCTGGTTCAACAACAGAAAATGGCACAATATCAACAAGGAGTCCAACAACAAGCCCATTCAAATGGCGGGTTTTCCCCATCTGTGTCTTCGAATTCGAGCAAAATCGACTTAGACTTCAATGTTGATGATTTTTTACGTCCTACATCTAGTGCAAATACACCAGTTCAAATAGAAGAACTTGATGAACACCCACCGGCCAAAAGACAGAGGGTCACAAAAAGGGCAGATGCAGATGAAGCTAACGGTTATTTGTAGAGTAATGTATATTATGAGAGCATGAAATAAAGTTTTTACTTTATGAAGTCAAGAAAAAAAAAGCCACGAAAAAGGTTATTAAAAAAACGTTCCATGCATATATCTTGGCTGATGAAGACTTGTCTATATCTTGACGGAACCTGTACTTTGCAATATCCGGAAACAAATAATCCGGTAGCTCTTATGTCATTGATGTAGGACATCCGTATAAATGTTGGTGAATCTTGGTTAGTTGTGGGGGGTCAGTTTCATACTTCGCCCCATGGAAAAACTTAAAAATTAAGCTTTGTGTTTTATCCGAGACATTGAGCCTACCGTCAAAAGGCTTTATGGCGAAGATAATCTAAATAGAAGGTGCAATTTGTAAGCCAGCATTACGAGTCTATATTTGGAATCAGACTTAGTGCCTACTAGTGTAGTATGGTTTCATTTTTGAAATTTAATATGTATTATGAGAGTAAATTAACGTAGAATTTGCTATACAACGGTACGGCTAAAAGCCCGCAAGCCCACTATTGATGTCTATGTTGGTTCAATTGTTGCTTCCAGCGTTATATTGCCAAGTAGGATATGACTAGTGAGCTAATAAGTTGTTCAATTTCAGTGGTTATTTTCACATGACGATCAAGATACCTGAAATCGGCCAACCTATAATTCATTCTGTCTATTGTGGTACAGCCACTGTGACATTTTTAGGCTGGTAAGGGCCTCATGGCCTCATGGCCTCATGGCCTCATGGCCTCATATTTGCTACTTGAGGGCTTTATATGTACACGCCAGCCACGATTCCAGAACCCTTTACTTCCTTTTTGATTAGAATTGAACCAAAACCCTTTATGAATCATAAAATCTACGTCATTTAATAGGATACTAAAAACAACTAGTCTTTGCCTAAAAGAGTCATTTATAGAAAGCTAAATGTACCATTCAAGGTTATTGTGCGGATCACCACTAATTCTTGACAGCTGAAATCCGATATCAATTTCTAGGTATCAGCCGTAGTATTTTTATATAGAAACAACTTTTATAATTGTCAACCCCTTTTCCAATTTTAAGCCATTGTACTATAAACAATGGTTTAAAATTGACAATATACTACTCTAAACCTTATTTGGTGTATCATATAATTTGATTATTGATAAGCTTTTTCATGATCGTTGCACATAGAATCAATTCCGGCATACAGCGGGAGTTCATAGTTGGTTCGATAAGTCGGTTCTCAATCCTTTTGAAATTGTCAAATTAATATAAGAAGTGATTACACTTTTGTTCAGTTGTTCAGGTATAACAAGACCTATTCGAAAATTTGTTGCTACAATCCTTAAACCTACTTTATTTGCTGTGAACTGTCTTCTGTGATCCTTCGTTGATTCTTGGTGCTAAATATTTGTTCCAGCTACGTTGTTTTGCAAATCTAGCCGCAAGTTAAAATGACATCCTCTAGTGGGACACAGTCTCCTCATTTGAGTGAGGACAACATTAAGCCGGGAAAGAAGATCTACTCCAAAAAAGGCTGTCGTGAGTGTAAAAGAAGAAAGATCAAGTGTGATGAAAGCAAACCTATGTGTATGCGATGTACGAGGCTCGATAAGGTTTGCACCTATCCGGAAGCCGGTGAAAGAGTGGCTAGAGTATCTAGAAGATTTCTTATGAAACACCCACATCTTGATGAAAATGCCCTGGCTGCTCAAAAGACGAAAACATCAAAAGCAGATGAAGTCAAACTGGAAGATGCCGTCGTTCAGGATAACCAATTTCAGTCTCTGAATATCCAACCAGCTGCTTCGCCACAACCAGGATTGTTGCAGCAAGGTATACAAGCACCCCAGTTTAATACGGGAAGTCCTTATCTGTCGCAATATGCTTATCAGTTACAACAATCTTCGCCTCCTAACCATCTTCATTCGCCGGGAAATTTCTCCCAGTATCACTATGGGGTAATGCCACAACCGCCTTCGGGATCATTGCCACCTCCTGTACCTCAGTCGGTACCGCCGTTCAATGGTTTGTATCCTCCACCAATCGCATCCCGCCCAAATCCGTCAAATATCCAAATCAATTTTCAGTCTCCCCATAACTCGAATGAGCTTGTATCTACAAGAAACACATCACCTTTATCTAAATCTTCAGGCTCTCCAAATGCTACAGGAATGCTTCCAAATTCAGACGGCCTCACTAATGATGAGTTAAACATCAAGAATGAAATGTTATTTGATTCTCTTTTGAATAGAGAGGACTTGAATCTTTTAGCAAGCGATTTAAACAATTTAGTGGGAACAATCATGTTCGAATCGAACTTTGAAAAGGCTAACGATCTAGATATGTCGGTACTGGAGAGTAATTCAAGTAACCCAGCCCAAGTTTCACCCCCGCAACCCCCACATCCATCAACTTTCAGTGTTCCCATCAATCCAATAGCCAGAAACCTACCTATTGATTACATTAAGCTAAAATCAGCAAAGGAGAGGTATTACTTGGAAGAATTTTATAACGAATTCTCAGTTATTATTCAACCATTCATGCCTTACGATGCAAGAATTGGGGGATATTTCAACCCCGCCAGAGATATTCTTTTATATTGTGCTTCTAATGAACCGTTTTTGTTGGCTGCGTTACTAGCACAAGGCGCCAAGATGGCTTTCAACAAATTTAACCATGCCAAGGATGAAGAAGCATATTGTCATTATTTACTGAAATGTCTTAAACTATTGGGACCTGCTTTGAGTGATGATATGAAAGGTAAATATACCACCCCTAGAAAAAAGTTAGCTTCCAATATCGAGTCAGTTTTGATTACAGTGTTATTTTTGACATCTGCTAATGCTTCTAACATTAAACAAGACTGGAGACCACACTTGAAAGGAGCAAAGGACCTACTTTTAAAGTACGCATCTCATCCAAATCGCAAAGAAAGCACGATACTAGTCTTCTGTAAGACTTGGTTTATCTCTGTAGAGTTATTAGCAAGCTTAAGTTCTAAAAAAGGTGGTACATTAAAGAGAGATGAGGAACTAGATTCCTTGATGAGATTGGATGACCCTAGTGTGATCTTAAAGCTTCAAGAAATAGGAATTATTGGAAGCAACAATTTCAACCATATCCTTGGTTTTGCTCATGATATGTTACCTTCAATAAAGGATCTCGTCAAGGTGATGAACAAGAATAGAGAACTTGGGGACACTGCCACACTGGTTCCCGATCCCTTAAATACAATAAGGTTATTATCCGAATTCTATAATCAGAGTAAAAGGGTATTCATTAGTTCAAAAGTCTATTTATTAAAGTCCGATTTCGCTAACGGAATCGTTCCTAATGGACAACTACTTGATTGCCAAGATGTTAGAGGTGATAAAGTTTACATAAGCTGGCAGGATTTATCCCAGCAAGCTTACAGCCTCGCTGGGATAGTAACCCTCTTGACCAAAGGATTTGCGTTGAGTAGAGATGATGAAAAAGTCGCTCCTATTACAGAAAAGTTAATAGACTTGATGTCAATTCTTAAAGATGGGTTTATGCCACAATTTGGTAAATGGAAACCTTTAATGGTACAATGGCCCATGTTCGTGGGTGGGTTAAACTGTACCACAGAGACGCAAAAACAAGTTGTCCAAAAATTTTTCCAATTAAGTGGTTCTGGATCAGCAACTTACACAATACGAATAATCGAAAGGCTTTGGAACAAGCTTAAGAATAAAGAATCTGAGGATTCGGGCTCAGATGTAGAAATTGATCTAGTAACATACTAGAGTACTCAGCTAGTCCCAAAAAATTACGAGTTATGCATTTTTGTAATATATGTACTATATCAACGTATCGGTAGTAACAGACATCTGCTTATCGTACTCTGTTCTCTTATAACTCTCAAACTCTCAAGAGTACCCCATATTTTAGCGCTCCTTGACACCATTGCCAAACTACTGACACCACGATCAACAACTATCAAATGTCAACTTTATTACATTCGTTACATAATGATTTGACGTACAAATTCATTACTGCGTTCTGAAGTATATTCATATCTAAAAAGTCGTATAATTAAGAATAAAATCCTTCAATAAGAGCTAATAATCCTACTGCACCAGGATCAGGTATGCCCCCTTCAGACGCAAGATCTTTCTCATCCACATAACTAGCTCTTCCAAAGCGGGCTTGTAACTTCTTAGTGGCTTCACAGCCTGATTTTGCAGCTGCAATAGCCTTTGGGATATCATGTGTGCTCTTCAAAGTGTCAACAAAAGGTTGTAAAGTATCTACTAAAGTTCTACCACCGATCCTGGCCTTGGTATAATTGAATAAGCCATCATATAGAGCCTTGTATAGAGCATCTGCAACGGAGCTAATGTCTGTTGACTTTAATTGCTGCAATTGATGGACCAAAGCTGTTAAGAAGATAGAATATATACCACCTGATGTACCACCCATAGTATCTTCGACTATTTCGGTGATTTTGGACAATATAGCAACAGGATCATCAATGATAGTTTTGAATTCATTTCTTTCATAAGCCTTCAATATTCCATCAGCACCGAAAACTAAAGTCTCTCCGCAGTCACCATCTCCCACCAAAGTGTCGTAATGAGTGATCTTTGGTTCTTCCTTCTTAAGATGCTCTAAGGCTCTGGTCAATGACTTTTGGAAAGAAGCACCGTCAAATTTCAAGGTAGAACTAACCTGTGTTTGCTCCTTCATTGGTGAGTCGACAATTTCTGTTGTAGACCAGTTCTTGTAAGATTTCACTTTCCACCCAGGAGCATCGGTTTCTGTATCTAATAACTTCAAGATTTCATCCTTAGAGATTTCAGCCTCTTTACTAGCTTTACTCAAGTTCAATAAGGTAATAGAAAATCCTGGTGCATTCAAGGAAGTGACAAAATCACCTACCAAAACTCTGTGAGGTCTTGACTTGAGAGGGAAGTTGGAAAATATATGCTCAGTAAGAGCATATAACTCCAAAGATGATGTTCCACCAATGTTATTGACTAATAAAACTGTTTCATCATTTTCTTCAAAATCAACGTAATGGCGGTCTTTGTCCTCAGGAGAGATCAATTTGTGGTACATTGATTTGATAAGTTCATCAATATTTGGAATTGGTGAAATCTTAGTACCAGGTTCGTTGTGAATACCTAATCCTAATTCAACTTCATCAGCTTTAGTAAATTCAATTTCCTCATTTGACTTCCCAGGGACTGATGTACGGTCTAAAGAAGCACCCAAAGTAACTAAAGACGAATTAATAGTTTCACCTAATGCCTTAACTTTCTCCAAACTGAAACCTTTGGATGAAGCAGCACCCAAGATTTTGTGGATGATTGCGGTACCTGCCAAACCTCTTCTGCCAACCATCTTATTCTGCTTTCTACCAACCGCCACATCATCAGAAACAACCAAGATATCGATTTTGTATCCCTCACTCTTTGCTCTCTCTACAACAAGCCCGAAATGGAGAATATCACCTGTGTAATTCTTGACAATGATCAAAGTACCAAAGTCTTTATTGGACTTCGTTTTAACTGCCGCCATAATTTGCTTAGTAGCAGGGGAAGCAAACATAGAGCCACTGACAGCAGCATCTAATAAGTTACTCCCAACATAACCTGCGTGGAGAGGCTCATGGCCAGCACCACCACCACTTATTAAACAGACTTTATTGGATGTGTCTGATCTTGGGTTGAAGACAACCTTTTCACTTGGAATTAACAGAACAGAAGGATTGGCATGACATAATCCTTTTAAGTTAGAAAGAACAATATCCTCATCCTTATTGTATACCCAATGTTTAGCTAATGTCATTGTTCAACAAGGTAGCAATGATTTTAGAGTCAACTGGTAGCCTTCTTTTATATAATTCGCAGCCCATTATACAGTACTCCCTCCACCTCGGTGCCCCCACCGGATATGGCTTTTCATACAATTTAATTGAACTTGCCCTGCAGGCTTGTTATCGGCGGTGGGGGACACATTATGGATTAGATTTAAGTATACTGATGAGTGGGGGGTTTACTTCCTATTCACCAGTTACATGTAATTACATAAGCAAGGGACTACATCGGCTACGTTTTCCCATCTCATCTCGCACTAGGTTTCCAACCTTAAAAGATTAATCATTCCATTTCTTAGCGTTTGTTTAAGTGATTGTATATGGGGATAGTATGAATCCTGAAAACGACGGAGGTGATAAGGCGAAATCTCCTAGTAGTGGGATGGCTTCTCCTAAAGTTCAAAAAGTCGATAAGACGAAAAAGAGATTAATAAATAAAACATTCTTCGGATGTGACACCTGCAGAAGTAGACGAAAAAAATGTGATTTGGGAAAACCTGGCTGTGCCAATTGTCAGAAGATCAATCAAGAGTGTCCTGGTTATGGAATTACATTATTTTGGCTCTCGTCTCCTAAATTTACCAAAAGTGGAGAGCTTGTTGCTAGCTCTGTAGCATTCAAGAAAAGTAATAAGTTATATAATGAAAATGCTGGCCCTGACGCAAAGAGGAGGCTAATCGATTTTGTCAAGTGGGAAAAGGGTAGTGGCAATAATCCTTATGATACCTATGATGACTTGGAGCAGGATATTCTGTTTCTAGATAATTCAAAGACGGATGAAAATGTGGAGAAGATGGGGAAGACTAAATTGTTAGGTCCATTTGGAGTATTCCAAAATTCGACTCGTAGCGTGCCTGTGCGTTATACATCACAGAAAGGCAAACTGGTAGAACGGACTATTCCCGCTCAAGCTGGTACGGTGCCTATACTCACAGAAAGAGATATATTGAATAATAAGGATGAAATCAGTAATGAGCATCTTTGGTTATCAAATGAATTACGTGATGATGCTTTATTGACTGCTGCTGCCTTAAATGGTGATTCCCACTTGTTGGACTTCATGAACATATCTCCTAGTGCAGTATTGAATAATAACAATTTGGGTCCAATTAATGGTAATACAAACCATAGCACCCCTGCTTATGTCAATAATAATATCACCAATCCAAATGATTTTTTGAATTTATTATTTCATAAGAACCATAATCCCACCACTATAGCTTCCGATACATCCACACCTAATTCTGTTAATGGTAATACTCATCAACATGATCGCTCACTTCATCATACTCCGGATTTACCTATGAATAAAGCGGCTCAGGAGGAAAACGATATCTTGATCGATCCCACAAACCAGCATTTGTACTATTCTAACTACAATAACTACTTTTATGACAACCCTTATAAACTTAACGAGAACTTGGAAATTCACTTGCATGCATCTTCTAAACCAAATAAACTCAATGAAGCATCTACTGATCTAGTAGAAGGAGACCATCAGCATGTAACTAAAATGCCTTCTTCCATCATGAGTATCGTTCAAAGTCCTTTGCAACCAAAGCTAGGCTTCAATCCTATTACCCCTTCATTTTCTGCAGGATTACCAACCACAGCATTACAGATTCAACCGTTGACAAGATATCTATTAAATCATTATGTCACACATGTTGCAGACTTGATGACGGTACTACCTCTCACGGAGAGTCCTTGGAAAACAATTTATTTCCCTAGGGCTTTAATGGCGATTGGGGAATTAGGTGCTTTGGGTAAAACCTCCACTGCCAAAAATGCCTTACTAAACGCATTATTAGCTGTTAGTGCGTTCAATTTGCAATCTAAGTTCCCAAAGAACAGTGATTCGATGAAATTCTACTTAAATTTGGGTATCAGGTTAAGAAATCAAGCTAGTTTATTTATCAAAGAGTTACTTGGTTCTTCAAGTGATACTCAGTTAGAAATCGAAACTTGCTTGAAAAATGAAAAATATAAAGATGTATTGTGTGCTGTTATGTCTATGATAAGTGTAGATCTAGTATGGGGTACCATGCAAGATACAAACTTTTATATAAGGTGGTGTGGTAAAGTCATCAATACCAAGATGCAAACTAAGAAGAAACTTTCCTCCAAGGCCAGAATTTTACACAGAATTTTTCTGTCTTTGAAGATCATTCAAGACTCCACATGCCTCAACATTGAGAATATAAGATATGATTATAAGCTAATCAATGAACAGGGGTATGACATTAATGGTGAAAACTTTATTAAACCACAGAATTCTCTGGATAAGAACAATATCAATTATATTGTCAACAATTCAAAGGATGGTAACCCCACTCCATTATTTATCAACAAAAAGTTGATCAATACGAAAAATCACAATGAAAACTTTGCTACCGATGCTTTATATGGATTACCTAACTCTTTGATCAAGTTATTTGCATCAACTGTCCAATTATTGAGAAGAAAGATCTACAACGAATACCACAAGTCTATTAGCGAAGATTTTGAACATCAGGTAGCGCAGTTAGACGAAAACCTCGAGGGTTGGGAACTTGACTGGAAACTATATGAGGTGGTGAATTCAGAGAAGAAGTTCTATTCGCCAATGCATGAAGTCACTTTCCACCATATATTGTCTTTTTATTACGGGTTGGTGATTTATTTTGGTAGACTCATCAAAGGCGTTAACCCTAGTGTATTACAAGAGAAAGTAAAGATGGCATTAGAGCATTTAAATTCCATCCAGAGGCTTATCTCGAAAGAGAAGGTCGGAATCATTCCGTTGTTTTGGCAAGGTTTCATAGCAGGATGTGAAGCAATTTCGCCTGAGTTACAAATGGGATATAAGAAATGGGGTGCTGACATAGCCCAATATCTCGGAAGTTATTGGGGCGCAAGACAAATCATGTTGGAGGTATGGAGACGGAAAAGGTTAAACTTGGCTAAAGATGAATGGGTAGGTGTTATCAACGATTGGGAAATGAATCTTATGTTGAACTGATCGATGCCGTCAAATGTTAACGGTGTCACCAGCGGTGCCGGCCAGAGATGGACAATGACTGGGCTGCTGGTTATGTAAATAAATATAAGCAACCAAGCCTAACGCGATACGCCTCTGATACGCCTCTACCGTGTTCTCATTGTGAGCTCGCCAACATTTACCAAGATGCGCCTTGCTTGCCCAGTTTCATCATGGAACGCCGCTGCGCTGAATGAACGCGATGAGCTCTGTTCTGACGCGATGCATAAGATTCGCGTGTTTTATGCGTCGTTTGTTTGGTAAACATCGCGAAACATCGCGTTTACCTTGGTCTATATGGTGGAAAAGACCAGGGGGATTCGTATTTAGCGGTTGAAGGGGGTATCAAGATGCAAATATTATGGAAATTACAATCACACCTCCTTCGATTGTAGAACATACGTGAATATTGATTCGTGTTACGCGATGGAAGACTGTGAAGTTGCAGATCAAGTATAAATACTCTTGAATTTATCCCTTTAGAGTCAGTTTTTACAAGTCACTCCTTCAAAGTCAATTACCTATTAGGAAATAATCCATTCGCTTGATCACTATGTACCAATTATTAAACGTCTTAGCTTTATTTGCTTTAACTTCTGCTGCTACTACTTCTTATGAAGTTGAAACCGTCACTGATGCTAGCACTGTCGATGTCACTATCACTTCTTGTTCAGGCCACCCATCATGTGTAGCTGCTGTTGCTGAAACCACCAGCACTGTTGTAACTGAAACTGTCGATGGTATTGAGACTGTATACACCACTGTTTGCCCAGTAAGCGCTGCTGCTGCCACTTCTACTGCTGCTCCAGCTCCAGCTTCTTCTCCAGCTGTCAAGGCTGCTGAACCTGTAGCTGCCCCATCTTCCAGTGAAGAAGTTGAGTACGTTGATGTTACCACCACTCCAACTGTCACTGCTTCTACTGGTGTTGAAGCTACTGTTACTTTACAATCCACCTTTGTTTCATCTTACTCTGGTACCAATAGCTCTACTGTTGCTGCTGTTGATGCTTTCGAGGGTGCTGCTAACCAAAGATTTGCTGTTGGTGCCGCTGGTATCGCTGCTTTAGCTGCTTACTTGGTCTAAGCTCTTAAGTTGTCGGATAGATTTCATGTTTTCATGTTTTCATGAATTAAGATTAGATGATCTTGTGTATATTAGTATTAATAAAAACATTTTATAAGTCATTTTCATTTCTCTAGCAAAAAGAACAAGATATTAGGAATTGAACCAAACCCCTGTCGTTCCCAAAATATGATAAAGAGGAAGACGATATGGAATACCGCTACAATCAAATCAGGGGCGGCCAACCATGGCAGTATTTTCTGCCCTTCACCCGCAAACACACACACACTCTCTACTCTATACTCTCTACTCCGTTCGCTAGCTCATACGTGTTTTCATTTGTATTCTACGTTATATAAGTTGACCAGAACTGGCCCAAGTAATTTTCGTCATATGGATGCTATGGTAAAGGTGGATTAACTAATCGTGAAACAAGTTGAGATAATTTTTTTGTAATTGAATCTCCTCATAATATTCATTAGTGTCGAGTCCAATGAACTTATTCCACCAATAGTTCAACTTGATCATAGTTTGTTTATATACAATTGCTGGGAAATGCTTGTAGGCTTTATAGAGAAATTCAAGTGCCCCAGATACCTCTTTCCAGGATTGGTCGAAATCCTGTCTCAACCTTGATTTCTCAGGTTGAACATCTTCATTTTCATTTCCAGGTGATGCCGTCTCCGCAGCCTGTCGATTTATTTTACTCTTCAATGAATTGGAGTTAGCCATGAAGGGGAAATTGAATCCATTCTTGTCCGTCAACTTATCAAAGTCCCCTGGTTGAACAAGCCCCTTGTCAACATCTTCCAAATGTTCTAAATACATTAATTTGAAGTTCTTAACTGCCTCGATAGATTTACTTAATCTATCAAAAGTATTGATCAATGACACGATCTCAATTCTCTTGAATCTTAAGTTATTATCATCAATATCCTCAAATAAGACCTTTAATGCAGTACCATACCCAATGGTCTGTAACTTACCCCACATTCTACATCTATCACAACCTACGCAGTCCATGATAGAGCTGATGTTCTTGAATTTTGATCTAAAGTCATTCTTCAACTCTGGTTCAATAATCAATGAGGAATCAAAGATCGTATCTCTTTTAAGTACCTCTAAGATATCATTGAACAATTTGTAATAGTCGTCTTGATTTTCCATCAAATCTTCTGATTGCTTTACAAATTCCACAACTGGATAATTTGCAAATAGTTTAATAACAGCTTGTGAAATTAACCCATAATTGAAGTACAAATTAGAAATTCTATCATTGAACTCACCAACTCTTTCCATGAAAATTTTCAAGTTTGGTCTGATATCACCGATATCTTCCACATCGGGTAAAATGTACTCATTGGATAAATGGGTCGAAATAGAAGCATGCATACCACTCAAGATTCTCTGGAATAATTTCTTGGTACTGCATTCAGCATCTTCATCGTCTTTGAAGCAATTC
The DNA here is from genome assembly GCA_003707025.2 of Yamadazyma scolyti. NCBI lineage: Eukaryota > Fungi > Ascomycota > Pichiomycetes > Serinales > Debaryomycetaceae > Yamadazyma > Yamadazyma scolyti. Next base: position 712,070 of record PPMW02000002.1, on the reverse strand, counting down.
TCTTCATAGATAGCTTTCCAAATGTTATGTGCTTGTTTACCACCATATCCAGTGAATCTTTCAGGGTTATCAACTAAGTTGATATAATCACAGTTATTGTCATCATCCAATTCACAATAGTCTAGATCTTCACATGAATCAGTATCAACATCATTCTGTTTTTTCAAATCACCTAGTTTACTAGGCTTGAGTTCGTTTAAAACCACATTATCCCAGTTGTATTGACTCGATGGCAAAATTTCAACAGCACAATTTTCGGTAGCACAAAAGTGACCTTCGTTCCAGAACTTACACTGCTTATCGAAGTTGATCTTGAAGTACTTGAAGTATGATGTATGAACCAAATCTTGCAATAATGGGAAAATTTCATCGTTGATCTCGTCGATATATGAAAATGTTGTGTTACAATCATTACTAATAGTCTGAGAACAAAAATCTGATGAATAGAATGGCGTAAAAGCCGAGACTTGACAGAACAATACAGTCAACCACAACCAGTTTGTCATAAGCATTTTAGAAACCTTGATGACTACTATGGTAAATTAGATAACAAGGCGGTCAAATAAAGCGATGGATTTATATCTGGTGATAAAAGAAAAGATGGTGCGAAAAATCTCACCACGTAGTCATAGAAGCAAATAGAATCGACTAGGAGGTACCAAATAGGTACGCGATAATAGCCAGGAGAGATAGTACGAAAGAGGTAGGGATTGGTATAATTTTTTATATTACATTCAAACATTAATATAAATTATCATCAAGAGCTTATTTATAAGCTATCAGTTATTAGTCGTTTAGACCTTCTCAGCGGCGGCCTTTTCTTGATCAGAACCTTCATCACCAGACTTGATTAACTCTGACTCGTTTTCCTTGTGATCAACATTAATCTTTCTGGCCAATTCGGCATCAGATAAGATTGGAATACTTGGTTGCCAAGAACCAGATCTCCAAGCTGGAATCTTTTCTTCCCATAATTGAGCAATCTCTTCCAATCTCTTACCCTTGGTCTCTGGGAAGAAGAAGAAGACATGAACGAACATAGCAACACAGAAAGAACCGTAAATAATATAAGTCTTCCAAGCAATGTTTCTAAATGATGGTGGAGTGAACATAGCAATGGCGAAGTTGAAAGCCCAGTTAGCAGCAGTGGCTAAAGAAGCACCTCTTTGTCTAGAAGCAGAATCACCCCAAACTTCAGAACAGTATAACCAAATAGTGACACCCCAAGATGAAGCGAAACTACAAACGAACAAGTAACAACAAGCGATAACAGCCTTGGCAGCTTTTTTATCGGACTTTGGAATCTTGATAGTAACAGTGTCGTTCACTCTTTCACTCATTGGAATGGTTTCACTGTAGTCAGCTAAAATTCCGGCAACACCGAATTGGAAAGTCAACATACCAATGGCACCAGCTAATAAGACTGGTCTTCTACCAACCTTATCTAACAAGTACAATGATGGAATAGTAATGACCATGTTTAAGACATATTGAATAGAAGAAGAAACCAATACAGTGTCTCCAGTGTAACCAGCCATTTGGAAAATGTAGACAATATAGTACATCATAACATTCATACCAGTCAATTGTTGCCAAATTTGAGCAGAAACAGCAATAACTGTTCTTGGTAAGTACTTCTTGTTGAACAAGTCGGCGTAAGTGAAAGCTCTAACATGTTCGTCAACGAGAATTTGTTCCTTGATTTCAGAGATTTCAATCAAAACATCTGGGTCTTCTCTGTTACCATGAGCTTGAATATTAGCAACAATTACCTCAGCATCTTCCCAGTATCCTTGTTTGGCTAACCATCTTGGGGATTCTGGAACGAAGAAAACACCAACGAATAAAACGAAACCTGGAATCATTTGAATACCCCAGGCAGTTCTGAAAGAAGCGACACCATCAATCTTAGAACAACCATAACAGATATAGAACATGACCATAATACCTAATGTGACAGAGAACTGGAACAAACCACCAATTAAACCTCTGATCTTTCTTGGAGCTAATTCAGAACCGTAAACTGGAGCAACTGAAGAGCCAAAACCAACACCAAGACCTGCAATAATTCTACCACAAATCAATTGGGCAACATTTCTACAAGAACATTGGATAGCGGCACCAACCATCCAGAACAAAGCACAAGTCATTAAAGAAGCTCTTCTTCCGAAAGGCTCTGAGACAAATGAAGAAGCAAGGGAACCAAAGAAAGAACCCAAAGACATACCAGCGGTAACAAAACCTTGCATGTCAGAGGATAATTCACCAAAGAAGTCGACGTATTGAGTAGTACCAATGAAGGCAGACATAGATGAAATATCAAAACCAAACATTAAACCTGAAATACAGGAAATCATGGCAATGACGAAGATGTTGTGCAAGTTTGGAAACTTATCCAAGAATCTTCTATACTTTAAAGCATGGGGTATTAATTTATCTTCGTAACCCATTTTGTATTATAACGTATTTAAACAATGAAAGAAACTAAGGGAATTTCTTTCCTATTTATACTTTTCGTCTACCCCCAAATTTTATGTACTAATTTTGTGGGAGGCATAAACAAAAAAAAAAAATGAAAATGTAACCAGAAATTTTACCTATGTGCAGGATATGAGTGTTGTTTTATGTGGAGAGAGGGAAATTTTCTGGCTAACCTGTAAAAGTTTTGGCCGAATGGGGAAACATCATGCACAAAAATTTCCGTTCTCCAGAAATTGACCAGATTCCCCCAAAGATGTGTCATGTAATTTTTCCAGAGAAATAAGTCCATCAACTGATACTTCCCTAATTCAGATACCGCCGTCTGGCGTTCAAATTCCCCACATTATTCTCTAGATTGCCCCATTCTTCGTATTTCACCTCCCAGGGTTACCGATAGCAACTCCCCAGTCACCACTTTAAGGTGTACTTGCTGCCCCCAGTTTTTCCCTCAACGGAATATTCTGCTTGGGATTTGCACCTTGAGGTTTTTTTTTTTTTTCCAGAACTTTTCTCATTGGCCGGTAAGTGCAAAATCTGGGTCAAAGTGCCGTTTTTCCTGTCTATGACGACACGAATTCAGGCATATGACCCGGATTTTCCCCGTCCTTTTCTTTTTTTCCGCCTGAAACTTCTGGAGTATTCCTGCTTGTAGGGATACCTGTTTCAATCGTCAACAAAGTACGAAAGCATACGGGCGGTATTAGCGTCTACTTAAGTCTAAAAAATTTCATAATTCTACATTTATATCTACTGAGTAACTCAAGGTACTGTCGTTCGTAAAACAATCTATAAACATATTCATTGTCATTTTAAATAATCTTGGCGAGATTTTTATTACCCCATCTTACGGTACCGTTCCTCCATACAAAGTATTTGCCGAATTAGATTATTTTAAAAAAAAAATCTCGTGGTGGTTAACTGGCGATGAGGTTAACCTGTAATAGTTTATGCGTTTTTGTGTAATTACCCCATGTAACGTTGTTTTTTTTGAGGAGTACGGTGATGCATCTAAATCTTAATCTCGTGGGGAAAAGCGAGAATCCAGAAGATTATTTGAGACACGCACAACCTGTAAAAACATTTAGCCGTCAGGTGAAAACCATTCGGATTATCTGGTGACACTTTACCGTACGACTTGACGTCTTAATGAGAGGATATTCCGTAGATTCAACGATGTCAAAACAAAAATCAAGAAGTTCTTACTTGATTCCCCTCTTCCGTCTCTTCAGTTGGAACTTTAATGTTCGGTCGGGTAGTAATTAGATTCATGCATTACCCCTACGGGGTCATATTCTAAAATCTTCCTGTATAGAATTTCTGAATTTGGCGGCCTGAATTATGCCGTACTGTCTCTCGGATTTGCGACACTCAACCAAATAAAAACCCGTGATCTTAGGCACGGGACTCAATAATCGTGATCTAATACTCATTAATTGGTAACATCCACACTACTTATCTTTCGCACGAGTGTAATTCCATGTTCGGCAATCCTGGCATTTCACAATCTCGGCCTTACAAGTACGAGATCGATGTTCTTGAAATTTACAGCAACCACGTTCTAAGACCAAAACGTCCGAATTTGTGACTGTTCAGCGGAAGTCCACGGTCAGATACGAGATGTCTACTTCAAAGGAGAATATGAGGTGATTACTTAAATCCGTAACTCTATGACTTTTAGCCGCAAGTCTCACCTGTTTTTTTTGGCATTGTTGCAGCCTCAGACGACTTTTTCCGAGTCGCTTTTAGGGCGGCTGAATGAAAACCCACTATTTTCTTTTTCTCTGTTTCTTGACTTACAGCTCTTAATGTCCATTATATGGTAGTACTTCTCTGTTTAGTAAACGCTAGCTAGGTACATAGAAGACAGTTCTTCATCCATTCGAAACTGGATATCGTTTGCGGAACTTGAAAATGAAATGTGGAACGACTTACATTTCCTCGTTTGAGACCGGAACAAATTGGTTATAATCAGTTCATTTAAAAGTCATCCAATAATAAAACATCTCTTAGCCGTAGATTAATATATATATCATAGAAATCCGAATTCTTGGAATCACCAACAGAGATCAGCTATAGATATGGCCCTTGATATTCTTCCAATCATAGATAGCATTAGCACCAACCAGAAACCGTTCGTACCCAACATTAAGTATAATCTGAGCAGACATCTTAACGGTTTCTTCATTACCAAAGAATTGCAAATAATCAAGAAAATAGGTTCCGGTACTTACGGTCTTATTTACTTGGTCAAAGATGTCAAAACAGAACAGCAATATGCAGCAAAGATCATCTTGAAAGAACAAATGTCTTTGCACCAGAAAGACATCGAGGCTTACAAAAAGTTTATCCAAGAGAAGGTTTACTATGAATTCATGAATAGAACTCAGGCTTTTAAAGACTTGAATTTAGACTCTATAAGAGAAGCAGGACATATGGTTTCTCACCTCAAGGAGATTGCCATCCACTTGAAATGTCACCATCACCCAAATGTCGTCACTATTCACAAGGTATTTGACTTCGATGCTGGTATTGTTATCTTGATGGATTACTACGAACAAGGTGATTTGTTTAAAAACATTGTTGATAAGAAGATATTCAACGCTTCCAACCCAATAATGATGAAAAACTGCATACTTCAAATCATCAATGTCATTAGTTACTTAAGACTGAAAAGTATTTATCACTGTGACTTGAAGCCTGAGAACATTATGGTCAGATATAACCCAAACTATAAGAGATTGAACTACAAGAATATAATCGACTATAACGAGTTGACTATTGGCTTGATAGACTTCGGTTTGTCCATGGAAAATGCATATATCTGCTGCAACAGCTGTCGTGGATCATCGTTCTATATGTCACCCGAACGTGTTGTCAACTATTCCAAGAATGAGTACATAAAATCAAAGATGGACTTATCAGTCTACCCAGTCAACCATGAAGATGACTTGATGTACTTCCCTACAATCAAGGGTGATATTTGGTCTATAGGTATATTATTGATCAACATAACGTGTTCAAGAAATCCATGGCCCAATAGTTCAATTGTACCAAATAACAATGAAGTGTTCCAAACATATTATTCTGAGGACAAGTCAGTATTGAAAAGAATACTTCCAATTTCCAATGAGTTCAATTGCTTGTTGAATAAAATCTTTGAGTTGAATCCTAATAGTAGAATTGACTTAATAGACCTATTCAATGAAATTGTTCACATTGACTTTTTCAATGACAGCATGTTAACACCTCCAGAATCACCCACTTTATAACGACGATGAATCCGATAATGAATTAAATAATGATTAACGTAGACAATATATAATACTTAATTCTCAATATGTAATGTATCAGAGTCCGAAATAGTCCAAAATAGTAGAAAATAGAAATAGAAAATAGAAAATTAAAATGGAAATAATAGAAACTGGGAGGGGAACTCCTCCTGATAAGAAAATAGGCTTATTGTTGATGTAGAGAGGCTATACGGATGATGACTGGTAAAGCTTGACGAGAGTTGGTGCTCATTATATTCATTGTTAGTACTTCTCTGCCCAGTAAAACTTTACCTAGTCCTCATCGCCCAGTAAAGCATCAGCCCGGTAATTTTGGGTGTTTGATCTAACATGTAATAAATGGACACCTAACATGCAGATTCCTTGAAATTAACACTCGCTGGCCCTTGATTTTTAGGGCCGATTATGCATGTTAGGTGCGCATCACTGTTAAACAATGCAGGTTACAAATGACGTTTAGTAAAATGCATTGGTTAAATGAATAATAGTAGACCAACAAAAAATTTTCCCCTAATATAACAAGTTATTTAAGAACCATTATTTTCCCTCAGCTATCCGTTATTTCCAAAGTGATCAGAACACATCAGTTTAATTTACTTAAACGTAATTTAAGTAAAACCAATCTTCAAATGGGTAGAGAAAATATATTGAATTATCAATTAGAGCACGACCATGAAACTGACTTACCAAAGCCCACGGGTAGTCCTAAATATCACACCAAGATAAAGAATGACCACTTTCCCTTTACATTATCAAAAGATTCTACATTACAAGATTACTTAGTTAACAATAAGTTTTATGTAGATTCGATTAACCACAACCATTCCAGTGAAGTGTTTGAAATTAATGGGAAGGGGCAAAAGCCACATACATTGTGGATTGGATGTTCAGATTCCAGAGCGGGTGAAGGATGTTTATCCACCCTTCCTGGTGAAGTATTCACCCACAGAAATATCGCTAATATAGTCAATGCCAATGACGTCAGCTCGCAAGGTGTTATCCAATTTGCAATCGATGTCTTAAAGGTCAAAAAAATCATAGTTTGCGGCCACACTGATTGTGGGGGCATTTGGGCTTCAATGTCAAGCAAAAAAATTGGAGGTGTATTGGACTTGTGGCTTAACCCTATTAGGCATATCCGAGCTCAAAATTTGAAGCTACTTAACGAAATACAAGATCCCAAAGAAAAGGCTAAAAAATTAAGTGAGTTAAACATCATTTCCTCTGTACTTGCATTGAAAAGACACCCATCTGCATCTAAGGCCTTGAAAAATGGAGATATAGAGGTATGGGGGTTGTTATATGATGTTGGTACCGGATACTTAAAAGAAATAGACATTCCTCAAGATGAGTTTGAAGATTTATTTCATGTTGAAGATGGCGAGGGCGTCATCCACTAGATATTTATTTGCATATAGAGAAATACGAGATAATTTTATGATATATATATAACTTAACTACTTCATCTATTTAAGATTGCTTCCAGCTCAAATCATATGATTGACCATCTTGGTGTTGGTATTTTTCAATGATTTCGATAACTTCAGCTGGGGTAGATGCCACATTCAAAAGACCTCTTTGCTTCTGAGCGATGAAACCTGCTTCAATCGATTCCTCAATAAACTTCAAAAATGTATTGTAGAAACCATCAATGTTTAACAATACAATTGGCTTTTTGTGTATACCTAATTGATACCATGTAGTGACCTCTAATAATTCTTCAAAAGTACCGTATCCACCTGGTAATGCTACAAAGGCATCACTTTCTTCACCCATCATTCTCTTTCTGGTATGCATATCCTTAACCATAGTAGTCTTACCGTATTCCTTGGAATCTGGGAGTGGACTTGCACCTATGTGGTTATCAGTAGACTTCTTTAATTCTTCGTTGACTTTATCACTATCAGTTCTCTCTTTGGAAATTAATGCTTCTGGAATAATACCGTGAACATATCCACCGCTAGTGGCACATCCCTTGGCAATCTGACCCATAAGACCAGTAGAACCACCACCATAAACCAAACCCCAGTTCTTCAGCGCTAATAATTTACCGAACTCGAAAGCGATATCCGAGTTCTTAGGGTCTTTTCCAAATGATGATCCGCAAAACACACAAAGTTTCTTGTCAATAGTCATGTTGTTTCTCTGTTTATAACTGGAAAATTAACTGGAAATATGGAGTTAATTTATAGTTTTCCCACTATAGATTTTTATGACAGGTTTTCTTGCGATAGCTTCTGATCCGGAACTTTACCGCGGGCCCTCCGGTATTTTTCACTCTTGGCCCAGAGATTCATTAAACCTATAATGCTTATCGGATAGTAGTAGTTTCGGAAACTGCCTTGTTTCTTAACATGTGAGTTCTCCTCTATTAGGGAGATATTTCCCCTTCATTAAAATTGTGATATATTTTCTTGGTTAGATATACTGAGTCTTTCAACCCGTAGTTGCAAAATTTGCAAAACTTACATGATGTGAAATCCTGTATATTTAAGCTGAATAATTTGAGCGGTTCATACCTTTAATAACTAGTAGTAGTACGCATACCGAAAAGACTTAAAGGTCTATAAAAGCTACGTCATGGTTTAGTCGATGACTCGTCTATATATCAAGATCTGCGCACGTCGGCTAAATATGTTTACATTTAGTCTAGCTCGTAAGATCAAGTGGTCGTTATTATCTGGTAGCAGATGGCTGGTAACGGAAACATACAAGCTAATGCAATCGTATGCATTTGCAGAAAATCAACTACACTATACAAGAAGGACACGCAGGTCAAAAGTTAAAAATTATTTTGAAGGAGTGGAAAACCTTAAACCCTGAGAACTGGAATACCTGAAACGATAAGAAGCGGATTTTCTGAAATGAAATATTGTCGATGCTAAATAATAGAATAACAAAGAATCAACACCGCTTACAACAATGTCATGTATAGAATAACAATACTTATATGCAAGAAGTCGATATAAACATTAACAATTATTAATGATAAAAATACATTTTGTCAACCGCGATTTTGTGTAACCTAAGGAAGGCTTCGTCTAAAGATTATAAAACGTATGCAAGCGCTCTTGTTGGAAATTCTAGTGGGATGAGGAACCAACACTTACTAGATCAGTTGGACAATCTCAATATAGAGGAGTTTGATGGTGCCTTAGAGCATTCGCATATTTTGAAGGATCTGTTGACTATAGATGCTACATCGAATTTGGAATTATTGGAAGACGATTACTATAACTATCTCCTGGATGCCGAATACACTGATGAAAGTTCCAACCGACTGATAAATGAAACGTTAACAAGACTGCCAGAATCACCCGATACTTCCATACTGGATAGTTCTCTATCAGGGCAACATGAATACAAATCAATGAGGTTAAGCTTCGATCGTCCATCGCCAATTAGTCGAAAACCCCCATTACCGGAAAAAGACACACTTAAAAACTACAATAGTAAAAAAATCCAACAAGATTTAAGGATCTTACATTCGGGCATAGCTAACAGCCAAGCAATGTTAGAATGTGCGGAAGATATGTTGATCCAAGAAACAGAAGAAATCATGCAAACATTAATAGAGGTAATTAATGATATAGATGCAAGTGTTCCTAGAAATACTTACATAATTGATCTCAATTTTATGAAATAATGACCGTCCATCTAATTGCTTTAGTTCCCCCCTCCTTGTGTTAATAGTGTTAGTTTAATTTGTAGTACTTAATATAATTTTCTTAGTAGTCACTGATTGCGCACTTAATATCTCCTTTACTAGCATGGATAGTTTGTTGTTTAAGACCAAGACATTAATAGGGCTGCTAGAGAGTCAAGTTAAGGAGAGGGAAGATATGGTAAATGTTTTGAAATTAACCCCATCTTCTAATGAGAACTATGACATTATAAATCTATTGAGTAAGATCGTCAAAAACTTAAAATATTTACAAGAGGACTTGAAGTCCTCGCTAGACCCTAAACATGGTCAGCAATTCCAGTCATTGGTAAGCAATTATCACCAATTAACCACAACCTTAAACAAAGATCCTTATATCGATATTCTGGAGTATGAGTTCGAATTTAAGGCTCGGGCTCCTGTACCTCAGCCAACAGTAAAGTCAGTCAGGTTCAAAGATGACGAAGATGACGATACTGAAGATCTAAGAACGCAGTTGATGGGGACACGGAGTTTCAAGCCATATAAGGATAGCATAGATAGTGATGAAGAAAACAACCTTAATAATCATCAATTATTCGCTAAGCATCAACAGGAACTTCTCAACCAAGATGAAGATTTAGATGTATTGCACGAGTCTGTCAAACTTCAGAAAACCATGGGATTGAACATTAATGATGAAATTGAAAATCACCTAATTATTTTAAACGACTTAGAAAGAGGTGTTGATAATGCAGGAATAAAACTCAGTCATACTAATAATAGATTAACTGATTTTAGGTCAAGAGTACAAGAGAATGGGTCTTTAGTTACCATTATCATTCTCTCAGTGATTTTAATATTATTATTGGTGGTTTTGAATTAGAGATAGAGACATGTTATATAGGGTAATGGCATTACAAATGTATATTTTTTTTGTGGAATCTATGTTATATGATATATTAAAAATTGAAGTCGTCATTCTCCTCTTCCTCTTCACTGAAGAACCATATGAAAATGATTATGTCGATGTATACAATAAGACCTCCAGCTATGCTCATGATCATTGAACCCAATTGTATTAGATGACAATGATACAATACCAAGGGTAATGAAATTCCACTTACAATCAACAAACCTGTGACATACTTGCAGAACTCTTGTAGAGCAGTTGGAGTATTATTATGGTCATTACTGAATGTCAAGAAATCGTCTCTGTTATTTTCAATAGAATTTGATATTATGTTAGGTAAAGGAGCTACCAAAAAAATTAAAATGACCCATAATGGTCTCCAGTTACTAAACAATGCACATGAAAGTAATATGAGTAAGAATCCTGACGCCAAAAGTGCCGATAAGAATATAATCTTATTCAACGGATTCATGAGTAATTTATTAAGGGACGACTGAGTGAGAATGTGGTTACAGATTGAGAGTCGCACGACGTCAAACTAACATTCATATTCATTCACATATACTATAAACAAGAAGGATCAATTTGTTTGGTAGATCCTAATTCCAAAACCAGCCCTTGGACTTTGGATCATTATCGTTCAAGTTTTCAACAACTTCCCAGTCTTTGGCACCGGGAGCTTTTGTTTTAACTATCTTTGAAGTGTACGAAGTACCATCATCGTAAAATTCAGTTTTGGTTTCCTGGAATGTGGTAGAATTAGTTTCATCAGTAATATAAGAAGACTCTACATTTGTAGAGATGACTTTCTTCCCTGACTGTGGGACACTTTCCTGATTTGAGACATCCAAGTTAGTTTGGTTACCAGGGTCTTGTTTTTTGAACTCTTCTTTCACTTTACGTCTCAACCTAGTCCTTTCATCTCTGGCATTCTTGTACATGATCGATTTCCAATTCATGAAATCCTCATATTGTTTGAAGAATACACCTTTTTCGCCCAAATTAAACTCTTTCAGAGCACTATCTAATTGCCGAGCCTTCACTTCTTCTTGAAAATCCTCTTTGGTCAAGATTTCATTAGGGTAACGTTGGTTCTTGACATTAAGTAATTCATTCAGGATCTCAGAATTAGGGAAAAGACATCTCCAATTACCATATGTGTCATAAAGTTGCTCACCATTTTTATCTCTGCATTCGTTAAATGACCTAATAGAAGGTGTACCCCGACTAACCAAACCATACCTTGCAAAAATCCTATAAGGATAAAAGTTAAAAAAGGGTCCATGACGACCATTGTGACCATCAATCTTGTGATCAAAAAACCCAAACTGCTTACGGAATTTATCAACATGGGACTCATAAGCAGCTGGGTATTGCCATACGTCGTCGCTCAAAATCTCATTCTCAACTTTAGTTGCATTGGTGTTTGCGTTTTCAGTGTCTAGCAACCACCCTAATGACATGTCTCTTGCCATTTCATTTAATTCAGTAAATGACTCTCCAGTCAAGTTAAATATTGACTGAGTCAAGGCCTTGAAACTGTCTTTAACGTCGTTTAAATGCTTGTTTAATTCTTCTCTCTCACTATCTTTACCCATTGCTAGTAGATTAAATTGAATGATTTCAAGCACCCCTTGTAGCGCGGATCATCGAATTTGCACCCGTTCTGGAAAATTCCAATGTACAGAATGTATTAAACTATTTACTATGAAAAACCGGAAACCTTGCAGATGGCAACGGTGGTGAAAACCATACAGGTTGATGTTTTGATGAAATGAATATGATAAATCATGAGGGTGTGAATGCAAAAATAGACAATGTCAAGGCAGTTGGTAGATAAATCTTACCAGTCGGAGTCTCTGTAAGTTGAATGAACAGGTGCCTTAACATTGGAAAATTTACTCTCATTAATACTGTTTGGAATGTGTGGGAGAAATTCCATATCACTTTGTAAGTCGAACGATTTATGTGTGTAGAACTTATTCATTAAAATGTTGATAATTTGATTTCTGGTAAAGTCGGAAACAGGCATAGTATTGCCTTGTAAGTCATTTCTTTTCTGATAATATGCCATGATATAAATGCTACAATGAATGGAGTGACAGGTGCAAAACTTTTTTTGTTGGTGTGTAACTGTAAGAAGAAAAAAACTGCCAAAAAAATTATACTTCTCAGCTAAAAATTTACTAGCTAAAATGAGGCAGTGGACACGATGTTTTTCTAACTTTAACCGATCTATTCACCCTTTGAAACCCGCAGTTACAAGATTCGCCCCTTCTCCAACCGGATTTCTTCATCTAGGTTCTTTGAGGACTGCATTGTATAATTATTTATTAGCTAAGAACACTGGTGGTACCTTTATTTTGCGATTAGAAGATACTGATAGGACCCGATTAGTAGAAGGTGCAGAAAAAAATATTTATGATAGCTTGAAGTGGTGTGGAATAACTATAGATGAAGGTCCTATACAAGGTGGTCCCAACGGCCCATATAGACAAAGTGACAGAAAACATATATACAAACAATATGCTGAAAAATTAGTAGAAAATGGTAATGCATATTACTGCTATTGTTCCAAGGACAGGTTGAAATACTTGAGGGATTCGGCAATGAGATTAAAACCTCCAACGACTGTCACTTATGACAGGCACTGCCTAAATCACAATAAAGATGCTTCTGGCGAAGGTGAACCTGTCATACGGTTTAAATCTCCTGACAAATATGATCCGATTGAAGATTTGGTTCATGGTAAGTTGAACTTACAACCTCAGTACAATGCTAATGATCGTAGGTATGATGACATTATCATCATGAAATCAGACGGGTTACCTACCTATCATTTTGCCAATGTAGTCGATGACCATTTGATGGGTGTCACTCATGTGATTAGAGGCGAAGAATGGCTTAGTGCTACTCCAAAGCACTTGGCACTTTATAAGGCTTTTAATTGGGAGCCACCAAGCTTCATTCATATTCCTTTGTTGACATCCTTAAAGGACAAGAAATTATCCAAGCGTGACGGATCAATGGACATTCTCTCGCTAAAGGAGAAGTTTTTACCAGAAGCCTTAGTAAATTTTGTTTCACTATTTGGATGGTCGCCCTCTAGAGAAGATGGTAAATCCGTTTCTGAGGTCATGAATATGGATGAACTCATAGAAAAGTTTAGTTTAGATAATTTGACTAGGGGAAATGCCAAAGTAAACGATGCTAAATTATATTTCTTCAACAAACAACATTTGTTGAACATCATAAAAAGTGGAGACGATACAAGGCTACTTCAGATTGTTGAAAGTTATAAAGATCTAACATCGGACACTGATCAGCTAGTACAATTTTTCAAGAAGATTGGACCAAATTTGAATACGTTGGATGAAGTTTATAATCATAGATACCTCTTCGAACACGGAGATATAGACTATAACATCGAGAAAGTCCCAGAACATACAAAAGAAATTTTGCAGCTGTTTGTTGACCATAAATATGATCTAGCTGAAACCATAGAGGCACTGGACTTGAAGAGGAAGTATATTTTTCAAGCTTTAAGATTTGCGTTGAGCAATGGCGTTCCTGGGCTTTCGCTACCTGAGCTCACAGACGTACTAGGCAAAGATATCGTACGTCACAGAATCAATTCTTGTATTAAAGTATTATAGAACAATCTTGTACATAAGCATTATAAATAGGCATGATAAATAATCATAATAAACAGTCATTATAAATGGTCATGGTAAGTAGCATCATGTCCAACCCTTGCTAGTAAAGTCCATGAAATCAGAACCCTGTCTGAGAGGATCAATTAATGGACCAGTATAAATACAGTGTATTTTCATTTTGGGGTGATAGTATAAACCGGTTAGTAACTTGGGGGTTACCAAAAAATATTGGCTATCTGAAGATTTACAGGCCGTGTGAACCAAATACTTATGAGCTAACTTTTCATTAATTGGATCCATGCCCTGGTTGATTTCATCGACTATTCTCAATGGAGCCTTTGTCAAACCTTGCAATGCCATCAAAAAGAAGATAGTCGACACCGCTCTTTCACCACCACTTTGGGTTTGCCTATCCAAAATCTTTAGTTCCGATTGCTCTCTAAACTTGACCAAGATCTCCAACCTCCAATCTTTGAAGCTTGGCGCTTTTGCAAGTCTAACCTCTCCATCACTAGCCACTATAATAAATTTACGTTTGAAGGATTTAGAAATTTTGAACACTAGATCAGTTAACTTAGGCTCCCAGTCTTGTTGGATTGCTTGCATACGATTTTCAAGTCGCTGTTTACGACTCTCAAGTGAAGGCAATTCCTGTCTTAGTCTCTCTAGGGATTCTTGTACTTCCTTTAATCTATCTACAGATGTCCTGTCGAAGTTAGACCTAACAGCTATTTCATCTTCGATAAATCTGATCTTTTCCCTTATATAATTTGCGTTCAAGACACCTTCTGCCGTATATTTTGCAGCCAAGTTTGCTAGATCTACCTTGATTTCATCTGTATAATCTTTGCTTTGCTCTTGAATTTGCTTCGTGGCCTCACTTGACTGTTTAAAGTTATTGTAATCTGCTTGAGCTTGGGCATAACTGTCTTCCAAGTCTTTCTTATAATACTTGACTTCGTCAATTAACCTTTTGACGCATCTGATTCGATGGGAGTACTGAAAGCGATTGATCTGAAGTTGTCGAAGCTTTAGCCTTTGGTTACTTATTTCAGCCAAATTCGAGCTAACCTCTTGATATGCAATTGCTAGTTTAGTATTCTTGGAGACAATTTTATTCTTCAATTGGTTGATCACTAAAGTTTTATCTGCATTGAATTCTTTCTCAAGAAGCTTTAAGTTCTTCTTCTTGTTCTTTATTGCATCTTCGATTCGAGTAAACTGTCGATTACGATCCACATATTCCTTTATTTTCTGATCTAGCAGCTTGATATCCTTGTTCAACTCACCCAATGACTTATTTCTCTCGTTTATTTGTTGCTCGTAATTTTTCATATCACGGTCAAGGATCTGGGAGCGCTTGCCATATTCTGCGATTCTTCTAGCTATCTCCATTTTCGTTTCCTCTGAGGTGTAGTTATCTTTAGCAAGGAAACGGGATTCAGGTGCTTTTTCTGCCGAGTAAGCAAACTGTCTAGATCCGTATTTTGATCTAATTACAGAGAATATTTGATCACCAATAACGAATTTCATGAATGGTATTCTTCCTTGATGATCTGGCTTCATAACTCTATCTAATTGGTCTTTACTCATATACTTTGCATACGGAATTTGATTCAACTTAGCATTCAAATTCAACATGTTGATGACTTCTGAAGGCCCGTTAATTAAATCAGAAAGGAAACAGTCAAATCCAAAACTTTTCAACTGCTGTTTTGGAGTTGAAGATGCAGGAGCAGACCCAGTTGTGACTCTCATAGGGGCATTAAATTTCAGGTTACGCCTTGCAGTATCACAAGCCAGCTGTGATGTAAATGTGACTGCTAACAAATTGGATTGATTAATTATTCTTTCGAAAATACCCGCCAAAGATTTGTTGGGGATATCACAGGATATCACAGGAGACTCAAAAGATCCTTGAAGCTTTAACCTCCTAAGATCTTGATGGAACTGGTAAGCGTGGGTCAACATCTGATTGTTGTAACCTCCTCGAGCACTCGGATCAAGTAGTTTTAGTTTATCCTTAGAGTTTTGCTCAGATTCAGCATCTTTTATTTGTATTCTGATACGCTTACTCTCTGAGTTCATGCCGTTTAAACTATCTTGAAGTTGACCAATCTTTTCTTCAAGTTCAAGTAGCTCATCTGACTTTTCTCTTCTCAAACTGGAATATCGTTCGTGATCAGCTGCAGACTGTTCTATATCAGTGTACTCACTTAATTGAGTCTCTAAACTTTCAATATCACTCTTCGTCAGTTCAATCTTTGTTCTGATGGTTTCCTTACTATATTTTTGTTTGCTTAAAGTTTTACTGAGATCAGCTATATCACGATGAATAGCTCCAACTTTACTTTGGTTCTGTTTTAATGCTTTATCAACCTTTTCAATCGTAGAACTTGTGACCCTAATGTCATCTGTAGTTTGAGTTAGCAACAACTTTGTCAGATCTACAGAATCTCTTAATGGTGCATCATTTTCATTCATGGAGTCTAATAATTGTTTAGCATCCACCATCTTTTGTTTCAAAAGCTTACGTTTCTCCTTTTCATCTTGACTAATACCATAGGGTAAAAGGAGCTTATGATACTTGAGGTCCTTAATTTTTTCATCTAATTGATTGAGATCTTCAACAACAACTTGTAATTGCTGCTCTTGGTTAGTCAAGGCATCCACTTTTTCTTGGGCATCACTAAGAAGGGTTTGGGCCTCATCTTTTTCATTCTCCAAATCAATAAGACTTTCGTGCTTTTGTAATAGGTCACCTACTTTGAGGGTTCTTTGAGTCTCTAAAAGTAATTTTTCAGGAGACAAAGCTGCAAAATCAGCAACTCTTTCTTGAGGTAAAAAATGACAGAGATTATCGAGCTGAATATTTAGATTTTGGACGACTGTACTGATTTGCCTTTCTGAAACCTTTCTACCATTGAGTCTAAACTCACTATCAGTAGCAGAGAACTTTCGTTCTATTTCTATTATGCCATCTTCACCTTTTAAGACAATTAAAATCTGACTTTGAGTCTTACCAGATTTGATCATTGAATGCATCAGCTTCCTTTTGATGAGTTCAAGTTTTCCTCCAAGACCAAGACACACGGCGGAAACCAATGTACTTTTTCCAGTACCATTTGGACCTATGATCATATTCAAAGTAGGGGATAAATGGAATTCTGCATAAGAATAAGTAGTGAAATTAGTCACGGCAATTTTGATGAGATTTCCTGGTTTAAACTCATCGTATTCTTTATCTTCCTTTATACGCTTATAACCATCATCAACACTACTTTGCCCTCCCCGTTTCTTGGGCGACTCACTAATTGTGGTCAGCATCTCCTCTCTCACTTAATGCTACCAGACGCGAAATTATGTAACACTTTTTCACACGTCTTTGATACTCTGAAACAGCAGTAAATCCACTGTTTTTAACTATCAGCCTATAATTCCTCACGTGTCATTCATCGTACCCTCTCATCATCTTAACTACTTCAAGTTTTATTCCCATTACTTCCTTCTTTATTACTTTCTTTTATAAGGACGTGCCTTTACCGCAATCTCAATAAATTTTGCCTCTTTTTGTTTACGTTTTGAGAAATCAAGTATAAACCGATTAAAGATAGAAATATGGTATGTAAGCTTTGCCATAGAAGTTCCGGTGGTATCGACATCCAGGTTACGTTAAGAGAGCGGAGGAGATGAAGCGATTCATCCACGCGAAAAGAGATGGAGGAATTGATGAGATGGGTATTGAAATTATACTAACGATCTAGTCCCAAAACACCAAGACTTATAAAGATGCCTTTGCACTTTTTGATAAGAAAGGAACAGGAAAGATCCCAGTTGAACACTTGGGTGACTTATTGAGAGCTGTTGGTCAAAACCCAACCTTGGCAGAAATCTCTGAATTGCAGAGTGGAATTGAATCCAACGAATTTGATTTTGATACCTACAAGAAGATCATTGAGAGACCAGATGGCTTCAAACCTTTAGGTTTACCAGAAGATTATATTAAGGGTTTCCAAGTCTTTGACAAAGATCAGACTGGTTACATTGGTGTTGGTGAATTAAGATACATATTGACGTCAATTGGTGAGAAATTGACCGATAGTGAGGTCGATGAATTATTGAAAGGTGTCAACGTGACTTCTGATGGTAACGTTGATTATGTTGAGTTTGTCAAGTCCATCTTGGACCAGTAGTTATCTAGATCGTTTATAGTAAGAGAAGTACTTTCATCTTGTGTAGTTCGTCTTCATCTTGAATGCGATTTTTTTCTTCGTAGATGGAAGAGGTTGATTTTAGGAGGAACGAAAGGTTCCATATGTACCCTATGGAGAGGGTTGAATCCATAGCCATGCTTTCAGGGGCAATAGGGTTCTTTACTGGGTTTTATGATGGTATCAAAATCAGCTCAATAAGATATTTGACCGAGAATAGTCATCGATTACCTACTAATGTAGGAGGTTGGTATTTTTACCATAAGAAGAAGAATTACGTTATGTTGAGTAATGGGTGTAAAACAGGGGTATCACTGGCTATAAAATACTCCTCTCTTGTGGGGCTATTTTTCTTCACAGAAAGTTGGTTAGATAAAGTCCGTGGTCGAGTAGACTTTTTAAACACTACTGTTAATTCAACAGTATTTTTCACTACATTTGGCTACTATAAGAAATTAAGCCGTAGACAAGTTTTCAACTACGGAAAAAGAGGACTTTTCTTTGGGTTGTTCATTGGTATTGGTCAAGATCTCATGATCTGGTCTAGAGGTGGAAATGTGTGGTATCTTCAAAAATTAGGCATCAAATCATCTACGACTCAAGAACTTCTGTAAAATAGCATGTAAATAGAATAAATATATTAAATTTTACTCATCGTCTTCATCGTCTAAGTCAGGAACTGGGTAGTTGAGTAATACTGCACATCCTGTCAATTGATCGAGTTGCTGACCAGAATCATGTAAACTAGAAAAAATCAACACCTGCCCATTAGTTGCTTTGACTTTGTCTGTTAATTCTATAAAGTATTTTCGAAGTTGAATATCGTCATTTCTGAATAAGGTATCTGTAATTAATAAATATTTAACAGCACCTGGAATGGCAATAGCCCTTTCACACTCTTTAACACCATACCAGGATTTGTCATTATCTTCATTCAAGTTCTTCTGGAACTCTTCGAATATTAAAATTTCCTTAGTAAATTTGGTATCTGACAATTGTTTTTGTAAGTTAACGTCTTGTAAAGTTTCTTGTAAACCTTGCAAGTAACCAGTAGAACAATGGCCAACAACAAATTTGAATTTATTTTTGAACAAGACTTTATCATCATTCTTTTGAGCATAAGAATTTATTTGACTCATTAAAGTTGATGCCATGAATCCAGGGGAGGTCAATATAATGACTTTAAGTTTTTCTAAATCGAAGTTCCTTAATACAGTAGTAATAATTAGGTCATAAAATTTTGCCATGGCCTTTTCATGATTCGAGTTATCACCTCTTCTCTTTTTAGGAATGGACTTCTCTATCTTGTTCTTTAATACAGTCATATTCTCAGTGATAAGACATAAGTGTGCAATACCTTCCTCGAATACAACAGCACCCATTTCCGCTTTGGATTCTATGGAACATGCTTGTATTACAATATTGTAGTTAATTTCGTCCCAATCACTTTTATATATGGTTATTGTTTTATTGAGTTGAATCTCACCAGTATGATAACTTTGAATAGGAACGTATTCATTGGCAGAAGTTGTCTTACCTCTTATTCTCATGACTTCATCAGATGGGTTATACTCAACGTCTTCAACTGCTAATTTAAGTGTTAAGAGTTTCCTTTCTGATTTACCTTTGTCCTTACCACCTGCTGCACTTATTCCTGTTTTCTTACTAATATTCCTGAAAGTTTGTATTTTGATCTCATCGTTTTTTTGAATTAAGTTATATAGCTGCCAAAGATCTTCCTTATCTTGAGGCACAACCGTAGTATACCCACTGGAATCCTTCTCGAATGCTTGGTTCACAAGTTTCATTGATGTATTGACCAGAGGAAAAAAATTGTTGCGACTAATTCGATGTATATATTAACAGAGGATTACTTAACGTCAGCCTTAATAATGGTGGAATTCTTACATAATTCACCTTTCTCATTTACCAATTTCTTTGGCTCTTTACCTTCTTCAGTGTATGTAACTTCAAAGTTTTCAGTAGTGGAGAAATGTGGTTGAACAGTCTCAAATATCTTCTTCTTTGGGTTCAATTGCTTCTCTGGAGTACCGTTAAAGTCTTCGAAGAATAACTTATCACCTGGTTTAGAACCTGGTGGTGGATTGACAAATTCAACAATGGTTTCATTAGAAGCACACAATACCATACCGTTGGATTTGATACCTCTCATGGCAACTGGCTTTAAGTTGGCAATAACAACAACATATCTTTCTTGCATCTCCTCTAATGGAATGTATTTAACTAAACCAGAACAGATAGTTCTGGGCTCCTCTTCACCAACATCAATGGTAGAGACATATAAGGAGTCTGCATTAGGATGTTTGATGGCTTTCTGAATGAATCCCACTCTGAAATCAATTAAAGAAGGAGATGGGGGTTGTACAGCACTCTTCTTAGCAGCTTCCTTCTCGGCATTAGCCTTGGCCTTAGCAGCTTTAGCTGCCTTCTTAGCTTCAGCCTTGGCTTTCTTCTCTTCTTCGGTCAACTCTTTCTTTTGACCTGCCTCTGGTTTCTGGTTGTCTGCTTTGTCTTTCTTGGCCTCCTTGACGTCCTTCGTATCAGCTTTAGCATCAGCAGTCTTTACTTCCTTCTTCTTCTTCTCTTTGATTTCTCTTTCAACAATTAAATCCTTGTTAAAGGTGAACTTATCTTGGTGGTCGGTTAAGTTTTGAATCAAGTCACCCCATCTAACTACATGTCTAAATTTGGCAAAGTCCGAATCTTGAAAGGTCTTGATCTTTGGTAACGCAGCGTCAAATACAGTCAAATCAATCTTGTTCAACTCATTTCCCAATAAGTATGTAGATGATCTTAAGGTGTTATTGATGGCAGTTAGAGAAGCGGTTTCGTTCAATCTGGTAGACAAAGTCTCAAATTGAGACTCCAATGCCTTCTGTTCAGGAGTTAAATCTTTAGGGTTAACGATGCTTGACATTTTGAATCTAGATGTTAGTCTGTTAAAGATTCTAATCATATACTAAAAAAGTTTTTCTTCATTGAGAAAAATTTAAAACTGGTAATCACACGAATACAAGTTTTGCAGCCAAGGTAGTTTAATAGTGATGGAATTAGAGTGTGGAAGGTAGTATTAGAAGAGAAATAGAGTTGAGAGATAAGGTATAGGACAAGCAGCAAGTTGACTAAGAAAAGAATGGTTTTTGAAGGACGAGCGAAGGTATGGACAATAGTAGAGAGTATGCTAGTTGCGTCAAATAATAGGCAAAACTTTCAAATTAATCACAAATAATAGTCTCAACGTTTTCAATAAACCTGAAAATATGACTAATCATAATTATTGCCCTGATTCTGTCATGAAAGATACTCTTATACGTGTCTGACTTGACCAATTTGCAAGCATTTTTTATTAAAATCTTTCCTCATGGCCCAATGGTTAAGGCATCTGACTACGAATCAGGGGACTCCAGGTTCGAGTCCTGGTGGGGAAGCATTTTTTTTTGTTATCTATAGTATTAATGACAACAAGAAGTAAGTGAGTTGATGGCGACAGTTGTTTTTTATGAGTCCGATCCTGTAGTAGTGGATTATGTTTTGAGTTCACTTGAGGGTTTTGATGTTGGAGCTAAAACTAAATTCGCACTAGGAATAGTTGAATATACTTGCAAGGATGAAGATATTTTCATTATACATATTGAATAAAGCTGGTGGACTTATCTATCAAAACGATGTATCGGACAATCTTAATAAATTAACAGCAAATGACTACTTGGTACTAGCTGGTACCTTACATGGAGTCCATGCCATCACATCAAAGTTTACTTCCTCCATGGGCGTTCAACAGAACCCAACTACAACAAACACAAATGCACAGATATTGAACAACAATAAAGTATTGAATCCAAACACGAATACTTCGGGGCTACAAAGTATTGAAACAGATTATTTCAACTTGTATATGTATCAAACATTAACAGGTATAAAGTTTATAATAATAACATCGCCTGTACAAACTGTTAACTTAGGAAAAGGTCAACTTATTCATCAATTAGAACAAGTTAATGTTATATTTAAAGAGCTCTATGTATTATATTCAGACTATGTGATGAAAGATCCTTTCTATTCTTTGGATATGCCTATTAAAAACCAGTTATTCGAATGGAAAATCAGAGAGTTGGTCAATTAAATGACTTAACCCTTGCTCAAGACTTATGTTAGGATACCATCCTGCAATTTGTGATAACTTGGAGTACTCTATAGAGTACCGAATATCATTATAATTCCTATCCTTAACAAATTCAATGTATTCAAGGGGATCACCAGGTTTCTTTAGCAACTTGATGACCAACTTTGCTAAAGATAAATTGTCTATCTCGTAAGGTGATCCAACATTGTATATACCATACAATGACTTGTTCCATAACAAATCTACTGCATCAATGAAATCGGATATATATAGGTAGTTTCGTTTATTAATACCCGTTCCATGAATCTGTACTTTCTCATTGCTCTGAAGTTTCTGTAACATCATGGGGATTATTTTTTCTGGAAATTGATTAGGCCCATAAACATTGTTTGAACGTACGATAGTTGTTTTAATACCGTAAGAATACTCATAGGACCTTATTATTAAATCAATAGCTGCTTTACTTGCAGAATACGGATTGGTAGGATTCAAATTATCATTTTCATCAACTGAGGTATCTCTTTGTTCTCCATAAACCTCATCTGTAGAAATATGGACGAATCTGATTTCCCTAGAAGTCAATCGGATATACTCAAGTAGATTTTGAGTACTCAAGATGTTATTTTTGGTGAAGTATAATGGATTATCAAATGATCTGTCTACACAAGATTCTGCAGCAAGATGTATAATATCAGTGATGTCAAGTTTACGGAGGCATTCTAATAACTTCTCAGTTAGACATAGATCAAGATTGATGAATTCAAAATTCAGAGCCTGGATAAACTCAACGTCTTTGTTGATATCATGGGATGCATAGTTTAGCTTGTCAATACATATAAAGTAGTAATTGGGGTACTTCTTGACGAATGTTTTCAAAAGATTGGATCCAATAAATCCAGCACCCCCTGTAACTAACACACGCTTATCGTACATTATTTTGCTGTATTTCTATTGCAATAAAACTCACCAGAAACGTGGTAAGGTGGGAAAATCAATAATTTGCAAACAATAAATCACGGTATTTATAGTGTAAATGAATTATTTAGAAGTTCTTCGCACACCAGTCCGTGGAAAATGTAACGTTGTAAAAAGTTTCCAGAAAGTTGAAATTCAGTGATAAAATTGCAACGTTGTAGTGGAAAATTCGTGTCTCGAAACCCAAAATTTCCTCATACAGAGACATTAAAAGAAAATAAAAAAAGTTAAGCCACCCTACATCACTTGAAATGGAGACATGCATAAATGCGACATTTTTCTATGGCCAGATGTATTTCTGGAGTGCGCTAATTTGGAAGGACGTGCGAACAAAACAACGAGATTTTTGAAAAAGGAAATCAGTGCCTAAAAGATACATAATCTGTTTTCAGTCATTCCAAATTTCTCCGAAAAGATTTCCCATTACTTTTCAACTATAAATATCCGGCATACCCCCCTTGAAGATGAAAAGTGAATTAAGAAATCTTTTGGATAATTCAACGGAATCAAACGATAATAAGACTAAGTCAACCGTGATGACAATTTCTGCTTTTGATTTTACAGACCACTCACATAGACGTTTCAACCCTTTAACTAACACTTGGATTTTATGTTCCCCACACAGATCCAAGAGACCATGGCAAGGTGCTAGGGAAGAGGCCAAGAAGACCAAATTAGTATCATACGATGAAAAGTGTTACTTGTGCCCTGGAAATATTAGAGCCACAGGTGACTCCAATCCAAAGTATGAATCAACCTATTATTTCCTTAATGACTACCCTGCTGTCAAGTTGGATCAGCCTGATTATGAAAGTGACGCTGAGTCCAACTCACTCAAGTCAAAATTGATGAAAGCTCAAGGTGTTAAGGGTAAATGTTTCGTTATATGTTTTTCCCCCGATCATGCCTTGAGTTTACCTTTGATGAAGATTGGCGACATTGCTAAAGTCGTTGACTTGTGGCAAGAGCTCTACTTAAGCTTAAAGAATGACAGCCTCAACGGTTCTGCTCCTTACAAGTATTTACAGATTTTCGAAAATAAAGGTGCTACTATGGGTTGTTCCAACCCTCATCCTCATGGCCAAGCATGGTGTCTTGATGTCATCCCAACTGAAGTTTCCAATGAGTTGACTAATATGACCAACTACCACAACGAGAATCATTCACATTTGTTAGGTGACTATGTCAAGCTAGAATTGAAAGAGAAAGAGAGATTGGTAGCTGTTAACGATTCCTTCATAGCTGTTGTACCATACTGGGCACTTTGGCCATTCGAAACTTTGGTTGTCGCAAGGGAGCACTTGAGATCCTTGGAAGAATTTAATGATAAGCAAAAGGAAGATTTGGCAGCAATTCTTAAGGTCGTAACAACAAAATATGACAATTTGTTCAACACCTTTTTCCCATACTCTATGGGTATTCATCAAGCCCCATTCAATGGAACAGAGGAAGAAAAGAACAACTCTTGGTTCCATATGCATTTCTATCCACCATTGTTAAGATCAGCAACTGTTAAGAAGTTCTGCGTAGGTTTTGAAATGTTGGGAGAAGCACAAAGGGATATCACTAGTGAACAAGCTGCTAAGAGATTGCAGGACTTGGATGGTGACAAGCATTTCATGACTGATTAATGATGTAAGTGTAGTAGAAAATATAATATAGATCCCTGTAATTAAGTTATTCGTAAATGCCAGCTTTTTGTTTAAATAGAAATAATTCTCTTGCAGCCATACGTTCGCCTTCTATCTATGAGAGATACAGTGTAATGTGATGATACTTATATTTTTACTAAAAGCTTTTTTCGTTAATCAACTATCAATGGAAAACTGTACTTAACTTTTGAACCATATGTTTCTCCTCTCTTTACAATGACTTGATTCTTCCATTCTTCATGGTTGATAGCGTCCACAAACCTACCATTTTCGATACAGAAGCCGCCTCTTGGTTCGAAGCCAGGAGTATCAATTCCAATACCAGTGTAGAATTGAAAGGATGGATCAGTGGTAGATACCTCCAATTTCACTTTGGAATTAGGGTGAGAAGCTTCGAAGACTTTAACCAACTCTTCGTCCCTAGTATCAATTCCACTTCCTTTCTCATTAACAACGAAACAATAATCGAAAGTACAGTCCTTACCAATCTTAGTTGATTTGGTGATATCAGTATGAGAAGGAACAAACTTACCTGTAGGGAGTAAATTTTCATCAACTTCAAGTTGTTTAGTAGTGATGGATTTGACAATTGTACCATCAGTAGAAGGGGTTCCACTAATATTAAAGTAGGAGTGGTTTGTTAAGTTAACAATGGTGGCTTCGGCTGAGGAGGTCAGCAAATGATTAGCAATGAACTCAATACCAACTGATACTTCATCAACAGTATACTTGATAATAGCTTCAACATCACCTGGGAAGCCATTGTTTCCATCTTTGTCAATATATTTAAATTCAAAAGAGTTTGTAACCTTACCGTCTTTATCCTTCAGCTGTTTGGCGATCGGTCCAAAGAAAATCTGTTTATCGTAACCATCAAAACCACCATGTAAAGTGTTCTTTCCCTCATTAGGCTCTAACTCGTAAGTTTTACCATTTAAGGAAAATTTGGCACCGCCAATCCTATTAGCTACCCTTCCAACAGTTGTACCAAAGAATGGGTTGGATTTCTCTAAGTATCTTTTAGGATCCTCGAATCCGCATACTAACTTTTGACCGTTCTTGACGATATTTTGAATTATAGCACCTCTGTTAGCCAATGAAACCTCGAAGCCAGTAAATTTAACAGTATGAAGTCTGTTGGAGTAGTCAGTGATTTTATCGCTAAAGATCTCCCAAGTGTAGTTGTCAATATTGAAACCATGTGGGTTTTCGGTTGACCATTTCCACAAGTCTTTACAGGCATCATCGATAGTCAATTTGGCAGTCCAACCTAATTCTTCTGCGGCTCTTTTGACATTAGCAGTCAAATTCAAGACATCACCTGCTCTTCTGGGAGCAACTTCATAAGGTAATTCTCTTCCAACAGCTTTACAGAATGCATGGTACACATCAAAAACAGTGGATCCGTTTCCAGTACCTAAATTCCATTCTCTGAATAAACCCTCCCCGGCTTCAAGTTTATTTAAGTAATTCAAGGCAGCGATATGACCCTTGGCTAAGTCCACGACATGAATGTAGTCACGAATTGGAGTACCATCATGAGAATCATAGTCATTACCAAAAACCGATAGTTTAT
This sequence comes from Yamadazyma scolyti, assembly GCA_003707025.2. NCBI lineage: Eukaryota > Fungi > Ascomycota > Pichiomycetes > Serinales > Debaryomycetaceae > Yamadazyma > Yamadazyma scolyti. Next base: position 685,529 of record PPMW02000002.1, on the reverse strand, counting down.
CTCTTCTGCCATTGGCAACTTGAGCCAAATAAGGCAATAAGTTATTTGGAATACCTAAAGGATCTTCACCTATTAATCCAGATGGATGAGCACCAATTGGGTTGAAAAATCTTAAGATAGCGGATCTCCATTCACCATCAGAGGTGTGAATGTCTTTCAAAATCTGTTCGATCATGTATTTGGTCTTACCATAAGGATTAGTCGGGTCATTAGGGCAATGTTCTGGGATAGGGATCATATTTTCAAATCTAGTAGCATCACCATATACAGTTGCAGAGGATGAAAAAACAATGGTTTTAACATGGTTGTCCTTCATAGCGGAAAGCAAGCTGATAGTACCATTGACGTTGTTGTCATAATACTCCAATGGAATCTGAGTCGACTCACCGACAGCTTTTAACGCAGCAAAGTGAAGGACGCCTTCAATAGGGAATTCTTTGAACACCTTGTCCAAGGCCTTAGTATCCCTTAAATCGGCATTGACGAAGGGTACAGATTTACCGACAATAAATTCAATTCTAGCAACCGCATCATAACTAGAATTAACCAAATTATCAACAATCACAACCTGGTAGCCATGATTAATTAACTCGATGACGGTGTGGGAACCGATGTAACCAGCACCTCCAGTGACTAAAATATAACCCATATTTATTCTGGAAAGATTCATGGAAATTTTCGTTCTTATATGAGGGAAAGCCAAATTGACACAAAACCGTGGGGTGGGACAACTTTGCAACGTTACATTGAGATAATTACACAAAAGCTCAACTTTGACCGAAAATTCCACAATGATCACCTACGGAAAATATCGATTGCACGACATTTTTGCATGGCTAATAATCCGGATGGATATCATAACCGTTTTCTGCAAGCATGTCATGATGTAATTTCCTTATTAAGAAAACATGACAGATGTTTTTAGGGTAATTCTCATGGCTTGATGCTCCTGTTTTGCATTTAATACTCAATAGGGGTAAATGATGACCTTTCTCCAGATTGTCCCGCAAAAATCTCTCCATTTTTTCATTAAAGCTGGAGACGTCTCCAGACTCAACAAAAAATAAAAAAAAAACTGCCAAAACATTAAATAAAATATGCATATAAAATTAGAAACATACGAATTAGGAAGTCGAATGGTGGGCTTGCGAAATTCCGTGTTATAGTTTTACCATCTCCTGTTGCTTGAAGCCATCTGGTTTTTTTTGCACCGTTGCAGAATTCTCGGGTTTCGTGTTGATTTACAATTCTCAACTTTTTGGATATAAGGAAGAAGATTTCCCCAAAGTTTTAAATTTCACCCCATACAAGTCGATATCAAAATGTCAGCTTTAGTTCCAACATACTCCGACTTGTCATTTTACAATAACCCCGAGTCATCGAAGAAAAGATATAGTGAGATTTTATCTACTTTCTCCTCAAAGTTCGATTCCAAACCAACCTTTTACTCTAGAGCGCCAGGTAGAGTCAACTTTATTGGAGATCATATTGATTGCAGTTATTTCAGTTCATTACCAATGGCCATAGATGCTGATGTCGTTGCGGCAGTTGGTTTGAGAAAGGATTCTACTATCAGTGTAGTAAACATGGATACTAAATACGAAGCTACTAGCTTTGAATTACCAAAAGACGAGATCTTGTCAATCAATAAGGAGGTTTTCAGCTGGGTCAACTATGTCAAATGTGGATTCTTAGTTGCTTCAAAGTACTTGAATGAACAAAAGGGAATTAAATTCCACGACTTGAAAGGTTTAAATGTGGTTTACGATGGATCTGTTCCAACAGGTGGTGGATTATCGTCATCTGCTGCTATTTCAGTTTGTTCAGCACTATTATTTTTGAGAGCTAATGGACTCACTGAGATTACTAAACAAGATCTTACTGCAATTACTGTTGTCAGTGAGCACTATTTAGGTGTCAATACTGGAGGTTTAGACCAGTGTGCATCAATCTACGGTGAAAAGTCCAAAGCTTTATTGGTATATTACAAGCCTGTGGTTTATGGGAAGCCATATACATTTCCTCATATTAAACCCCATGATATGGTACTCTTAATCTCAAATATTTTGGTTGAGGCTAACAAATATGAAACTGCCCCTGTAAATTACAACTTAAGAGTAGTCGAGTTTGCTGTAGCATCTGAAATTTTAGCTAAAAGAACGGGATTAACTTTAACACAGGACTCTAACTTGGATACCGGTACTTTGAAAGGTTTCTTAGACAACTATGCCGAACAAAAGTTAGGCTGGGAACATTGGGATGGTAGTGACATTGCTCATGGTATTAAGTTATTCAACAAAGGATTGGAATTGGTAGAAGAACTCTTCAGTGATGAGGAAAAAGATGGTTTTACTACTGTGGAGGCTGCTGAAGCTCTTGGTGTCTCTGTTGAAGACTTCACTAAGAGGTTCTTGACAAAATTTACCGTTAGATACGAGAAATTGAAACTATACAAGAGATCCAAGCATGTATATGCGGAGTCATTAAATGTTTTTGAAGTTGTGGAATTATTAGATAAAAGTCACCAGTCTGCTGATTTTATGAAGGACTTGGGAAAGGTATTGAACGATTCTCAATCCTATTCTGAGAACCTCATTGAAAACTCTACTCCAGAGATTAGAGAAGTCTGCAAGATAGCACTTGCAAACGGATCCTATGGTTCAAGAGTTACCGGTGCTGGATGGGGTGGATCAGTAGTACATGCTACAACCACTGACAAATTAGACCAATTATACAAAGCTTTGAAAGAGCAGTATTATGAAAAGAAATTTCCTGGAATTACCACTGACGAGTTGGAAGCAGCTTTAGTTATAACACAACCTTCTGCTGGCGCTTCATTGGTTAACTTATAACGTATATAGGACTTTAAAATTTAAATGCACGAAAGATTGAAAATTACGAAATTTATTTTTTAGCCTCAGCCAGAAATCTGAAACACATCTTTGCAGCTTCTGAAACACACCTTTGCATGTTTTGAAACAACTCACACTTGAAACAATAACAAGTATGAAACAACCGAGACCCCTCAGAAATATGAAACAATTCAACTGCAACCATGATTTACAATTGTACCGTCTATATAAAGTGGTGTAATTCATTTTTTTGGCAAGAACTACAAATTCACCAAGAAGATGTCATCAAAAGAAAAGGAAGAGGATACAGAGAAAGAGAAAGAGAGAGAGAAGAAGTTGCCTAGCCCTCCCGAATTTGATCTTAAGTTGCCCAATTCAAATATTTTCCTTAAACGGGGATTAGGGAGGTCTCAGGCAGTGGATAAAGCCAAAAATGCTAGGAAAGCAACAAGGAAATCTGTCATACAAAGCCAAACCAAAGAAATTAAGAAAATAGAAGAGATGTATAGAACAAAAACAGGAATTTATGCTCAAACCGCTCACGAAATGTATCCATCCACTCGCATGATGTATTCACCCAGTCACGTAATGTATTCACCTTCTACAGGTTCAATTCTGGTTAATCAAACACCAAGTCCATCTACATTACCAGCCCTTATTCCGAACCTGGTTTCATATCCCCCTGTTTGGGCTAGCATTCAACCAAAAATAGTTGGGACCAAGTTAGTACGTTACCAAGGCATATTTATCTTTGTAATAATGATGCAGTATATTTTTGCAACTGTGGATATACAACTTTGCAGACATGGCAATTAAAATCCCATTTCTACCAAAATCCATCGCACATGCAGTGTTCCCAAGAAGGTATATACTATACCTCCTACGGTAGGGTTTATCCTTTATATGGCCCGAATGAGTAAGTTATGTATTTAGATAGTAGAGCTCATCGCGATAAATCTAATATAAAAAATTATAATAGAGATGGTGTTAGAACAAGACGCTTCGGAGCCAGAAAGAGAACCCAAACCTTCTTTGACAGAAAGATTGGATAAGGATGCCCCTTACACTTTTGGTAAAAGGTACTTAACGAATGAACAGGAGGTGTTCAATCATAATGCATGGGATCATGTCGAATGGAATGAAGACCATATAACAGAAGCACAAAGGTTAATAAATGCCCAGTCTGAACATCCAGTAAAAGACTTTGAAAAAAAATTGTATAACTCCAATCCAGCTAGATACTGGGATATCTTTTACAAGCATAATAGGGAGAATTTTTTCAAAGATAGAAAATGGTTAAAGACTGAGTTTCCTGATTTATTTGATGCCACAAGTGAAACCTACAATAAACCTGCTACGGTATTGGAAATCGGATGTGGTGCTGGAAACACTTTCTTCCCAGTTTTAGAACAAAATAAGAATCCACAGTTAAAGATTTATGCCTGTGATTATCTGAAAGTTGCAGTAGATTTAATTCACGAGAATCCTACTTTCAAAGACAACTCTGCTAAAGGTATTGCATACTCATCGGTTTGGGATATTGCCAATCCTGAAGGGAAAATCCCAGATGACCTTGAGCCAAACTCATGTGATAGCATATTTATGATCTTTATATTCCTGGCATTGCATCCAGATCAATGGGATCAAGCTATAAGTAATTTATCCAAGTGCTTAAAACCAGGAGGAAAAATATTATTTAGGGACTATGGAAGATATGATCTAGCCCAGCTCAGATTTAAGAAGAATAGACTCTTACAAGACAACTTTTATATTAGAGGTGATGGTACAAGAGTTTACTTTTTCACGGAAGACGAATTACGTCAAATTTTCACAGAGAAGGGACCATTCAAAGAGGTACAAGTTGCATCTGACAAGAGGTTAATCGTTAATAGAAAGAAACAGTTGAAAATGTATAGAAACTGGTTACAAGCTGAATTTACTATATAAGTACAATGTATAAAAAATTGTCCAGATATTTAAAAGTGGTCCATAAATCGTGAAGATCAATCTCTAGCATATGCTCAGCATTAATACCATGAATGTAAGCATCAAACCCGGGATATTTTTGTAATAGAGCTTTTAGGGTACCATTAAATACTGGTAATTGAATTAAAGGTGATCCTACTATATATATCTTTATTGGTACTCTATTAATCTTTTTTGGTAGGAGCTTTCTATTTATGGCAGTATAGTCATGAAGATTATGGCTCTTGATAGATTGCCATAAATCTGTGGAATTTTCTTTACTAAGGTTCATTACTAGCTTGGAATTACCAGTCATGACAAAGCTACTTTGTTTGAGCTGATTGAAATAATTGTCTGATATGGATCTCTCATAATCAATGGCTCCCTTATAATAGAAAGGTATAATATCAGCAGGCCATTCTTTATTTCCATGTCGTAACTCTAAGGTCAATTTCATTTCAGTACCACGATTGGGAATATGATAATAGTCATACATCACACCTACAGGGAGATTCCATTTGATAGGGATGTTATTATACTCTAGCCATACTGGTTGTTCTATGGCTGTAAAATTCTCAAAGTACTTAATTATTCTTTCGAAATGAATTGGCAAATACGACATTCGATGACATACAAGCAAATACTCTTTAACCTGAGGGCTTCCATCATAGAATAGAATGTCAATGTTGATTTTTCCTTGCCATAACTTCTCCTTTATTAGTAGTAGGTCGGTCATGCTAGGTATTTAATTTGGGTGCGAACTAAGATAACTACAAGGTATCATTGGTATATATTGAAAATGCTAGATCCTATTCATATAAGGGTTAGACTCCAAGTAATTTATTTCATCGTCATTCAAAACCGAGTCCCTATTAAGGTCAGGAGTATGGAGTGGGTTTTGGCCCTGATTATTGAAAGGACTTAACCTTTGGTCAGTATTAATGAATGGATTATTATTAGTATTATGCTTAAATTGTCTTTCTCTGTTTCTCAAATTGTTAGTGTTCGTATTTGGAGGTTTTACTTCCTCCATCTTAGTGCTAGTATCATTTGGTTCTTCGTTTCGTTTGTTAAATCCATCAAATGTATCCACACGATAATGTTGATGGGGAGCAGGGGAATATGCTTCATGCTCATATATGAAGTTCTTGGCAGCTTCCTTACTCATTATTTCCCCTTTAATACTTCCTAGCTCACCCTTTTTGCTAGTTTTCCTAGATATGGCGTTTAAATGCCTTACTGATGTATTTCTGGAGAGACTTTCGCCTAGTTTTCGGAGCTTACTTTCTTCCTTATCAGGATAATCAAATAGAAGCTTCTTGTCCAGAGAAGCTGATTTGGCGGAGCCACTCCGGTCCAACTCTTTAGGTAGCGGAGCAAGTTCATCTGTGGTTTCAAAAGGCGATAATCCAGAATCATCCTCCTCCAGTTCAACATCTGAAGCATATAACAACAGATGTCGACCATCTTGAGGAATGGTAGCTATTTTCAAGTCCTTATGATGGGACGTTGTATGTCTCTTGTTAAAATCACCAGATCTTGAATACATGTAGCTTTCGTCGTACTCATCATCATCGGGTGGATTAGCACACCAAATTGGAATTATCCAACAGAACATAAGCAAAGCAGATGCCAGGAACCCTAACCATATTAGCGCAAACCAGGACAGTCCAAGTTGAAGATTAATCCCGTAAGAACCAAAAGTTTTGTAAAACTCTCTCTTGATCTGTAATATAGCTTGGGTAATGGTACCAGCTGCAATCGCAATCAAAATGAACGCAGTTCCCGTAATGATGGTGATAATGTGAAGGAGGAAAGGAGGCAAACTGATTAAATCAGTGTCGTCTTTTTTTCGATTCCCATACAAAATGAATTGAAATAGTAACAAGCCAGCTGTTATAATACAGTTTAAGATCAAACATACAGGGACAGCCTTAAGGCGGTTAACGATACTACGAGTTCGAGCCTCATAAGCAGCATCATAATAGTTCACACTTTTCAAGGAGTATGCTAGCACTCCTTCCATATCATATTGTTGTAATGTTGCCCGGTAATCAATCAAATTCAGCTGACTCTTGATATAAGAACAATGAAGGACACTATTATGCTTTCTGTATTTGACGTCGCCGCCATCGGTGATATGATCGGTTGTTAAGTTATAGTAACCAACACACCACTTCCAAAGGGATCCAATAAAGTACTGGGGTGCATTTTCAACTTGCTCCAACGCATATTTAGAAAGGATAGTAATTTCACTATTAGTTAATGAACTATCAACAGGAAATATGGCCCCTGAACCTTCATTCTGAAGTATCATATTAGCCCCTTCAGACACTGAGCTTCTTAAACTCTCATAAAGCCCTTTGGAAACATCTAAATGTGAACAGTTCAACTTAGCTATATAAAAGTTTACATTTATTAATGGTCCTACCAATGCTATCAATACACTAAGTATAGCTAACAGGGTGGTAGTAAACCTGAATACTTGTAAGATCTTGGCTTCCCTACTGAGATTTTTGAAGGGAGATGCTAGGGTTCCCACTATGGCTGCAACCATCGTCTCTAACGATTATTGATTTAATAGTATCGAAAGGCTGCTAGAAAAAATCGTTGCGAGGTTAAATTTATATCATCTTTATAACCATGTGGAGCCGTGTGATGCCGTGACTACCGCTCTTTTTACACTTTTGAATAGAATTCTTCTGTTTGGTGTATTGGTAATAGTGTCTACAAGAAAATGGAGAGATGTTTATCCAAAATTTTCGTATATAAATCAAAATATATTACAAATGAACCCTACCCAAACCCGACATTAAAAGTTTTCGTCGAACTGCAAAACCCCATACTCAGGCTGTGAAGAGTCATCATCATTATCTAGCCTTCTTTTCTGTGATGCTTGGCTTGGGATGGTTTGTAAAGCTGGAGTATGCAAGTTGTGGCCACTGAAGCTGTGGTTACCATTAAAACTTGAGAATGATGATGTTGACTCAAATGTAGATCCTCCATTCGATAAACTTGGTGGTTCGCTAATATGTGATGGCAAGGGCTGTCTTCGGTTATATCCATACGACAGTTTAGCAGCATTGGTGTCGCTCGAAACATTGTATCCATCAGCAACTGATTTCCTGATCCTCATCCCCATAGTAGCTAATACATTTGCTGTATCATCTCTCGTGTTATCGTGTGTTGAGTGCGATGTCACTCTTTTGTAGTCAGACATGAACTGCAAATAAAATCTTACGTATTGGTATAGCTATGTTACCAACAGGTGTATGTACCAACAAGCCCTCCTCATTTTTGATTGCATTGCGACTAATTGATATGGTAAATGCACGAAACCAAATCGAATCATCCATGAGTGTGAAGTTGCAGAAATAGGTAAATCCAGCTTTCATGCAGTGGCATGCACCTTCGAAGTCTTTAAAGATCCTTCGAAGAGTATTCTTACTTTATTACTGCAAAGGTTAGGAAAAGAAATAAAGCTGTATAGGGAAGACAACAGGCTGTTGAAAGAGGACTTGAGACTATTACTTTATGATTAGGTTAATTATGTGAAGTGGGAGATTATAACGATTTGGGATATGAAAGCCCGAAACAACAATGTAACATATTATGTTACTCAAAAGCGGAATCATTCATGAACTCTCCATCTTCCTGGAGTTAGTCTTCCAGGCTTTGGAACACTCATAGAAATGACGTTCTTCCTGATTCCGAAATGATTCATCGTTGTATCTATTTAATCTGTTAAACCTTAGTATTTATTGAACCGTACTTCAATAAAGTAGAGGGTGGTGTTGGAATTCCGGATGTGCTAGCAATGTAATTGTGGTTAAAGATGAATTATAAGACCTAACGAAAATAATTCTTTTAGTTACAATTACGTCCGTTAATGTAAGCTTTTGAAATTTATCCAATTGACTAAATAACTATATACTCACAGCCATTTATATACTTTTTTAACTCCATTCCAACGAATATCTTGATCTTACGATCTTTCAATTACAGAACCTTAATTTTCGTATCTCTCCACTTTCTGAAGACAGCCTTAATTCTGAAACATGATCTAAAACACGAACAATAACGATCGACATCTTCGTATCTTAGTTTCTAATTCTAGAACCTAATCTGAAACATGAACAATAACGATCGACAATTCTGTTTAGTTTATCATCATATTAAATTTGCATCTTTTTCTAAAATAATTTCTCTTGGTGGCCAAGCTGGCTAAGGCGCGAGACTGTAATGAGTTCCTCAAAGTAATCTTGAGATCGGGTGTTCGACTCACCCCCAGGAGATTTTTTTTTCCTCAAATTTGATAGCTTGTTGGGCGATCAGAAACTACGATAGAAGAATATATTCTGATTTAGTTTTTGGAACATGTTAAAATGGGACAACCATGTTAGAGTTAGAAAGTAAAGGCATCATTATTAGTTTGTACATTTGGTGAATTTTACAGATATGAGATGTAGTTATTTATTAATGCTGCGGATTGATGAGCATGATTACAGCTTTGCAAGACGTACCAAATCTTCTAGGTAATGATCAACTGAGGTACCTATCTTATCAAGATCCTTCACTGACTCAGCTAGATTCTCCAAGTACTCTAAGTTTTCACCACTTGGGCCTTTACTCTTTCTGATCGTATCAGCAGTGTGCCTAATATCTTCTGGCCCCACGAAAGATTCATTGTCTTTGGTCCCTATATATATAGATGATGTAATATATTGAACATCTCCTGTGGATGCACCATTCAACACTTTAGAGGCTAATGGATCATTAACGGGGTAACTGGTTATCATAAATGGTACAATGTGTGTAGTATAGCCATCTTGTTCCCTCACGTCTAAATATTCTTTTACTTCTTGTACATTCTCGGGAGCAATATAGTATGCACATCCCCAGACTTTTAAATCGGAGACCGTCAATTTCCTAACATCAACGCTTTCAGTTCGGACGTTGTCATTGGGGTTATTGAGAAGTTCATACCTATGCAAGTCGTAGCTGAAGTCGGGATTGTTTATTAAGTCTTGAAGAGGAATTAAAGTAACCACTCTTCCAGGATTTTCCGGGGTCCCTCTGTGATCAGAAGAGCTCTGCCAAAATCTTCTTATATAACCTTCTAGATAACCGGTAACTTTGAATGAAACAAGAGGTGGAGGTTTGAAAATTAATGAACCATATCCTATGATCCACATCCCCTCACCGTTAACAGTCATAATTTGAATTCTGAATACGAAAGAATCTGAGTTTTTAAGGTTGAGAATTTTTTTCTGCTACTAGTCTTGCTTATATTGGGGATATAATTGACCTTAGCCCGTCACCACAAAGCCACCACAGTAACATTGCGCGACAGCTAGAATAATGGATTTACCTACGTAGATAATCTTAGGCGTCATATGTAAATCTTCGCTGAAGGTCCGGTAAATGTTAAGTGCTCTTATCTCAAAAAAGAAAAACAAAAAAAAAAAAACACAAAAAGCCAAGAAGAACTAAGAAAAATTCTGATCTTTATAACCAAAATCTTAATTATCAAAAGCTTCGACGAGTAATTTCATATTGTCAAAACTGCTCTAGGACACATTAATTGATTTCAACTAGTCATGGCGTGGTCACAACTTGAGGTATGTTTCAACTAGGTTTTCAAGTGCCTACACTTGTGCTCAGAATTGCTAGTCTAGGGTTCGATGATTGTTTACTAACTTTTATAGCTAACAGATTCTCATATAGCGTATGCTTGTGTAGGGGTGTTCAGTACAATATTTTCATTGGTATCATTATTTGTCAAGGAGAGGTTATACATTGGTGAAGCTACCGTTGCGACGATAGCCGGTCTAATATTGGGGCCTCATTGCCTAAATTGGTTCGACCCCTTGTCTTGGGGTGACTCCGAAGTCATCACTTTGGAGATAAGTAGAATAGTTCTATGTGTTCAAATTGTTGCTGTTGCCGTTGAACTACCTAAAAAGTATATGAAAAAGCATTGGCTTTCAGTTGCCATCTTCCTTCTTCCAGTTATGACGGCCGGTTGGTTAATAGTGGGATTGTTTATATGGTGCTTGATTCCTAACTTTGACTTTGGCGAGGCCCTTCTTGTTAGTGCATGTGTCACAGCTACCGATCCCGTTTTAGCTGCTGCTGTGGTCGGTAAAGGTAAATTTGCAGAAAGGGTTCCTGGTCATTTAAGAAATTTATTGTCAGCAGAATCAGGTTGTAATGATGGAATGGCATTTCCCTTCATTTTCTTATCTTTAAACATTTTGATACATCCAGGACACGCTGGCGAGATTGTCAAAGACTGGATTTTAATCACTGTATTATATCAGTGTGTCTTTGGAATTGTTGTTGGAACAGTTATTGGATATACCTTGAGAAAGCTTGTTGCATATGCCGAGAAGAAAAATACCATTGATAGAGAGTCTTTCTTAGCATTCTTTGTATTCTTAGCATTCAATTCAGCAGGATTTGGTTCAATCCTTGGAGTAGACGATTTATTAGTTTCGTTTGCTGCAGGAACAGCTTTTGGTTGGAATGGTAACTTTGCAAAGAGAACAGAAGAATCACATGTATCTACAGTCATTGATTTGATTATTAATTTAGCATTCTTTGTTTATTTTGGTGCCATTGTTCCATGGCAGGAATTCAACGATGGTTCATTGGGCTTGAATGTATGGAGGTTGATTGTGTTGGCACTCGTAATAATCTTCTTAAGAAGATTACCAGCTGTTGTGGCTCTCAAGCCTTTTACACCAGATGTCAAAAGTTGGCGTGAAGCAATATTTTGTGGTCATTTTGGTCCTATTGGTGTCGGTGCCATTTTTGCTGCAATATTAGCACGTAGAGATTTAGAAGAACATTACCTCCATGACAGCTCCAACTTGGATAATGAAGTTCCTGAAAACAAACCCTACCATCAGCTATTAAACACAATATGGCCCATCGTTAACTTCATAGTTGTCACATCTATTGTCGTTCATGGTTCATCTGTAGCCGTATTAACATTAGGTAAGAGACTCAACAGAATGGCAATCACAATGACATTCACCAATACGACTGGCAACGAAAATAGCTCGCACTGGTTAACACGTCTTCAAAAGTTGGAAAGGACCTCTACTTCCTTCTCTTTGCATCGTGTTGATTCTGATGGTGCCACCTTAAGACCATCTGTCAATGGTAGTAAAGATGATTTCAAAAGACAAGAAGGTGTCGAAACCAGTGGAATAAAGTATAGACCAGCCGGTGGTGCTACTAGAAAGAGGAAAGGCAAAAAGCGTAGAAGAAGAATAGCAAGAACTAAGTCTAATCTCATGAAGACGTTATCCAGAAGCCACACACACGATGTTGCTGATGAAGACATAACCCCAGAACATTTGAGACAGAGACCACCTAGTCATATTTTACAGTTAGGTAGAGTACCGTCGGTTGCTGCTGAGCATCAAGATGAAGAGTTGACCGATGACAATAAAGAAGGATACCAAGTTAAGATTGACGATTCGTCGCCCTCTGCTCAATCTCAAGCTCAAACTCAAATTGCAAGTGAACACGATGAAAAGGTTGAACAGGAGAAGCCACATAGAAATTTGAAAGGAACTGCCTACCAAGAAGGAAATAAGATTGTTATCGAGGACGACTCTGGAGAGGTTATAGATGAATTCCCCATGGCCAAAGAAGATTTCCCATCACCAACCAGGAGTGAACAAGTTAGTATTCATTCCATGGAATCTTTGCGCCGGCACCTTACACAGTACTCATCTGCAGAAGAATCTGAACAAGGTGTGGCAACTAGTCCACAAACTCAATATGGCGGTTTATTGAGGCTTCCAAGCATTGCTACGAATATTTCTGGACATAGCAGAAAGGCCTATTACAAGAAAAATGATCCAAACCTGAAGAAAGTGTACGCACATCAAATTGATGATGTACTTTTGATTGAGAACGAGGATGGTGAAATTATTAGAAAGTACAAAGTTAATAAGCACTATAGCGAGAACAAAAACAGGGTGAGATCTGATTCTATGGTTAACAAAGCATTGTCTTTTGTAGGATTACGAAAGAAGCCTCAAGAGCAACCGCCCGATCTCGAAAAATTGTCTGAAGTTATCACTCCAGAATATATTGGAGATGCACCAGAATTAGATAATAGAAGAGCTGAACAAAGAATAGAGAGCCATCTTACAGATCTTATTGCAAACAAAGATAAACTGTCAACTGCCATACCGCTTCCTCAGCTGACTGAAGCTGAAAACACGGAGGAGGAGTCTGAAGAGGTTGATAGTGAAGAGGAAGAACTAGACGAGGGATTATCTGAGGATTCCGAATTTGATGATTCCGATACTGATGAAGATTTGGAAGAGACTGAAGTTGAAAGAACAAGACGTCTTGCTGCATTAGGCCAATTGCCTGCAACCAGAGATGAAGAAGATGAAGAAGATTAATGATTGCATATGTTTAACTTATATTTTTATACAATAGAACTTATCAAAGTTCTTTTCTTTTGAGAGAGTATATAATTAGATACCCGAATGTAAAATTTTTAATGGTCCACTTTTGGGGCGTTTGGTAATTCAATTAAGGACTGTTTTATCGCTTCGACACCCTTCAACAAATCCTCTTCAGAGATGACCAATGGTGGAGCCAATCTAATAATGTGATCATGGGTTGGTTTGGCCAATACACCATGGTCTTTCATAACCAAGCAAAGATCCCAAGCAGATCTGCCATTAGTTTTGGTGTCGTCTATGACTATAGCAGATAACAAACCTTTACCTCTGACTTCAGAGATTATGCCATCGAATTCGTCCTTCAATTCGGTCAACTTTTTGAATAATAACTCACCCAAATCGGCGGCTCGTTTAACCAATTCTTCATCTCTGACTACTTCCAAAGCTGCAATGGCAACAGCACAACTCAATGGGTTACCACCATAAGTGGAACCATGAGAGCCTGGTTCCAAGGTTAACATGATTTCTTTTGAGGATAATACAGCTGAAACCGGGGTAACACCACCAGAAATAGCCTTACCTAATAAGACAATGTCTGGCTTGACACCTTCAGAGTGCTCATAACATAATAATTTACCCGTTCTAGCAATACCTGTCTGAATTTCATCGCAGATCAATAAAACGTTGTGTTCTTTGCATAATTGTTGGACTTTGGGCAAGTAGTCTTTTGGTGGAACTACGATACCGGCTTCACCTTGAATTGGTTCTAATAATATAGCAGCTATTTTGTCACCAGCATTTTTGAAAGCAGTTTCAACATCTTCAATTTTGCCGTATCTCAATACAGTACCTTCTGCTTCGCCTGGAATTTGAGGACCAACTCCACGTAAATATGGGCCAAATTTGGTAGTAGCTTCTGGATCAGTTGACATAGAGATCACTCCCAAAGTTCTACCGTGGAAGTTATTCTCAGCAGCTAAAATGATAGCTTCATTTTCTGGGATCCCCTTCTTAACATAACCCCATCTTCTGGCCAATTTCAAACCAGTTTCCACAGCTTCAGCCCCAGTATTCATGGGTAATACCATTTCGAAGTTGAAGAATTCAGTAACGAATTTAGCGTATTGACCAAAGACATCAGAAGAGAAAGCTCTAGAACACAAAGTCAACTTAGAAGCTTGGTCTACCAATGCTTTAATGATCTTTGGATGGCAATGACCTTGATTAACGGCAGAATATGCTGACAAGAAGTCCAAGTATTCTTTTCCTTCTGGATCCCAAACATGAGCGCCTTGAGCTCTAGCAAAAACCACTGGCAATGGGTGGTAGTTGTGGGCCGAGTATTCTTCCTCGTATTGCTTAGCTGTAACTGATGAGATGTGAGCAACCATTATAATTACTATGAATGAAAATTAATTCTTGTGGAATTACTGAATTTTATTTATACCTATAGTAGCCGCTATAATTTGCCGTTAACATCTTTTGCGACCCAAAAGCTCCAACTTTCAATTTTTGCGAAAGGAAACTAATGACGAGAAGCACCATAGAGGCTTGATTGGAGTTTGTTCAGAGTTCCATATTGACCTAGCAATATATATTCATTACATATTTACCAAATGATCAGAGAGGCCCTTTATCTCAGAGATACTATGCATAGCTTCTCTCCTAGTGCAGGATTCCTTCCATTTTCCATTGAATTCTCCAATTAATTCTCTTTTTGGAGGCTTTCTCAATTTCTTAAGAGTTGGAATGGTGTTAGGAATCGTGAATCCAAGTCTATAATAAGGATGGGGAACCTCGAAAGGATGCACTATATCAGTATGCTCCTCATTACCTTGTAGTATAGCTTGGTTGACCTGCTCTGCCTCTGACTAAAGAAGAAATGGATTGATCGTTTTGCTTGGTACTACTCCAACTTAGGAATACCCACTTTCTTAGAGCCGAGATTGAATTTCAAGACCATTACACATCGTTTTTTCTCTTTAGGAGAATAATCTGGACATGGTTTAGTCCAATCCAGGTGTTTATTCAAGTGGTTAAATTGATCATCTGGCATATTGGCGGAGACCTTCAAGATAGGAATGCCATTCAAAACAGGCATTTCTCCTTTGAGCTTTGGAATAGTGTCAGGGCGATCTTTGTTTTCAAATATTTCAAGTATGATACTCATCTCTCTGTCGTCTCTTTGCTCATCACCTTCATCCAGAGCCTGAGTGATCGAGCCAGTGGAGTCTGGGATGGAGCCACCATAGTCGCAGTAGCAGGTGTTGGTGAAGCAAGTCATCCCGGTGGAGTCTGGGATGGAACCACTATACGATATGGTTCTCTCCCCGAGCTTTGCCGGAATTTCTTGATGTTTGTAAGGAGATTTCATAATTTTTTTTGCAACCACCTATACTACAAACACAAACACAAGTTACAATTTCTTTTTCACACCTGAATCTCGTGTCATCATGAACTTGACACTGTCCATTTCATCTTGAATTACCCTTTGTTTTCTTGGAGACAATCACAATATAACTTAGAGTCAAGATATCTTCATTAAGTATCAAAACTTATACCTTAGACTTACGTTAAATCAAAGAACGTATAGATTGCTTCCCGATATGGGCATGGATTCATAGCCAATATATGATTACCGAGGCCCATTGCAACGAAGACCTTTTCGCGATGAATCTGTCCAGGGAATCCTCTTTCCATGGTATATCGAACACCGTGATTAGTTCCGTTTTCTGCTCTCTGCTCAATTTTTAAAGACCCAGGACAGTATCTGGAATGGTGAGTCTGAGTGGTTTGCTTGGCATTAAGCAGCGGAAGGCTTCAATCTTTCAGAATGACCATAGTTCTGCGGCAGTGTCGTTAGTGTTTAGGGCTACGACTCACAAAGAGAGGCGGTCCAATGTCTCTTTGGTCAATCTCTGTTCTTCGCATAGGGTTCTTAGGTCCTCATTCAACAGTTTGTTGTCCCTTTTCAACAACTTACTGTCTTTTTTAAACACCCTGTTGTCTTTTTTCAACAGCCTATTATCTCTTTCAACAGCCTTATGGTGTCTTTCCTCCTTTGCATGTAATACAGAATATTCCTCGAAGGATTTTTGAGGAGCGAGCTGGAAGTTACATGCCAGTGCACATGGGCAGAAAATTTTTTACAATCCCACTACGGGGATCACTTAAGACATTGACTCAAAAAGTTATAAGAGTTGTTTCCTTGGCAGTATCTAATCATACCACATTAGTTTTCAATGGCTGCAAAATTACAAACAAACATGAACCACTTCTATATTTAGCGCCTCATAACCAGCTCTACCTACCCCAATCCCCTGCAGAAAGGACCTCGGCGTAGTTGCACTATTTTGTTCAAATAATAAATATTAAATATAATAAATATATAAATAGTACTATTTTATAATCCCCTTACTTACACCTGTATATAGGCAAGGTAATTTCCCTTTTTGGCCTAATTACGTCATTTGGCGGGGCTTGCGAATGGTAACTTTTTTTTTTTCAATTAGCTAGGAAAGATTTGCGGTTAACAAAAGTGCAACAGCTACTCATCATTTTGTGGTCCTCTAGATCTCCTATTCCAAATACAACCTTCTGTAAGCTTGTGGCTTGAAATAAAATATACGGCTGGGGTCTTAGGAAAGAAAAAAATAGTGCCGTTTATTTATAGTCTAATTATAGCTCGTATCTATTTACATTTTATCTTTGGAGAAGAGAAAGTAAAGTCTTGGCAAGATAATTGGCCATATAAAGATGCCAACTTTCCTATTCTTCTACTCTGTCAACTCAGTTTGAAAACAATCAATCCAATACAATGAAGACTTTCGCTTTATCATTATTAGCTTCTATTGCTTCCGTTTCCGCTTTCAAGTTGCAGGTTTCGGGTGGTTCCAACGACGGTAAATACCTTTCTTCCCTCCACGAAGGTGCTGGTATCAACTACTTTTTTGTTGGTAACGGCGGTGAAGATTTGACTTTAAATGAAACCGACTGGAGCACTTACGCTACCGGTGACAAATCTATGACTGTTTCTTTTTCGGAGGGAGGCATCTTACAGCTTAGTGTTTTAAAGCCAGCCATCACCAGTGATGGTGGCGCTAGCAAAGGATTTACTGTTGATGGTGGTCGCCATTTCTATGCTTGTAAGAACGTCAATGACCCATACCGTTATTCTGAATCCTCATACGTTATTACCAATACAGATGTGAACGGTGACTGTGAAGCTGGTATTTCCTTAACAGTTGTTCGTGATGATACATCTGCTTCTTCTTCTGCATCTGCTTCTTCTGCATCTGCATCTGCATCTTCTTCTGCATCTGCATCTGTTGCACCAAGCTCATCCGCTGCTCCATTCCAAAATGCTACCACCATTTACGACACTATTACTGACCTCACCACTTATTGTCCAATCTCCACCACTGTCACCATCACTACCTGTGAAAACCATAAATGTGCTCCAACCACCATCACGGTTGAGGAGCCAACTACTCTCACTGTCACCGGAGAGTGCCTTATCCCATCTACGACTGGCAAAACTACTGTTAAGCCAACAACCCCTGTTCAAGCATCCAAGCCAGCTTCATCTACCAGTCCCTCCACCGTAGCTGCTGTAAGCTCTTATGAGGGTGGTGCTAACAGAGCTGTTGCTGGTGTCGCCGGTCTTGTTGGCATCGCTGCTTACTTGTTGTAAGTAAACTACTTCATCGAGTTGTTTTTTTTCTTATTTCTTTTAGGCCCTTTGTTTGTACTTTAGTGTTTTTTCGTCCATTGAATTATTTCCAATATATATTCCATATTCTTTCATACCTATATTTACCAAGAGCTCCATACTTCTGGCGTGAAAATGGTCATACTTATGGCGTGAGAATGGTTGCAAAATTTATGAGCGGAGATCTGCACTGCCAAGGACAGCCAATTAATATTGCAATATATAATGACAACCAGAATATAGTAAGAATTATCAGAACGTAGCTCAACAGCGTCTTCCCTTACCACTTACATAGTACAATACCAAATCATACTATCCACTATCATTCCTCTAGTCTTGGTATACTTCCCCAGGCGGATACACTCTTTACCTTTATGGCATCTCATTCACCATCAAATAACCTGGCACCAGAGGACACTAAAATCTTCAACCTTAGAAGAAGAATCGTCTTCCCCCATATTTCAACTTTTACCTTGAAAAACTCTTTTTATAGTCGAATACTCCGTTTCCCCTTATCAGACTATCAATTATCTGAAGTTGCTGAACTGGAGGTGAACCTTTAATGAACAGAATTTAAATGGCCACAGGACTGAATTGGCAGGCATTTGAGCACAGACATGTCACATCTAGTTACTGAGGATTGTGAAGATTTGATGAATTGAATTGCACAGCATCAGTAGATTGCAGCGTGGAAAATGATTTCAGTAAGCTCTATTCGCTTAGGGAATGGGGAATGGGTACTGACAGGATTACTCCCATCAAGTTTCCAACGTCATTGAAGGGATTGCGCTTGAACGTTACTTGCTTGTCGAACCATAAATGAATATTTATTTTATATAGAACCCAACCTAATAACCCTAACTTTTTTTTAATATGATGTGAACTGGACAGAAGCAACTTCGATAATGCCTGCTAACCTGTCAATTTCATACTGTGCTCTCCCAAAATCCCCTTTAGCTATGTAGTCTCTAATGGCAGGGTAGGTATTCCATTGCCATGCATTATCATCATTTGGAGGTGCGTTGTAAGGAATGCCAAACAACAAATTCAAATAGCCTGGTCTAGAATGTTGGACATCGGTACTTATAAACTGCTGATTAAATTCTACTAAACAGTCATTCCACTTCCATCTTTTCATAGCTAGTAACGATTGTTCAACTTCAGCCGAGTTAACAATGAACTGCTTCCAACTGACCACCCAATTGTCAAACTGAGAAGCAGCATCCTGCAAAGAATTCAATGCTTTGAGCAAATTGTCATAATGCATTTGTGGCTTGCTAGGACGTGTATCAGCTTTTATAGCATCGTTAATATATCTCTCAAGATCGCTTTCATACTCAAACAATTTTTCAACAAAATCTTTGAACTTGAAAGGAATAATGGGCTCCTCTGCTAAACCTAAAACAACTCTACTGAGCAACTGTGTTAACTGAACATGTTTTTGCATCTTGGGGTCAATATTTGCAGCTTCAAAGTTTTCAAAATTATCGTAACATGAATGCTTAGGATAATCATAACCTTTGAACTTAATTTCCATGGAAGGAACATTCAAGAAGTTGACAAAGGGAACGTAATTTTTAAGTTCAATTAAATTGTTGGATATGCGGTCTTGTCCATTATTTTGCGCTTTAAATAACTCATACAATTTCATTGACTTTTCTTTATGTTGAAGCTTTTGTTTTGAGATCTTATCCCTTGTCTGAATAGTTGAGCTTCCTACTTCTTTGAGGCATTGAATAATCAAATCATGCAAAAACGGATTAGCCTTAATGGACAAGTCATCACCAGAAACGGCATCACTGAGGTCAATATATGTGTATGCTTGATTCTGCAAGAATTTCTTTTTCTCTTCAATCCACTCGGTCAGGCCAGCCAAATTATAATTTGAAGCATCGAACGATACGAATGTTATTGTTCTTGAAGGTGACCAATTGAATTTTCTTTGCATGGCTGTAAAAATTTTGATTAATTCCAACAAAATAACAGTACCACTATTGCTTGATATCGTACCAAAACAGGCCGAGTCTCTCGTTGCACCTATAATTATACTTTTATCATGTTGTTCCCTTCCAGGAATGGATCCAACAACATTCCAGATAGGATGTGTTTGCTTTTGATCGTTTCCAATTCGAAGCTTTAACCTTTTGGAAGGATCGTTAGTCTTTTCACCTGAGTACAAATTCTGTTCGAATTTATGCCCCTTTTGGCCCAAGCGGGAGATTAGCTCATTACCGTCTTTATATGATATAGGAATGGTGGGAATTTTAGGAGTAGTTTTTGATTTAAACCATAGTAATCGACTAGCATATCCGTCTTCAGAAGACCAGCCTGGTGTCAAGACATCCCCCGTACTATACCTACTGTTTCCTACATTTTCCCTCTGAATCACCTCATCAAATTCCTTTTTCTTATCATCTTGACCTACGTAGAACTTCTTGGAAATAAACACTATGGCCTTTACTTCTTTTGTCTCTGCTATTTCAATTTTATTCGCTTCGGGTATTGCACCACCGTAACGAAGCAATAGGATTGAATCCTTTAAATCTATCTTAGCGTCATTCAATGCATCAAAATCCTTCTGAGATCCAAAATTACCATATATGAGATGACCCTCTAATTCTGAGTTGGTGTTTAATGCATTAGGATTATATCCGAAGTACTCCATTTCTCCCAAGTTCATTTCATTCAAAGTTGCTTGAAAGGACCCATCCGATAACTGAAGCAGCGTATGCTTTTTACTCCCACTTGGGTAATTTATATAGCTTTGAAGCTTGATATAATCTCTATTTTGAATTCCATTATTCTTCATGTAACTTTCCACATACTTGCTTAATGTCAAATCTCCTGCAGTACCTGCTATATGGGGCATGGAAGATAGATATTCCAAATTCTCCTTCATGACCTTTGGATCGATCAGGTCGTCAATCATACTAGCTAATTTGTTAATATCATAAAATTTACCCGATGAAAATGCTCCGCCACTGGCACCGTTAACACCTTCATTCACCGAGTAATGATTGATCATGAAGACTATACCTACCATAAAAGCAACATAAAGCAATCTCTTGACTACTAATGGGTTCCCCACTTTGAGTATAGATCTCTCGTATTGCAGATTAAGGAACAGAAGACCTTCATATATAGGATCTATTATTTTAGTTACTGGTTCAATTACACTGTTATTGAATCCCGCTGCAAGTTTCTTGGTTAAAAACGTTGCTCTTTTCAAGAATCCGGGTTTGGAAGGTACATTATCATAGTCCATGTCATCAATTTCAAATTGTTCTATATCGTTTATATTTATAGCATTGCCTTCATTTGACTGACTATCTTCCGTAAATGGACCATTTGATTGCAGTTCATCATAGGCTGGCGGCATATGAGGCATGCTTACCGGATCATTAGGCCCAGTTTCCTGGTTAGATAACCTTTCATAATTATTGCTATTCGGCATTATCGTATTCTCTAGGTGGCCTATAGTTTTACTTGTCGTGCAATTATACGCGCAGTCCCACAAAAGGTGGTTCCAGAAATTTTTATATCAGGTTAAATTAGGTAGAGTAAATCGTGACGGTAATATATTTGAGTTGTTTTCGAATTAACCTCTAATTTACCTAGTTTATCTATAACCTCCAAGGGTAAGAACGGATTCATACACCATAGAAAACCTTCTAGCTACAAATAAGAATATTCTATAATCTCGTTAGTCATCAATTTGAGGAGCAATATTATGGTAAGAAAATGACTTCCAAACAGACATTGGCTACAAATTCCCCAGGTTGTACTTCGAAACCCGACATTAAAACATTTCCAAATCCTAAAGTTGTCCAAACTAACAGTAACCAACGTATAAAGGGGAAAAACAAGACTGCTAACCGTAGGGCATATGAGAACGAAATCAGTACTCAGTTTGAGAATAACTTGATGCTAGGCAAAAAGAATTCAGGAAAGAACAAGAAGAACCAAATATCTTTGAAACATTTACTTCATTATGAATCCTATAAGGAACTGGATGAATACAAGAACAGCCATTCAAAATCTAGAACTAGGAGACCTTCAAGGGGTAATGACTTCAGACCTGACAAATATAAGGTCCCATTGAAGGGTATGTCTTTTATCAACCTTAACTACAAGTTTATCGTTGATCATCGCAGTAGTTATAAGCCTCAGGAACTAGATCCCAATGTTCCGGTAGCTCAAGATGATATTATAAGGATCATCGCTCCTGCAGGCAGCGCTTGTCCCATTTGTCTTTCAGATGAGCCTGTAGCGCCTAGGATGATAACAGCATGTGGTCATATCCTCTGTCTTAAGTGTTTGTTGTCCTTATTAAATACTGAAATACCTTCTTTCAAGAAGACTCAATCATCTGCTGTTGTTGAGAAATATAACGATTGCCCATTATGTTCCAGCATCATCAGGAAGAATGAGGTTAAACCAGTATTACTTACAAATATTGACGAGAGATTCGAGACACCCAAAGCAGGCGACGATGTAATTATGAGCCTTATGTCAAGACCCTATAATAAGCTATTTTCTGTACCAAGGTCAATTGAAAGTATTCACTACCAAATCAATAATTTTCCTTCAGTGAATATAACGGATCCGGATTTGAGACCTTATCTGAGATTTTTCAAAGCCGACCTTTCTTACATCTTGAACATGTTTGACGAGGAAAGGAAAGCTATCAAGCGAAACTACGAAGAAGAGAAGGAACTATACAACGATGATGGTAAATTCAGTATGATGGCTTTAGAAGAAATTGATAAGGATGTTGCTCAATGGGTTGAGAAGTTTAAAGATGGCACGCCTAATAAAGAGGATTCCACGATTGTTAAAAATGAAGAGATAACTTCCGGTAATAGTTTTTTTTACTATCAAACAGGATTTAATGCTAGAAGTATCTATGTTTTATCACCCATGGATATTAAAGTACTTAAGACAAATTATGGAGACGATTATGCTAATTTACCTGTTAATGTAATTGCAAGAGTTGAAAGTATCCAATATGAGGAACTTACTCCGGACAATGCCACCAAAAAATACAAGTATTTATCGCATCTACCGTTAGGGACTTCAATTGGATTCATTCAGTGTAACTGGTATAAAAATGAGTACATATCTCAAGAGACCTGGGACAATTTCAAAGATGATCTAACGAAGCGAACAAAAAAATCACAAAAGAAGCTCCAAAAGGAAGAACGTGATAGAAAACGGGCCCAAAATGAAGAGGAAAGACGGACCAAGATTTTTTATGAACGAGAGAATAATCCATTATATAATAGTAATGAGTATGATGACGATTATATTTATGACAATTACCAAGGTAGTGGTGGTAGTTTGAATATTATTGATAATAGAGACCTGCTCATGCCTAGTCTTGCTAACAATAATGCAATAACTAATCTGAGTGATGTTCTTGAAGACCCAGAAGGTGCAGAGGAGTCGTACCTGACTACAGTATGGGGAACTAAGATCAAGAAAACTGAGAAAGAAGAAGATTATGGAGATGATGATTGGGACGCTGAGGAAATGATACGAAAAGCTAAAGAAGAAATGGAAAAACAACAGTCTAATGGAATGTCTAAGAAGAAGAAAAAGAAAAAACTCATTTTACTTTCCTCTAACTATTAAATAGTTTAAATATCTTGCATACATAAAAATCATTTTTCGCAGTTAACTTTTTCGACTTAATTAACACGTTAGACAACATGTCGGAGTCAAAAGCTAACCTCTAGTATGTGGATCGATGGTGGTATTGAATCAATGAGCTATACTAACCCTATTATAGTAATGTTTCTCAATTACGTACCATAACTGATGAAAATTTATCATCTATTCTTGGTAGTCTTGGGTACACTGAATCTTTCAAACTTCACGATATCAAACTAGGACTAGGCTTATTCACAGTAGCTTTAAGTGGATTGTTATTTTTGGCTGAAAAGAAGCTTGAATTCAAGGAATCTTTCAATCTTACTGTAGCCATACTTTCAGTATACTTCATAGTGAGCGGTATATTATGGTACCTTTCTCAAGCGGAACCATATAAAAATGTGAAATATATTGGGTATAATGATTCCAATGAAAAGATTACTATTGCAGCAGACTCTCCAAAATATGAACCTATTTACAATATTGTCATTCGCTTTGGAGATGATCAAGATGGTATTAAGACTAACATTGAATTTACTAAGTTGTTTGATACATTTTCCAATTTCCATCCAGAGAACTTGAAAGAGTTGTTCCAGCAAGAGATTACTAAGAAAAAGCAGTAAATATATACAATTGCATCATGTAAATCAAGTGTCTTTAACTTTATCGTCCATTTCGCTGAACCAGCGGCATAGCTTTACCCATGAGTATGGCATGCATTTTACTATGGGTAGGAATGAACCATATAACGGCTCACTTGTAGTCCCACATTCTCCGATATCTATCTTTCTAACAATGTCTTTTGCAAGTTGGCAGTGGTCAATAATTGGGGCAAAGAAGAGTCTTGATGGTTTTACATCATCAAACATACCGGTCAGAAGTTGTCCAGGTACCACCAAAAGCATCCTTATATTCTTAAAATCAGAAAGCTCTTGCTCCAAGCCTTCATGAACTTGAGATAAAGCAGCTTTAGTTGAAGAGTAAAGACTCAAATTTTTTGGGGCCAATGTACCCAATACCGAAGAAACAGCCACGATGGATAATTTATGGTTGGAGGATTTCAAGTGATGATTGACAAGCATACGTATAGCCCAAATATACGATAAAACATTCACATCGTACATATTCACTATTTCTTCATCTGACAATGAAATCAAAGATCGAGTATTTCTGATCCCAGCGTTATTTATAAACACCGTTATTCTCTCGTTATTTTCTTCACAGTTCTCAAGTATCTTGCTTAGAGCCGTCTCTAATGCCTCTTTGTTACCCACATCACATTCTATATATTCACAGTTTTCGTACGACGGTTTGACCTTATCTAAGACTATAACTTTTTTGACGTGGTATTTTTCAAATAATTCTCTAGTCATTTCCAACCCAAGTCCCTTTGAGCCACCTGTTATTAATACAACATCATCTGGCAGTAATCCTGGAAAATTGCATGGTACCTTATATCTATAGTTTATAGTTGCAAGAATTTTTGTAGCCACTTGTATTATGAATACTACTAGAAAAAGCTTTATTTTCGTCAAATAACTAAATCGTTAGTATCGGTTTCAATTTATATGGTTGAATTTACATACAATATTATAAAGCTGATTAAGATGGTCTCATTTTGGTACCTAACAACCCTCTTTACTATTTCATCGATGCTCCACATTAGGCCAGAGTAAGCTAAAAAAGTGCTGCAGAATAGTTGCAGAAAAATGGTTGCAGAAAAATGGTTGCAGAGAAAATGCTGCGAAATTATATTAATTATTTACTTTGGGCCCTGTTATTGATATCAAAGTCATAGCCCCTGGCTATACCTTTGGTTCCTTCTTGAACTAGACTTCCCTTCTGGGCCTCTTCGTCATCGACGTAGTCACTTCCAAGACCTGTCCAGTGTCTGTTTTGTAAATGTATAGCTGCTGTAGAAACGGTGTCTCTAATAACTACTTCACTAGAGAATTTCTCAACTAGAGCATCTGACAGGCCAGTAGCTTCTTCAGAAATAGAAGTTATAGCAAGATGTTGTCTTTGTCTTAATGGTCTTGAAGTGCTTGTAAATTGACCGGTTACAGCATTGAATTCTGGTTCCTCATCGCTGTATTCATCATTATGCTTGGTGGGCTCTCTTGGTTCCTCGTCTCCAAGCAATTCCAATAACTTGGTGAAGTCCGTTTCCCATTTACCAGTCCATGATAGCTCATGACTTAAAGCTAGATTCAATTCAAAAGGTGTTATTATGGGTTTGAAATATTCGTTTGTCTGATCAATGATGATACCTTGGTGATCACAACCTAATATACACCAGATATCTATCAGTTCAAAATTGGCAAGTTTAGCAACGTTGGGTTTACCAACAACAAACATATAGTACTTCTTACCTGCCTCGGTAATTTTACTTTTGAGTTTATTCAAGAGAGCTTTGGTGCTCGCTAATGATAATGTATTCACCAATAATCCAATAGTACCCGAGTTTCTTGCCACATGCATGTATCTGTATCTTTTCATTAGGTTTGGAAATGGTCCTTGAGAAGCTGTGTTCTCCTTTGAATCAAAAAGCGTCACTGATTGAAAAACAGTAGTTAACTTCAAAAGCTTTGGTGGTTCCGGTATAGTTATATGAAACAAGTCATAATCCGTTAAAACGTCCTCCGTTTCTTCATCTTCAATTTCCAATCCATGAAAAGACCTATTGAAAAGCTGCAAATGCGTATTGGACGGTTTAGGAGTATATCCAATGATTTCAGCCTGTGGGAAAGATGCTTGCAGAATATCAGCATAAGCAAGATACGGATACAGCATCTTGAGCTGTTCATAAAGACGCTCAAGAATATACGTATACGACGAGTCAGCCATGAGGACTATTTTAGAGCTTTTGTCCTCAAATCTGGCCTCAAATTCTTTTATGACTGCGCTGAGATCTATTGCAGGCTTTCCAAATACAAACCCTACTTTAACATTATTTACAGGATTCAAGCACGCATCCCCATAGTGAATGACCATGTTACCTTTAACATGTTGTGCGGCCACTTCATCTACGCAACATGATGAATAAGAAGTATCAGCTAGGATCCAAACACTTTGGTTTTCGTCTTGGGTAGTAGATGATGAGGTACAAGAACATGCTTGTTCATTCTCACAGGGTTCATTATTCTTGGTACAAGGCTCCACTGGTGATGGAATATCTAGTAATGATGTTATCAAATTACTGACCATTGCAGAATCGCAAACAAGGTTATCTGGGAATTGTAAAGTTATGCGTTTACACTCCGGGTGCTGCTTTATAAATAATACAGTCTCATCTACACTGTAGTACGACTTTATGGTCTTTTGAAGTTCATGTGGGTCGTTGATATCGCCCAAAGATAGATGATTTCTAGGATGTTCTGTATGAGAATACTGGTCAAACTCGAATGCACTTTCATCTTGGTGAGTTGACAATGCTGGCGCTGCCGCCATCTCATCGTTTGTCATATCAGTAATTTTTTTTTGATGGCTGCGAAATTTAGCGCTGCTGCTTAATATTCATTTGATGGTCTATAAAGGTTTTATCCATGACAGGGGTACTGGTCTATATACAAACAAGCTTCCCTGTTGAAGGTCTTTCAAGTAGACTTCTCCAGTAGCAACCTGTTTTACTCCATTTACGTTTTGCTCTGCAACAGTGACTTTTTCACCTTCCTTATGGAGGACTACAGCAGTATGGTCTGGGGCACCTACTGTTGATGTCCTTCTGAATTGTTCGTTATAAAAAATGCACAGATCGTATTGAATGATATCACCACGTCTAACTTCATCCACTTGAGGTTCTCCATTTATGTACTTGAGACCTGCTCCTGTATTCTCGATCCCAAGAATGGGGAAACCATGATGCTTATATGTAGATGTAAAAGCATGATTTCCACACCCTTTTTTCAATGCAAACGAGGCAAGAGTCCAACATTCACCATCACCCACTTGCTTTCCTTGGTTATGTTCACACCAGGCAGCGACGTGTTCTCCGAATTGAATACTGTATTGGATTAAATCAGGCTTAGATGGAATATTTTCGTGGAGAGAAGAACCAATATATTCTTCCACTTCAGAAGTAGGTGAGCCATTTGCTTTCCAAGAGATCTTGTATCGAATAGTACTCAAATCATGAAGTCTTACACTCAAAAGTCTGTAGTTATTGAAACCCAGGCTTTGCATTCCCGATGAGACATTCAAACCCAAGAAACAAGTTGGTACCTTCAGTATGTCAGTAAACCAGCCAGTATGGAGTTCAAGATCAAAATCAGGCGGGCCTGTAGGTTTGGGGATACTAACTTTTTGTTTATTATAGTTCCTTGGTGGAGGAGGAGGAGGTGGAGGGGTGCCTGCAGTAACATTAGGAGACTCGACGGCAATCGGTTTGCCATTGCTGTGGGGAGTTCCGTTTAAGTCAGGCTTTGGTTTAACTTCAGGTTTAGCTTTGATTTGAGGCTTAGTTTTAATTTCAGGCTTGGATTTCACTTCCGGTTTCAGTTTAATTCCAGGTTTTGGCTTAACCTCTGGCTTGGGTTTTATTTGTGGTTTGGATACCACTGGAAGTGATGACTGCAGCTCAACTCTCGTAGGCTTTGGATTGTCAGTAGACGTTCTCCTTTTGAAGAGTAACGCTTCTAATTCTGAGTTGACTGCTACACCAGGAGTGGATTGCTTCAAATTTGGGGGTGACGGTTCAGTATCAAGATCGAGTTCCAGAATGCTAGAAGCTGCTGTATTGATTTTCTTCTCATCCTCCCTATAGGGTGGAGGATCTTGCGGCATAGGCATAGCGATGGAAGGTTTCTTAACTGGTTTTGGAGGAGCAGGCTTTTTCTTTGAAGGCGAAGGTGTTGCGTTAGGTGAATTGCGAGTAGGTGGAGGTGGAGGGACACCAAATGAAGCTGAGGAATTCCTACTAGGAAGACTGGGAGCTGTATGAGGACTTGAAGTTGCTGCTACCGGAAGGGATGCAGTAGCAGCATTATTATGTGGTCTTGGTGGTGGGACAAATTTGGAAGTGTCTATACCAGCTGCAAGTGCTGGTACGGGTTGTCTAGCAGGCTGTTGAGATACATTTCCTGGTCCCGAGACTGTGGTGGGAGTCTGAGAAATCGAAGGAGATGCAGAAGCTCTTGCTCTGTGAATTGGAGGCGGTACAAATGATGTTGGATCGGGAAGAGGAGTCTTCGGTTTCACGGGTGTATCTGATTCTACTGGTTCCAGTAGTTGAACAGGTTGAACAGGTTGAACAGGCTGAACAGGTTGAACAGGCTGAACAGGTTGAACAGGCTGAACAGGTTGAACAGGTTGAACAGGTTGGGCATATTGGATTGGCAGCCTTTGCGGAGGAGGCGGCGGAGCAGCATGTGCTGCTCTTGTATACGCAGGCGTTTGTACAGATTGGCCAGGCTGTACTTGTTGTACAGGTACACTTTGTGGTTGCACAGATATAGGTTGTGGTTGTACTGGTACACTTTGAGCAGGTTCAACAGGCTGCATATATTGAATTGATTGAACAGGCTGGACAGGTTGCACAGACTGGACAGGTTGAGCAGGCTGGACAGGTTGAGCAGGCTGGACAGGTTGAACAGGCTGGACAGGCCGAGGTGAAGAACTCTGACCAAACACATAAGGACGAGGCGCCACATTTCTAGTAGGAGGAGGAGGAAGAGTGTTCAATTGTTCCTTAGGAATTGCTGGAGGTGCTGGACCTAGGGGTTCTGCTTGGGGTTCAGTTGGGTCGTCAGCAAACTGGGGTTCAGGTAAGCCTTTTCTTTTAGCATCATGTTTCTTATAGGTTTGAACACCGGCCTTGGTGAGAGCCGCTCCACCTTTACCGATACCTTTGACGGTGGCAATGCCAGCAGATTTAAAGGTGCCTTTATTGTTCTCCCAGAACGACATAGTAACAAATATTATCAACGCGCAGTAGTTAAGAGAGCATATACGGAGTGTGTATTACTAGTTTACAGCTAAAACGAGGAGATAGCTGAAAAGACTTCCAGCAGCTAACCCGAGCGACAAGAATACCGTAGTGAATCCACCAGCTGCCTCTTTCTCTTCATCAGTATCCAAGAAACTGCCCACAATCATAAAGGCAGAAGTAGATAATTGGCCGTTAGATAAGCCAAAAGTGAATTGTAAAAGCACATACCAAATATCGGAGTTGACCATAGCACTTGATTGCAGCAGCGATGTATATGGGTGAATATTACATGTCATAAAAAGGGGGATATAGATGAGCCTAGCAAGAGAGTATATGATCAATGTTCTGGGATTTTTGATCAAAATCTTGGAGTTAGGTGCCCCACAAAATATTCTTCCTAAAAGATCTCCCAAGTTCCAAGTCAAATAAATCAACGGTATAAAAATGTTCTTTCTAAAGATTGTATAGCTAGAGTCATAATGTACTGACTCCACTGTGGATGCAAAGACAGGGAAAATCAAAGTTACTCCAAAAGTCAAGAAGATAGTCATGACAATTAACTTAAGCTTTGACCAGAGGTGCCCAAATGCAATATGTGTATGTTGTATAATCGGTTCTGGATCGATTTCCTCTTCGGTTTCATCCAATGCATTCTCTAATAAAGTATATTGTGCGTTTGTCTTATGGGCATTAACCCACCAGAGTAAAAATAAGGAAACCAAGGAGATCAAACTAGCAG
The DNA here is from genome assembly GCA_003707025.2 of Yamadazyma scolyti. Taxonomy (NCBI): domain Eukaryota; kingdom Fungi; phylum Ascomycota; class Pichiomycetes; order Serinales; family Debaryomycetaceae; genus Yamadazyma; species Yamadazyma scolyti. The sequence goes on along the minus strand of PPMW02000002.1, from coordinate 655,246 downwards.
TGATATAGTAGACGAAGACTCCATAATCTTTCTCTACTTTCTTCGTCTCATTCGTGTGGTCACCAACAGATAATATAGAAACTACAAGTGCAACTGAAGGCAACACACCAGCAACTGCTTGTCCAACCATTACTGCATTGGCATAAATTCCTCCAAGAACGTTAACAATAGCCATGGTACCATTTTGTGCTAAACATGTAGCTACGGATGAAACAAACACCATGAACATGAGAACACTGAAGAATACCTTATCATTCATGTTGATAAAAAAGTAGCTTATACAGGAGAATGCCATGACAACAAATACAGAAACCGTAATAATGAGACCTATATTGACTCTTCTATTGTAGTCAACACCTTTCTGTATCTGGGATAAATAATAGTTGAGCACGGTAGATGTGAGTGTTGAAACTGACATCATGGTAGATGAGTATATCTTGATAAGTGAAGTTGATTCAGCAAATCTGTCACCATAATAAGCCGATGCTGATAAGAATGCGTTCCAAGGCCATAATAACGCTATACCAATAAGACTAAACGTTATGTACCGCAACTGGGAGAGCTTGAACCTGATAGAACCCAACTTTAACACCACTGGATCATGAACTTTTGGCGTGGAAGTAGCCTCATCAGAGTCGATAGCTCCATGGCGTGTCATGTCTTCTAAGGGGATATCGTGTGAGTTAGTCAAAACAAATGGTTCCTGATAAGTGTTGGCGAAAAACAAAACATTACGCGATAAGATACCATAATGCATATATTGATTTAAATAGACTTTTTCTTCCTAGTAGAGTAGTCGATAAGGGCATCGTCGGATTCTTTGATGAGTTTGATTAGATCTTGTTCTATTTTAAAGAAAATTCTGGATATGAAGTAATTTGGCTCACGTAGAGGCAATCGTAAAGGTGATTCGTCACTTAGCCAGTAAAGGTCAGGTGTAGCCGACATAGTTGGTTGTAACAGTATTACTAATTTTGCCCATTCATCATGATCATACTTCATTGAAGGACTCTCTACTGTATCAGCTACAACCGGCTTCAATTGATTTACAAAATCAAGTACACTTACTAGCTCATTTCTCTGTCCTATAATTCTCTTTTCAATCCTATCCTCAAATTCCTTAGTTGTGGAGTCCGGTTTTAAAGGTTCATCTATTGGCCTTTCAGAAACATGCAGAACCTCATGAAAATCACCTCTTAGAATTGTCTTTTTGATTCTTTTATGTCTGAATGCTCTTGTAAGTAATTTTAAAAGACTAACACCTTCTTGCTCAACTTGTTTGAGGGTTTCCATTGCACTTTTGGCACTGAAAATGGAGTCACCAATATTGGAAATAAGTGTGGTCATAAGAGGTACTGCAGCTATTGCCCAAGAAATAAAGATCACTCTTCCAAGTGGAGTTTTGGGAACAAAGTCACCATACCCAATTGTAATCAAACAAAGTAAGCAAAAGTATACTCCATCGAAATAGACCCAACCTTCTACATATTTGAAGACAACTGCACCAACAAGCCAGAAGACCACAAATAAAAGAATTGCCATGAGTAGAGCAATAGTTCTTTCTTCAAGACCTGCTTCGTGAGATATTCTTCTCATGATGGCAAACGATTCCTCTGAGGAGACGTCGATATTGTTTTTATTAATCAAGTGGAGCAATTTTCGTCTTCTTACTTCGATTTTGTGCCAGAGAACAACTGGCTGATGGGTATTATGCAGCACTTGTCTTATCATAGCTACTATCAAACCCATCAAGATGACACCTACTAAGGAGAATATTAAAGTGAAAGCCTTTGCTCCATTTGACCGAGGTAGTATATCTCCAAGCCCAATAGTTAAGATGGACACCACACAGTAGTACAACGCTACCCCATATCCTACATCTTCGATCAAAAAGTTACTAACGACAGCACCAATGACCAACCAAATTGCAAGAATTCCCGTATAGTACATGAGGGCTCTTTCCTTTGAGTTAAGGTTCAAAATAGGCGGATACTTGTCTAGCTTAAACCCTAGTAGGTTAACTGACATGGTTATTGTACACAAGGCATAGAATGCAACAGTGAATACCGACAACCAATGACCCTCTGATCTTTCAAAACTATCATTCATCACATGTTCGTTAAAGAGAATTATGCCAACCAATAGAAACAATGACGCTAAACTCCAGCTGATGATGGATATCAGCTGTGAGATGATATAGCTCTTGGTATTTGTGAAGTTGACTAGTAGTGAAAAATTCCCCACTAAGCCAAAAAAAAGACTCACGGAGTTCAATGCTCTTATGTAACCAGGATCATGAATTATATTCCCAGTGGATTTTTCAATTCGCCAAGATTCTGCTAGTCCCACGATGGATATCATATTAGCCAATGGACCTAAACATGCAGAGACTAATGGTAAGAAAGATGAAATTCCAAACCAAAAAAGGAAGGAAGAATCGCCGGGTTGGACCTTCATGTTAGCGACAATTGCTACTGGTGCATCAAGTAACTTTTCCAATGCTAGAGGTGGAATCAATTTCTCTGTTGCATTTAAATTATGATAATAATAGCCATTTGATAATAAAGGTAAGGCATTGGCAGACTTGATTATATTACTATGTAAAGGATTTCCCCTAGAATCAACAAGTTCAGACTTAACCAGTGATAGAATGTCTTCGATTTCAATGTCGTCACTTACCATTAGTGTTTGTGGTGATCATTAATATGTGTATTGATGGTTTATTTACAAGTTTTCTGTCTATGCGAAACTACTGAAAAAGCGATGGCCCCGATGGCCGCAAATCAAAGTTGAACGGGACATTCATTCTTTGGGTCAAGAACAAACTTTCTAAGTAAATTCTTTTGAATGTTTGGTTTTATGGATTCTATATCATCCTTCTTGGAAACTTTAGACAAGATTTCATTTCTCTTTTGACTATATTCATCGCTTAATAATTTATTCAAAATATCATTGATGTATGTTTTTCTGTTCTCAAATTCAGCCAAGTTGATTTGATCTTTACTTATTTGCAAGTCCAAAACAGGTTCATCAGTTGGCCATGACTTGATGTTATACTTTTGTTTTATTTCGTTAATTTGGGCAATAAGGTTTTGTTTATCTGCTTCAGGATCAGTTTGGTATTGATTGGCAATTTTGTCTAGTAATTTTAAATCTTCAACTTTAGTTATAACTTGTTGTACTTTATGTCTTCTTTCAATGAATTCTGTTACTAAAGCCTTTTCCTCTTGTGCAACTTTTTGCTTGGCTAACTTTTCATATAAAGCAAATTGTTGACCTTTATCAACCTTGATTTCTGCAATAGCAAATGACTTTCTAGCAGAGATTTTAGGAATGGATTCGATTCTAACAATATCTCCTTCTTTACACAAGTTACCCTCATCATGTACAAGATAATCTTTTGTTTTAAAGGTTTCTTTATCAATTTTTTTATCATAGGCTTTGGTCTGAACTCTGACCTTAACTGTCTTATGCATCTTTCCTTGCGATACCACAAGTCCCACAAAGTTTTGTCTAGCCATATTGAATGTGTTTAATGAGAAGCTGAATTTTTCACTAAAACTTTTTTCTCGCTGTAAAAGGTGCAAGTGTTACCCGCCAAACGTAGAATAGACTATATATATTTTACTACTTCAATTAGAGGATGTATTCTATTAATCTAGATATCTAAGCTAAGAGACTATTCAATTGGGCTGCAAATTTTTCAAGAAGAATGTTGTTTTCTTCGGGAGTACCAACTGAAATCCTAAGTGCACCAGTACAGTTCAATTCCTTACCTCTAAATCTAACTACTACTTGATCGGTAGTTGCTAACTTGGTATATAACTGAAAAGCAACATCATTCGAAGGCTTACCGTTCTTATCAAGTATCTCAAGTAAAAGGAAGTTTGAATCTAAACCACCTAAGTTTTTACCAACACCTTTAAGTTTCTGTAACTCTTCGAGGAGTCTTGATCTCTCGGTACATATTTGTGAAACATAACTCTGCATGGTTTTCAAACCTGAGCTGGTCGCTCTGAGAGCAACAGCTGCAGTCAAAGACGAAATGTTGTAAGGATATTTCATCGAGTTTAAGAAATACGATAATTTCGTTGAAGAGAAGGTGATCCCCAACCTAATACCTGCTAAGCCAAAGGACTTTGATAACGTCTGCATAACTACTAGATTCTCATACTGCGGTACTAACGTGGATACGGACTCGCTGTATTCAGAACTGGTTTCAGTAAAGTCTATATAAGCCTCATCAACTACAACAAGAACATTGTACAGTTGTAATTTGCCCAAAAGATCCACAATGGTTGCCACATCTAAAAGTTTACCGGTAGGATTTCCAGGGGAAGTCAAATAAATCAATTTGATGGTGGAGTCTGCTTCAATAGCTTCGACAACAGCATCAACATCCACCTGGAAGTCAGGAGCAGTTAATGGCACCCTAACCAATTCAACATCATTCATCGTAGCACAAATCGAATACATACCATAAGTTGGAGGGCAAACCAAGAGTTTATCTTTTCCTGGTGAACAGGTACATCTCAATAGTAAATCAATGCTTTCGTCTGATCCTACACCAAGACAAAGGTTCTCTACTTTCAATTTGTCAGTGGCCGAATCCAAGAACTTATTTGGCTTGGAATTTCTGAATTCAATGATATTTCTCTTGAGGTCATGTTGGTGGGGGTCTGGGTACCGATTTAAATCAAGTGACTCTTCTTTTTTACTAAGATCAGATAACGCTGGACCATGAGTGTTTTCATTTGCATCGAGAAGAATTCCTACTTTGTAATCATCTCTAGCACATCTATAAGGCTCTAATGTGAGGATATTTGGCCTTATAATCTTGTCAAAATCTACCATGTTTTGTTAAATGCTATTAGAGGTTTTATTAGATATATTTAACTAACACTATTGTGACTCAACGGTCGTGCGCGGTCGTGCGATTACACTTTCAGTTTACGATTGCAAAATTCCACATCTAGTGAACTGCTTCTCTAAAGGGGGAATGTAATGGGGACATAAACCTTACTCGAAGGGGTGACGACTTTGTTTTTATCTTTTGATAAGAACGAGAAAGTAACGACTTTTTTAAAATAGGTTTCAATGATGCTGGTTGATCCGATATGATATTACATAATGGGTCGGAGACAGATATAGCTGACGACTTGGTATCATTATCGGGACTTCCTTGAATTGGTATGAATAAATTGTACAAGGTAGAACTACGGCTTCTTTCTCTTTTTCTTTCTTGTATAGCTAAGTCATCCTCGTTCTCTGCTTCACTTTCGATTTCATGTATTCCGGGTACATCTACAGTACTGGGTCTGTGCGTGTACGGGGAAAAAATTTGGTTTTCTAATTCTGCACTCTCTGGCAAGAATCTCTTTTTCCAGGCAGTTATACTCATAAAGGATCTAATTGTATGAGATCTGTGTTTTGATATCAAAGGATCCCTTCTGGACTCTGCTCGCATTATATAGGCATTGTCTGTCATCGATAACTGCTCAATTTCACCTGGCTCTGGTTTATTAAATAGAGTATTTGGAAGTGGGATGATTTTATCGTCACTCAATTCTTTTCTAAATAATAACTCAAGACGGTCAGGACTCAAGTATTTACCCGTTTTAGAATTCACTCTTGTAGTATTCCCTACTTGATATTCTTGTGTTGATACCTGATCGATATTTTCGTTGAATAAATTGGTTCTAGTATTATTTGATGGTGCTATTGCTGTTTGTTTCTCTTTTGATGAGGTCAATATCTTATTTATGGATGTTACCAACCCCTCTTGACCAACTTTTGAGGAACCATCTGCAAGTGAATGTGGCTTACGGTTTCTAATTACGAAGGCTTTTTTTCCTTCGTAAGTCCGGATTTCCAACGACAGGAGATTATCCGGCATATGTGTCTCATTTTTATCAGGAGATGATAACCTTAATGACACTTTGCCGATCCTGGCCGCCTTTCTTCGAAATAAGCTTGGCAGATCTCCGTAAATGGAGCCGCATTTAATACTGCGTGACTCTATGAATGAACCCAATGTAGTAAAATTCCCAACATCATCATCATCATCATTTTTATTTGTGTTGCAGTTGGAAGACTGATCCAAAATACTGCTTTCGTTGAATAGATAGGTAGACTGTTTATCTTCAAAGGGGTCATCGAGGGTGATATCCCCAAACAAGACTGAATCAAACGAAACTTGATCCAGCGTCAGTGTTGGTATCATTTTCCTCAATGATAGTGGTATCAATTTGATTTCAATTTTTTGCAACCACAAAGACATAATTTACAGACAATGTCGCAGTGTCGTGCTCGATAAATTTCCCTTGAAAAATTGAGGTGTTCTTTCAGTGATTTCACAACACCATAGTAGTAGACATCATGGAATACCCTATAGTTTATGACAGCAAAGAGAAGAAAATCGATGTGATTGAACTGGACTCACCGGTAGACCCCAAACTAAAGGACGATGTTAATCAGTTAAACGTATTGATCACTGAAATCATAGCAAATGGTAGTGACGTTCCTCCAGTGGCTACCCCAGAGAATTTCAATAAAGACTTGAGTAAGATGATTAAGAAGTTGTATGAAGGTGGTGTAGCAGCATTTAAACAAAATAGATTTGATGACTCAGCTAGGCAGTTTTCAATAGGAATAGAAATGATTTCCAGAAGGCACAAATTTGAGTCTTTTCAAGGAACATTACAAGAACTAAGTATGTTTTTAATGTCTAGAACCGATGCTAATCTCAAATTAAAGAGATATGTAGAAGCTTACAACGATGTCGATATGTTGATTGGAATGCAAATGTGTACTCCGGAAAATTTCTTAAGAAGGGGTGTTGCCAATTACTTCTTGGCCAATTATGAAGCTGCAAGAGCCGACTATCAACGTGGGTTAGCCTTTGCGCCAAACCATGACAGGCTTGAAAAAGAACTTGAAATCTGTTTGGATAAAATTTTAGAGGAGAACGGGGACTACCTTTGAATAAGGACTCATTCACTGTAATATACGGGTATGTCTACATCTACGGTACTTACCACTGAAACTTTTTCTTAAGTTAGTACATATATCTCTCGCATAACCCAAGTAAGGGTCGTACTCCAAGTGTCATCACCTTTTTGGTACTATTCTGGCGAATCTAAAGACGATTTGCTATTATTACTCAATACTACACGCAGTTTATAGAATTATAATAGAAGTCATTCAAACAAGGTCATCTAGTCAAAACAGTACATCGATATATAAGTTGCGTTTGTATCAGGTTAAAGTTTTCGAATGTTTATGAAACAAATCTCTATCGCGTTTTCTTACTAAATCACTTATATTACGCCTCCTTGGCAGAATGGCTTCCTTAGATACCTATGATGCCCGTACACTGGATCCAAGTCCACATTCCAACAATGAGATGCATGAACCTGAAAAATCCGGCTTAGAAAATGGCTCTTCCAACCCGCCTGGTTCCAAACCACATAGATCCACATTTGGTAGATTAGTATCTTTATTCAAAGCGGATCAGAAGCCGGGTATGGGTCCTCAAAGCCAGCCTCCCAATAACACAGATATACAGCTGATGCCTCAGATACCACTTGAACCTGTCGAAGTTATAGATTTGACCCTAGACATTGAAGATGACTCATCAGCAACAGCACAGGAAACCTTAAGTGAATATGTATCAAGCCAGAACAATCTCAAGCAGGATCAGAAAGTCGATCCTCAAAGTCCACAAGAGAATAAAGCCATTAATAGCAATGAAGATGACGAAGACGATGATATTATTATAATGGACCCCCAAGAGGCAGCTAAAATGGATATCTTCAAAGGGAAACAATTTCACAATGAACATGCAAGATTCAATACACCAGCGCCGGTTCCACATTTTGGTGAGACCAGTTCACGCCTACAAGTCGTTCGTTCCCAACTACATGACAAGCGAAAATTGCTAAGCTCCCTTAAGAATAACGAAGTGGTACTTTTAAAGAATCTTCAAAGCGCCATTATCCTACTTCAAAATCTAAATATTAGATATCATGATACCTCGTTACATGTTGATGATCCTTCATCAAATGTGAATTTGAATAATATAGCCAGAGATGTATCTGACATGAAACAAGAAATCGAATCTTTACAAAACCGCTTAGGTCAATGTAAGAGGAATATATTTGATGCAGGTAAGGATATAGCTCAGTTAGAATTAACCAAGAAGAATTTGAAAGACAAAATAAATGTTATGGGAGAAATGAGCTTAAAACGACTGCTAGAACGTAGTGCACAAGAAGAAATGGCAAGCAAGAGGAGACAGGGTGAATTAAGGTTGCAATTTCAGCAAAATGCCATGCTTCAACATCCAGCATATCCACCAGTTCCTATCCAACCAGGTCCTGGTCAGTTTGATATTGTTCGTCCAGACTGGTCCTTTCAGCCTCCAAGCTTCTTTAACCACCAAGTGCCCCAATTTCCTTACATGAACAATGCACAAAATATTGGGCCATCCACTGAAATACCGCCCACCATTCCCCCAATTTACACGCATGTTCAGGATGAGGATCATATAAAAGATCTCTTGAACAATATTTTGCCTGATGATGAAGAAGTTGAAGAGGAAGGTCTTCCTACTACACCACCTGAACTTAGGATCTCATTGTACAAACATCAAAGAGTAGGTCTCGATTGGCTATTAAGGATGGAGGAATCCAAATCAAAAGGTGGTATATTGGCTGATGACATGGGTTTAGGAAAAACAATTCAAGCCATTGCATTAATAATGGCACATAAATCAGATGATGAAGACAGGAAGACTACATTGATCATAGCACCAGTTTCTTTAATGAGACAATGGAAAACAGAGATCGAAAAACACACAAAAGTTCCTGTAAAGGTTGCTTTATATCATGGCCCCGAAAGACGCAAACAGTTTCGTAGCTTCAAGGATTTTCAAAGATATGATGTAATTCTTTCACCGTATTCCACAGTAACATCCGAATTTAAGAAGCATTTTGAGGTACTTTTCAAAAAGAATGATACCAATATGACCACCCAAAATGTAATTCCTGATTTAGGTACCGGAGGAGAGAATTATTCGTCTCCTTTCTTTCAAAATGATTCTCATTTCTATAGAATCATTTTAGATGAAGCCCAAGCAATTAAAAACAAATTATCACTAGCTTCCAAATCCGTTGCAGTACTTAGTGCTCAGTACAGATTCTGTTTAACGGGTACACCGATGCAAAATAGTATTGAAGAATTGTTCCCCTTGATACGATTCTTGAGGATCAAACCATACTCAGATGAAGCCAGATTCAGAGCAAAGATATCGGCGCCATTGCGGTCTGACAGTAATTCCGAAAGTCAAGAGAGTACCAAAAGAATTAGGGTATTATTACGTGCTATATTATTGAGAAGATCTAAAACATCCAAAATAGATGGTCAACCAATATTGCAACTTCCCGAAAAACATGTAAAGGACATACATGTTAGCATGGATGCAGAAGAATTAGAGTTATACAAAGCTATTGAAAATCGGTTACAGCATAAAGCTAAAAAATTGTTTATGGCAAACCATAACTTTTCTAATATTTTAGTGTTGTTATTAAGATTAAGGCAAGCATGTTGCCATACCTACTTATGTGAGCTTGGAAGTACACATAGGGAAGGAGAATATCGTGGCAAAAAATGGAGAACATTGTATCTGGCTATCCAGAAGCTTGAGAAACATGAACTTCGTTTACTACTCGGTGAGTTAAAGTATTGTGCAAACGAAGAGAATCTCAACGAACTCAAGGAGTTATCGAGTGAACCTGATTTTCCTCAGCGTACCAGTACCAGGTCCCAGGTTAATCGTATTAAAGATGATGATGATGCTGACGATGATGACGATGATGACGATGATGACGATGATGACATTGTCTTGATAGATATCAAAGACTTTTCAGATCCGGCTTCGACAATAGATGAGATTCAACACGAAGACATTAATTCGGAGCCAATAACAAAGTCTGAGCAAAATGAGGATAACCCTGAAGAGAGTAAAGACGAGTTATCTCTTGAGGACAGAAAAGATGAACTAACTGATTCAGGTACATCCGTGGAAGAAGGAATATTTACATGTGCTCTCTGCTTTATGTCTTATACAACTCAGTCTGCTTTTGGCTTTAAGTGCCATCATAAAGTTTGTGAAGATTGTATTGGGGGTTATATCGAAGAACACAAGTCAGAAGACGAAAAAACAATAAAGTGTGCTGAATGTGATGTGATCACAACCATTGCTAACTTGGTTGATTACAAAATGTTGTACATGATCATGTTTGAGAAGAAATCGAAAAGTGACATTGAGTGCCACATTAAAGATACTTACACAGGAAATGTAACCATTGCAGAAAAGGTTCGAAGACTTCTTATCAAGCATGGAGAATTTTCCTATTCAACAAAGATGATGGAGGCTTTGAATATTGTTCAAACCACATTTCGAAAGTTCCCAGGGGAAAAAATAATCATTTTTTCACAATTTACCATGTACTTTGAACTCTTGAAGATTATGTTCAACAAAGAAAAAATTCCTATCCTTCGTTACGACGGAACAATGTCTATTGACCAGAAGGACATGGCAATCAAAGAGTTTGAAAGAAGTAGCACCTATAATGTAATGCTTATCTCATTGAAGGCTGGTAATGTAGGTTTAACATTGAATTGTGCTTCACATGTCATCATAATGGATCCTTTCTGGAATCCATATGTTGAAGATCAGGCGATGGATAGAGCACATAGAATTGGACAAAGACGTGAAGTTTATGTCTACAGGATTCTTATCAATCAAACAGTGGAGGAAAGAATCGTCGATCTTCAGCAAAAGAAAAAAGACCTCATCAACTCTGCAATGGATGAGAATAGTATGAAGTCAGTCAGTAAATTGAGTAAACAGGATTTGCAATACTTGTTTGGTTTAGGTCGGTAATAAAATATTCGGTATTCAGGTTGTATTATTAGTGGAAGAAAAAATGTAGTTATATATAGGGGTAATAAGATACGTACTAAGTTTGTAATTTTTGGACTTTGGCTAAGCTATTCATCCAATCTGTTTCAGATATGATGGGGGTTTCAACATTATAGCACAACTCCCATAGCATGATATTCTCAAAGTTTTGGCCAAATTTAGACAATGACTTGCATAAGTAAATTATTTGAAGAATCAACCCATCGAGTTGACTATTCATCTCCTGTTCACTGAATTCTATATCATCTTGTTTGTCTTTGGAAGATTGGAATTCTTGAAATATTAGCGGTATATGGGTTTTTAAATTGTCAATAAGGAAGTATGCTAGGTTTTTAATAAACTGGTTAATTAAGAGATCATCCTCATGTTTATCAGTATCTAAGTTCAAGGAATGATTTAAGATAGTTAAGTACATAGATAGTGAAAGGAAAATTTCACTTCTATATATCTCAATGAACCTTTTCAAATAAACAAATCTATCAAATTTAATCAATGGCTGAAGAGTTGATAGCTCATTAACAATGTACCGAAAACGGGAATTGAAATATATCAATTTTAAGCATCTGACTCTTTCAATTGTGTTATCGGAATTAAGAAGATTACTTGAATCCTTTATGTTTATCAAATCAAGTTTATTCAAAATAGTAAAGATTTTGATAAGATTATTTTGTTTAAGTTTGGTATTCAATAGTTTGATCAAATTTCTTATCATCAAGTGTATTTCAGATCGGATTACCAGATATATCTTGACAAAGACACTAATTTTGGGAAATTTGACAATTAGATTCTTAGATAACATTGATATTTCAAGAGCTTCTTGATAATTACCTTGTAGAATACAAATCTTACATAATGTAGGTAACTCTAATAAGTCCAACATTGAGTCGATATTATTCAATATTGAGCTATTAACCTCGATAGATTTATTAGATTGTTCGTTATATACTCCATTGGACTTATTACAATTTGACAATTGTTTTAAAGCAGAGTTTACTTCTTGTTTCATATCGTTTGTAATGGAATAATTAATATCTTTCAAAGATTCGCTAACATCCACAATCAAATCTCGGTTGGCATTGGTAATAGCAGCTAATCTTAAATCCATGTTCCTTTGTTGTTCATCTAACTCTGCTATCTCCTCTGTCAATGTTTTATTAGAATCTTCTTTAGTTGTAGTAAATACATCAGTAGACAACAAGTCATCATTAACAAGTAGTTCCAGAAGATATTTTTCTGATTTCTCCCGAATTTCAGGATTAGCTTTTATATGTTCTCTTACTGAATCATCTAAATCATCTAATAGACTATCCAACAACAACCTTGACATTGTACGTGTGTTCAGTGAAATAGCTTTAATGGTAATTCCGGTCGTGCGAGTTCCATTCCGCATCGTTGAAGGAAACCACCGATAGAAATTTAAATTTAACGGATTATATTGACACAGAATGGAGGGATTGTTTTTCAATGTTGACTATGGTTATGTTGAAGGAGTTGTTAGAGGATATAGAAATGGGATGTTGGTAGGTAACCAATATTTGAATTTAACCCAATGTGATAATCTTGAAGACTTGAAGTTACAATTATCTTCTACTGATTACGGTAACTTCTTGGCTCAACATAATGGACCATTATCTACTTCCATTATAAGAGACAATTTGTCTAAAAAGTTATATCAACAGTTTCAATATTTGAAACAACAAGCTTCGGGTAGATTAGCTAAATATTTGGACTATATCAGTTATGGTTATATGATTGATAATGTTGCATTAATGATTACTGGAACTATACACGAGATAGATAGACTGGAGATTTTATCCAAGTGTCATCCATTAGGTTGGTTTGATAGTTTACCCACGTTATCTATTGCTACTGATATTGAAAGTTTATATAATGTTGTCTTGGTTGATACTCCTTTGGCACCATTTTTTAAAGGATGTTTATCGGCAGATGACTTAGATGATTTGAACATCGAAATTATCAGAAACAGATTATTTAAAAACTACTTAGAGTCATTCATCAAATTTGTTGAAGATGAATTTGATACTCCAGACAAGGATATTATGTTGAATTTATTGAACTTTGAGAGTGATAAGAGAGTCATTAACATTGCATTGAACTCGATAAACAACTCCGAATTGTCCAGTGAAGACAAATTATCCCTATTCCCAGAGTCTGGTAAATTATATCCTCTTTACCATCATCAATTATCAACTATTGATGATATAGAACAGTTACAATCTATCGTATCATCAGTTGGTGAGTATAAAGACTTGTTCAATGAACAACTGGATTCCAGTGGATCTTCAAAAACTTTAGAGGATTGGTTCTACCTTTTAGAAATGCAGTACTCCAAAAATGCCTTCACCCAACAATTCACCTTGTCTACCATTTGGGCTTGGTTAAGATCCAAGGAACAAGAAATCAGAAATATAACTTGGATAGCTGAGTGTATTGCTCAAGATCAAAAGTCCAGAATCGATAACTACATATCTGTTTATTAGACGTTTTGTCGCCTCGGATCTTTCATTTCTACTTGTTGTCTGTATAGCGATATTTAATGTATAAATATAATTTTCAACCGCGAGAGTTTCGAGCTTGGGTCAGATGAATCAAGAAGCAACATTTACTGCCTCTACGGTGCACATTGGTCATCTTGGGGATGTATTTAGGGCTTCCTGTGCTATAAATTCCCAAGGTCTTTTGATCATAAATGATACTGGAATCACTGTTTATTGTAACGATAATCATATCTTAAACTGTCAGTGCATTATTGATATATCTTTATTCAATAACTACAATCTTAATTTCAATAGTCAGTCGTCTCTTTTTGTATCAGAGACAGAAAATACAGTATTTACAACTCAGGAGTTAATACAAACTAAGAAAGATATTAGGTTCAGTGTTGATTTAGAGTTAATTAACCATGCGTTTGAAACCATGAATGCGAAAGATGTTATATGTTATCTAAGTTACCAAGGTGAAGGAAGTGCATTTGTTGTTGAATTTGAAGATAATTTGATCAGTGAGACTATCGAATTCTTGACATTCTATTCAGATATTGTTTATCCGTATGATGAAGAAGATCAAGATCAAGAATTAATCGTTAATTATTCTAATTTGGAGTTTGAAGTAATTCTTAAAAGTGACCTATTTTCAAACTTACTTCGTGATTTAACTAACATTAATACAAAGGAACTTTACCTTTATCTATCAACCTTCCCAGCGAATGAACTTAGTTTCATATCCCAAGGACCTGTAGGTCTTTCCAAACTAATTTACCCTAATGAGAAAACTATTTTAGAGAAGTTGGAATTATTTGATAACTCCGAGAAAAGGTCAATATCTACCTTCAAATTTACCAATTTTATAAAAGTATTCAAAGCTGTTAAACTTTCATCAAAGTGTAAGATTGTGAAAGATTCAAATGGAATATTCTCTATTCAATTAATTTGTAAAGATGGTAATAACAAATCCTACAGCGGCACCTTAATTACCATTAATATGATCGAATTATCTGAGAAACCGGATGCTGGTAATCTTGAGAACTTGTTTGCAGATAAAGACATAACCTCACAGAAGAGAAGAAAATTAGATGATAGTCGAGCAATTGTATCTACCACAGTCCCTACTTCTACAAATGAATATGAGGTACCTATATTCTTGTAAATATTAAGTGTATTATAAATAACTAATTTTGAACGCCATTCCTAGCGTCTCTTTCAAGCTCTTGACAACGTCTATGTTCTTCGCTTTTATAACTCTTCCAGATATAAATAAAACCACTATGATAGCTAGAAGAATTGGTGAGTGCCCCTTAACCCAGGCTTTACTAAAGTTCCAATTATATAAGAGCTTTTGTTTCAATGCATTGATATCACTTGTGGGGGTGGACTTGGGGACAACTTCCTTGTCTTGTATTCCTTGGGTCTCTTTTATCTGCTTTAAGGTTTTGAATTTAAGGTCTTTTTCTAACTTATTCTTTTCGTTCTTTTGATGTTGTTCACGAAGTTTTTTATCCTTGTCTACCTCTTTTTTGTTAGCTTCATTTAATTTCTGTTGTTCCAACTGATTTAACTTTGTGAGGTAACTGTCCTTATTTATTAGTAAAGCATTTTCATTAACTAAATGGCGGGCATCTGAGAATTGTCCCAATTCAGGTAAAATCTTTATAGCCACCAACTCAACCAACTTTCGGTAATACTTATCTTCAGAGCCATCCCAGTTGATTTTGGGGTAAAGCTTAGAGAACTTGATACTGACTTGACTAGCATCGAGCCCTATATAATATATAAGGAATGTATTGTATAAGATTTCAGGTGAAACATCATTAATGTTGTCATAAATCTCCGACAACGAATTCAATATATAATCAGACTTCAACTCTGAAATAATAACTTGCTTTTCAGTCTTAGTGACTCTGAAATCATGACTGGATTGTAAAAGTAACCCCACTTCTGTCAAGTAAAGATTCAAAACCTTGTTGAATATAGTCTCGTCAATTACCCCAGACTTGAAGTTCTGGAAAAGATCCTTATATTGAACCTTTAATATCTCAAATGACTGTGGGAAACTCTTGTTCATGAAGAATTTAAGGGCTAAAGTATACTTACTTTCTATCAAGCTCACAGAGCTTAAAGAATTTGACATATAACTATCATTCATTGGGCATGTATTTCACGTTCGTTCTTTTTTGGATCTGTAAAATTCCCGAGGTGCGAATGACTGAAAATGACTGCAAAATGGCTGCAAAAGAGGGATAGCCAGCGGGGTTTATACATCTATTATATATTGTTTCTATAAGTTGCTAGTTTACACTAGAAAGTAATATATAGCTCCCAAAAATAGAACTCCTGTTCCGATAGTAGGAAAGCACCAGTACGGTATTATGTTAGTATAGACTGGAGGTTTCACGAAGGGAAACAATGCCATGAATAAGTTAGCAAATAAGAATAGAAATATCAATAAGTATGGGGTGGATATCTTTTTACCTCGAAGTGGGAGTAACAATGAATCTTGTTCTCCTGGTAACAGGGTGCCCCATGTCTTGTCGAACCATCTCAAGTATAATAAACCACCAGTCAAAAGTATATTGACCCAGGTTCCTGGATATATGTACAAGTTAACAATAAACTCATAAATTTCAGTAGATGGTGGCAAAACAAGTACCACTATAGTGACTAGCCAATGAAGACCTAAAGAGTATTTGAATTTCTGAAAAATTTTGGAAAATGGAATTAAATCTTCCATGGCCAATTCTTTATTTACAATAGAATGGGCATATGAAACCACTAACACATTACCAAAGTTTGAAACCGCTATAAGTAATGGTAACATCTTTGAAGTTAAACTCTCTCCAAATATTTTATTGAAGAATATGCCCGCAATCAACACTCCACTAGTCATTATCTCGTGTTTGGGAATTACTACTAAATAACTCAATATGACTAGAAAGTATAATGCAGTCGTTATAAAGACCGCTAATGGTGCCAGTCTCGTCAAGACTTTATAAGGATCTTTAGTTTCACTCAAAACATAATTTGCATTTTCCCATCCTTTGAAAGAGTAAATTATCTCCAATAATGCCACCGATATAGAATAATAACTTGCCTTCTCATTTCCTTCATATACAAACAAGTCGCTGAAATTACCTGCCTCCGGTAACTTGATGAAATTAAAGAACACTAGGCCACCACATAATACAATTAAAGCAAGGATCAATATTTTAGATACTCCTAAGAAGATAAAAAATAAGTTAGACAGTTGGTGATGATGTAAGTGCAAGTAACAACACAATGATATACAAAGAACACCTATCAGTTTAACATAGAAGTTATCAAGTTCTTCGTTACTTTCTAAATTACCATTCAAAGCGTACATGATGTACTTTCCAAAGGCATAAGAATTACCTGAACTGAACCCCAATAGCACGATCTGAAATGAATACACTAACCCAATAAACCGCTTGTTGAATATCCTCTGTAAGTAATTCTTCTCTCCGCCATTCTTTATGGGAAGGTTAAGAGCAAACTCTAGGTATATTATTATACCACATGCTATAACAAAACTTCCAAGTACCCATAGCAGTAAATATAATCCAGTGTTTCCTTTACAATATTGAAAGATGATAGACGGCGTCAGAAAGATACCCGTACCTATCATCTTGTTCACTATAAGTGACATTGCCGACAAAGTTGTGATCTTCGGCATGGTCTATGTCTATATTGCTTGATATACTATCGTCTGAGTACAATTAAAAAACAAAACCATTACATGGTGTGTACCTTTCTATTGTAGATCACGTGCAATTTGTCTATCGATGACATATCAAAATGCGTCCTGTATGTGTACGGCACCAAATCTCAGTATACCTAACTTAAGTGGTTGCAAAACCAGTATATATTCAACCGAAATAAACCCACTACAAACCAGTAGAACTACTATAGAAAAGTTTTCAGAGTACTTTTAATTTGAGGTCAAGGATGGAAATGGTATCCTGCAATTTGAGATAATCGTGCAAACCGAGCAATTGACTCAGCTGATTCGGTTCTAATTAGGTTCTCGTATGTTTCCAATGACCGGCGATATCTTAAAATTCCGCTTCAACTAAATATTCCGCTCGATGATCTACGATATCATAGCTGCAATACTGTATCAGCAGTTATGTTTGGAACCCCATATAAATCCTAATTAGGAAAGCCGCGAGATAATAATTGCGCTTTTCTCTATCGGGCCGTGTTGTATGTTGTTGCAACCCATGCCGCCGCATTAGTTGCAACCCATGCCGCCATTAGCTTGTAGGCTCTCCCACCCGGTAATCCCTGCTATCTATACTGACGCCATTGACGCCACTAACTTAACCGGAACTACGAAGTCTAACTTTTGATCTTCATAGTATTTTGTAGAATCTCTAACGCTTCAAATGATGTTTATTAATATTTAGAAGAAGTAAAAAGCGACTAACTGTGCTTAGCAAGGGCGTTATGATTGTAATATTTCCGACCTGTCATGAACCATGAGATAATACCAATAGCACCTGTAACACCTAAAACGACACAGGCATAGTTCATGGAACCGGAATTGACAGGTTGATATGTTGGAAAGTTTAACCACACCATAATAAAGCAAGCCCAGGCCACTGATGCAACATTCAATACCATTCCAAATCTTCCTAGATGCACATAAGGAAGACTAGTTTGTGGATTAAGTACAGGCTTGTACTGATTGTCAGTGTCATAGTTGTATCTCACTCTAACATCACTGGAACATCCAGAATTGTAGAGCAACGCAACAATTGGGAAGATATAAGATAAGTTTATGCAAACCATAGATGATCCCAATACAGCATTCAATGCTGATGAAGAACCCAACATTATCAAACCCAAAATGACGCAGATGATAATAACTAATGCTAAAGCATTTATGGGGACTTTAAATCTGCTATTCACTTTACCAAAAAACTTGCTAAATGGGTATGCATTGGACTGTGCAAATGACCAGAATAGTCTGGAAGTAGTAGTGTAGTATGTATAGGATGAACCAACAAATGTTAATATCAAAATAACAATTCCCACTGTAGATAAAGCATTAGATTGGTAAGAATCAACCATCAATTGCACGATAGGTTGACCACCTATTGGGGCGCTTAGGTTGTTAACGTTAACAACACAGAACATATAGATAATTGCACTGACGAAAGCAAATAAAGCTGATGCCGTATTTGAAATTATCATTACCAACGGTATGTTTTTCTCTGGCTTTTCAATTTCGTCAGTCATGTGGCAAGCGCCATCATACAAGCATACTGATGCGATAGAAGGTAAAAGGCCAAGGAAAAACACCACTCCGTTGGAAGACCAGCCCGTCTCATTGATGAACTCTTGGAAAACAAACGAGGCTGATTGCTTTGGGTTACTCTTAACTAATAATGTAATCAAGATAAATAGTGTCCCCACATTGATTATTCCAACGAGTCCATTTGTAATATGGGGAAGAAAAGCAACTGAGAAGGCGTTAATGATATAGCCTGAAACGAGAATGGCTACGTATGTCAAATAGGTTTGCCAATCCGTAGGGGAGAACTCGGGTTTATAAAGTGCCACCAAAGAGTAAATGAAACTACAAGCCACATTGGTTGAGCTAAAGCATGCAAAAATCCATCCCCCACAACTTAAAATACCAACTGTGTAGCTGCCTATTCTCTTAAATCTGTCAGGCGCAAGCACATAAGTCCAGTGGATCTGGGCTGAAGAATGTGGATAAGCACTAGCTATTTCTGCTAAGCTATAGCAAATAAATAAATCAAATGTAACAGCCAATATAAAACCATAAATCAATCCAGGGGAGCCACCTACACCGATAACAGTACTTAAAAACGTACCAATAGCTAATGAAGAACAGATCAATGAAAATTGTAAGGCACTGGTACTCCAGATGTTGAACCTCTTCTCTAACTTTCCAGCTTCGGACTTAACAGAAGCCACTTCAACATCGATTTCCGATTTCATATCTGTTCATTTCCGTTCTGGATGGATATTGCATATATAGTAATATTTTGCGCTATCAAGATTACGCAGCTTATCCGGCATGAAGACAAAAGCGGCAAAACGCTAAAAGCTCCCCCCAACAAAAAGCGGAATTTTGTATCTGGTACTTGCCTATTAAGGTCTAGTGTGCTTTTGACTATGAGGGACCTTAATTGACGTCTTCAAAGCTAAAACTTTGGATGCAGGCAAAAACCTCTGTTTCAGCTTAATGACGCACAATTAAAGTTTATTGCTAACTCCCATATACTACAGGATAATGACTATCGCCAACTGAATATTGAGAGTTAGCCGGGTCTTGACAACTAACGCCTTTGAAGGCTTGTTTATAAATGATAAAAAATTCCGCCCTTATTACTGGTTCAAGATAAGATATAAGCCCACCAATGTTAATTTCATACCCTCTATATGCAGGTGACATGACAAGGCAAGTGCGTAAAGCCTGTCCAGATAAGGTAACAGAAGTGGAAATTTGATTTAAATTACCTTCGGTATAAAGTTCACAGGACCTGCCGTATTTCTGAGTGTATTTTAGGGGTTACAATGAGTAAAGAGAAGGTTGATATTAATTACGACTTGGAAAAGGTAGCTAGTGTCGAGCAGAGTTCCAGTAATGACTTCGTTGAAGCTACCAACTTTAAAGATTTTAACGACAAATTTGACCCTACAAAGTATGGGCTGACGAAACGTAGGTTGTCTAGTAGACATGTTGCATTAATGATCATAGGTCAAAGTATTGGTACAGGGTTATTTGTGGGTTTAAGTTCCCCCTTGGTTGACTCGGGTTCGTTGTCCTTATTTACCGGGTTCTTGTTCTATGCCTGTTTAGCCATCTGGCCTTTAATGCAGGCTGTGGCTGAGATGTGCTCCTACTTGCCCCTCAAAGGTTCTTTCATTCATTACAGTGCTAGATGGGTTGATCCTGCTTTGGGTTTCGCTTGTAGTATCATCTACATTTACACTTCCATAATGTTCGTGGCCTTGGAAGCTACGGCTTTTGCTGGTGTTATTAGTTATTGGAGGGATGACATCAGCCCTGCTGTCTGGATTACAATAGCCTTAGTCACTACTTTGGCTTTCAATATCTTTGGTGTTAATTGGTATGGTGAGATAGAGTTCTTTTCTTCCATCACTAAGGTTTTATTAATTGTTGGTTTAATGTTCTGCTCTTTGATATCTATGTGTGGTGGTAACCCCAAGGGTGATGCATATGGATTCGAAAACTGGCCTAAAGGTGGTTTATTTAAGGAGTACTTAACTACGGGAAGCACTGGTAGATTTTTGGGTTGGTGGAACGTTATGACCTTCGCTTGTTGGTCATGTGGTGGACCTGATCTTTTAGCCATGATCTCAGGTGAAGTTGAGAGGCCAAGAAAGACTATACCTATGGCTGGTAGAAGGGCATACATTAGAATCTATGTATTCTACTTGGGTGGCTTATTTTTCATGAATACTATCTGTTCTTCAACTAACACTGAATTATTGAACGCCAAGGCTGCCGGCAAAAGTGGTGCTGCTGCATCTCCATGGGTCATTGGTATTAAAGAAGTTGGTATCCATGGTTTAGACTCATTAGTTAATGTAGTAGTTGCCTTATCTGCATGGTCCTGTGGTAATGGTTTTACTTATGGTGCAACCAGATCCGCATACTCTGCTGCTTTAGCTGGATACTTGCCAAGATTCTTCTCCAAGTGTCTCAAGAATGGTTGTCCTATTTATGCAGTTATCGCAACCATGGCTATCTCATGTATTGCATACTTGAGTGTATCCTCATCCACTGGTACTGTTTTCAACTGGTTGATTAATTTGAGTACAACTGGTATTTTATGTACCTATATTTGCATGTGGTTAGCCTATTTCAAGTTCAAGAGAGCTTTTGTAGCTCAAGGCAAAGACTGGAAAACTGATGCCTACTTCAATGCTCCCAAATTTGTTCATCCATACATGACCTACTTCGGTTTCTTTTTGCATGTTATTATCCTTTTCTTCAATGGGTTCTGGATTTTCTTCCCAGGTATGTTCTCAGTGGGTAACTTGTTCTCCTCCTACTTTGCACCAGTATTCTTCATCGGATTGTACTTTTTCTGGAAAATATTCAAGAAGACTCATATCAGATCTGATACAGAGGCAGATATAACAACCGGTAAAGCTAAAATAGATGAGGAAGAAGCGATTGAAGAGGAAATGTTTGCTTCTAGGCCAAGAAGAAAGGGGGTTTTATGGGCTGTTTGGTACAAAATTGCTGATATATGTTTCAATTAGTCGTTATAGAGTAGTTAATTGTGATGCAAGTTTTTAATGAGATATTAAACCGTAAAGTTCGTAGCCTATTTCCCGGGACTTCTTGAACCCAAAATAATGATTTGGCGACGATGGCCAATTGCTTATTAGCGTCGTAACTCTAGTAAAAGAACAAAAGATAAGCTGAGATACGAGTGTTGCTGTTAGCTTATTCAGGGTAGACATCTGCATTGTTCCGGAAAAAAAGAAATTCTCAGGCTTCCGGCATTTCATAAAATTATTTCTTGGCTCCACGCTCAACTGATAAGGCTTTGATTAACATCCAATTGGAGATTGGTCAATTCCAAGGCTTTTCAAATCGAATAGGTTCTTTAAAACTTCATAGGTTTTATAACTAAGCGAACCAATTTATGTTGCAATCATATGCATCAGCTACAGTTATTGTTAAAGTTGCATCAAATAAAAAAAATAATCATTTAAAAATGCCTCTTGAAAGTTTTGTCCCCTCTCATCTAAGCCCTATGTGGCGGTTTTGTGCAATATCATACTTGAGATGAGAATGAGAATGAGATACCGGGAATTGATAAGGTGGGAAGCTTTATACATCTAATAGGGGATATAGACAATAATGATTACAAAACCCAACTTTTCAACTAAGATATTCTCCCATATCAACAAGTAACTACCGTTTAAGTAAAAACCAAGATTTTTCGATAGTGGCTGGAGTTTCTATTATCGGCATTTTTTTGTTCCTGTACATCTTATGCACCGGAAAAAAAAAATATAATAAAGCAGCATCTCGCTGTATTTTCGATTATTTACGATGTTTCATAAAGGTGGAGATGTCGAGAAGAATGTCGACTCCAACTCTATGTTGAGTAGACATACAGATGATTATAACTTATCCATTGCAAGATCAAATCCTTCTCTTGCAGGTGTAGATACTGGACATGAATTAAAGAAAGGCTTGCACGCGAGACATGTTAGTATGATTGCTCTTGGTGGTGCCCTTGGTACTGGTCTTCTTATAGGAACCGGTAGTGCTTTAAAGACGGCTGGTGCTGGTGCTATCCTTTTGGCTTATGCTGTCATTGGTCTTGTTGTTTGGGTTGTGATGACCGCATTGGGTGAAGTTGCAACTTTCATTCCTTTAGCTGATGGGTTCACAGGTTACTGTAACAGGTATGTCGACCCTGCCTTAGGGTTTGCCTGTGGTTATGTTTATCTTTTCAAATATTTGATTATCCCCGCTAATCAATTGGTTGCAGGATCTTTGACTGTTCAGTATTGGGTTAGTAGTGACACGCTTAACCCTGGTGTGTGGATTACCATCTTCTTGGTGATTATTTTGGCTATTAATATTCTTGGTGTTAAATTCTTTGGAGAAATTGAGTTCTGGTTGAGTTTATTGAAAGTTTTTACTTGTTTAGGTTTGATCATTTTGTTATGGTGTTTAGCCTTGGGTGGTGGTCCATCAAAAGAAAGAACTGGTTTTAGATACTGGCAACATCCTGGAGCTTTCTTAATTTACAAGAACTCGGCTCAAAATGTTGTAGTTGAAGGTTCTTTAGGAAGATTTGTATCGTTCGTTTCTGTCTTGGTCAATGCTGTTTTCGCTTTCTTAGGTACAGAATTATGTGGTATTACCTTCGCTGAATGTAGAAGACCAAGAGTTGCCATTCCTAAGGCCATCAGATTAACGTTCTACCGTATTGTTATTTTCTATCTCCTTTCCATTTTATTCTTGGGTATGTGTGTAAGTCCAGAAGATCCGTTATTATTAAATGCTTCCGGTAATACTGCCAGTGCATCACCATTTGTCATTGCTATCAAAAATGCTAAAATTAAGGGATTGGACCATGTGGTTAATGCCTGCATTGTTTTGTTTGTCTTATCTGCTTCTAACTCGGACATGTATATTTGTTCAAGAACTATTTATGGTTTAGCGGTCGCTGGATACGCTCCAAAATTCTTTTCCAAGACTAACAGAATGGGTGTGCCATATTATGGTGTAGGATTATCATTCCTCTTCTGTCTTTTGGCTTTTATGACTGTTGATTCCTCTGCTGGGGAAATCTTCACCTACTTTGTCAATGTGGTTTCCTTGTGTGGTTTGTTTGCTTGGATCTGTATTTTGATCATTCACATAAAGTTCATGGCAGCATGTAAAGCCCAAGGTATTGACAGAAAGAAAGATTTGAGCTACAGATCTCCATTTCAACCATATGCTTCCTACATTGCACTTACCATTTGTATTTTGGTAGCATTAATCAAGAACTTCACCGTTTTCTTGGGTCATCCATTCCCTTACAAGACGTTTATCACTGGATACATCATCATGCCTGTTTTCGTTATCATGGCTGTCGGTTTCAAAATCTTCTACAAGACTAAAGGAATTAATAGTTTAGAAGCTGATTTATCCACTTATAAGGATGTCGTTGATGCTGAAGAGGAAGCTTGGGCTGCTCAAGATGAAGAGGAGAAGGCTCTTAGAGAGGCTAAGGGTAATCCAAAGGACCTCAGGTGGTTCTATAATAACGCTTTAGGATGGATCTTCTGATTGTTTGATACCATGCAACTATAGTGTATACTAATGAATAATATCCGTATTCTTTATTGTCTCTTTATGTACTATGTACTACGTCTTTTCAACCTTTAGTAGTATTCATTTAAATAACGAAACTGCGAAATTCACGATTTTACTTTTATTTTACCATGCCTTAATTTTTACGACTACAGGTCTGTGGTCCGAGAACCTGAAACCTTGTGGAGTCCAGTTGTCAATGACATTGTATGTATCAACACAAGTCTTAGCACCCTGTTGGTTAGAATTTTTTGGAGCCCAGATAAAGTCAATAACAGTTTGGTTATCACCAGGCTCGAATCCGGAGAAAGTTGGACCTTGCGAAAGCTTGTTGGCTGCAACTATTCTGGTATCAGCTAAGTAATTAACTAGAGTGGTGTATGATAAGTCAGTGGAGATGGAGTTGAAGTCACCAGATAAGTAAGTTTCATAGTCGTTTGGAATTTGTTCAATCCATCCTGCAATTAAATACGAAGATTTCTCTCTGGCTTCTTGACTGGTTTGATCATAGTGAGTATTCAAGTAGTTAATGTGCTTACCAGTACGGATATGTTTGAATTCAGTAATGGTAACGATTCTGATATTTGAAGCCCCCCATGACTCGGATGGGACATCTGGAGTTTCACTCAACCATTTGTAAGAACCGTTCACTAACTCCCAATCATTGACATTATACAAAATAGCAGCGTATTCACCTTTCTCTTTACCATCATCTCTTCCAACTCCAAAGTATTGCCACCCATCAGTACTGCTATTAGTACTGTTTCCATTTAACCCATACAATACATCATCTAATTGATTCTTTTTGACCTCTTGCAACCCGATTAATGTTGGCAAATCTGCCGATTGCTCCTTTAAGGTCTCGATCTGACCGATTTTTCTTTCAGACCAAGGCCTTTCGTGTGGAAATCTGTTAGTAGTATCAACTCTAACATTGGAAGTGATAATGTTGAAGTCTATAGATTGGTCTTGGCTGACAGGTGCACCGAGGGTATTGGCCAAAAGTAAGCAAGTAGTAATAAATTTTGGGAACATATTGTAAATCAAGGATGTAATCGTTGTATTCTATAGACAGAAGAGGTCGAATTTATAGTTCAGAGTATTGATCCAGAACGTGTATCTTCGTAGCGTAACCAAGTGGTTGCACATATGATTCATGGAATTTAACTTAATTCAGCTATTTCAAAACCTATTCACAGTTGGAAAGTAAATAACACATGGGAGTTACAAGGGGTATCAAAGCAGAGTGGTTAGGAACAATAAACTTTTGACTAATGACATTGCTGATCTTGGTAAAAATAGAACGTGCATTATTTAAAGTTGACTTTCATGTTCTCAGATTTAGGCTTTTTGCAACAATTAGTGCATAAAAGCCCAAAAGGTCAACACGTGTAAATAAACCGTTGTTACATAAACGGCGTTAAAACTAGTTCAAGCCTCTTTATCCTTATTGTTAGTAAGGGGCAAAGTAGAGTGGTTATCCATTTAGGAATAATACCAAAATGTCGATTAGTTGACTACTTATGCTACCTAAATCTTACCAAACCTGTTAAAAGCTACACAGTGAGATTTCTAAGTTTAAGTTGCCTAGAATATGTTCATATCGGATCGTGGGTGGTCCCTTGCGTCGTATGAACTAACGCAGGCAAATTGAATTCAACGTACGCTTGCTTTACCAGTGTTTGTTCAAAGCGGGAAACCTTAATTGACGTGCAACTAAAAATAGACTATATCTGTATAAAGGAGTGTATCCCAATGGTATAACCAGAGTCAGTAGTGGAGTACTGGCTTACAACCATTAATGAAGTAAAGAGCGCAATCAAGTAAAACGTGCAACATTTTTATTAAGGGTCCCACTAGCGTCATTCAAAGGTGAATCCGCATCGAATGCATGACCCAGCTGTCTGGATCCCACTAACACAGTTGGTACACACATTTCTACTAGAGAGGCTCGAGAGCTTGTGCAATTAACAATATCATTAACATAATAAATAAATAAATTAGACTTCATTCTAATGAGCTTTGCGCTTTTCCTCCAAATCAGGTAAGGGGATAGCTTTGACAGTAATATAGGAATTTTGCGCATTTGCTACACCAGCGTAAGCATTATACCAAGCGGCAAACGCAGTGATAAGCCCAAAGACGCCTCCTGCCTTCTTAACACCAGTAGATCCCTTAAATTCGGAAATAGATAACAACAAAAAAGTGATTGACAAGAAGAAGAATATCGAGAAGAAGGCCACAGTAGACTTCAAGGTTAATAACATCAAAAAGAAAGTAAAGATAAACCACCCCAATAAGAATATGCCCACAGCATACCTAAACTCTTCTTCGTTGTCATAAGCAGCGGCGATACCAAAACTGTCAACTTGAATTGCAGCATACGAACACCAAAAGCCACCATATGAGGATAAAGCGACACCACCGAAAGTGTTACCAACAGCTATTTCAAACATACCAGCAACTGCCTGAGTGAAACCACCATAGAAAAAGGCTAAGCCAACGACAATATTAGGAATCGATACCCCTCTAGCTTCACAATTGCATAATGACAAGACAAAAGTGGTTAAAGCAAATGCACTCAATCCCAAAGGACCTGGGTTAGCTAAATTATGCTTAGGTGGTGGAGATAAACCTGGGTTCACATTACCACCAAAAGCTTCGACTAATTCAGACTTCAAATATTTTTCATGTCCAAATTGAATATACTCATCGTCGGTTTTAATTTTGGTGACGGTGTTAGGCACAACCCCATTAGGGTTGACTACAACTTTTTCTTCAACTGGTTGTTGGTTCTCAAGATCATGAACTTCGGACATCTTTTATTCTAAAAATTTTAGTAAGCGGGAGATTTAAGATTTATAAAGAGATGATATGACCCCACAAATTTTGTTGAGCTCATGGCCTTTTGTATTTTTATTATATAATATTTGCTTAAGAAAATCTCGGACTTTGTGGTCAACTTTTGTGTAACAAAAACTTGATTGTATACCGGAAATGCGATAAAATCGGCCAATTCTCATTGAAAACCGCAGTTTTTTTTGCAGTTCGTCACCGAAAGTATGTATCAAAGACCGAGCCAGGCAATAAATTTTTTTGCCGAGCACTACTTTTCACCCACACCGTCAACAATTGCCCCACAAAAGTGGTGTTGCTGCCGCAAGAAACAAAGACATCTCACCACTCGACTTGCATTCAAAGTTCCATGATTAGGCTCTCGGCACTAGATGATTCCGATTACTCCAGAATATGCTACATTTTCTATTATTGGCTACTTTCTCACCGGTAATAAGTTTCCGGGCAAGGTGAGTATATGCGGTTATCCGGTCTTGATACCGTGTTTTTCGCTAGACAAGTAGTTCCTTAGCACCACATTTCCTATTAACTCTTATCCTATCCCTTCCCTCCCTTCATATGATACCATTACTACGTTTAATTACTCTAAAGAACATCAAGAAATTACAAGAACAAAAGGCAAACAGTAATATCTCAACGGTATCCCCTAAATAACACCCACAGACCGAAGATTACCAATTGCCGACCTAGCTAACCCCAAGCTCACCCAAGCTCGCTTTCGCTACCCAGACTGGTGTTTCAGAATTGAGACCCTGTGGGAAAATTTTGTGTTGCCGACGACTACAGTTGAAGGCTTGTTCGCAATATTTCCGAACAAATCGAAATTGTAAACATAAGCGCTTGCAATCAAGGTATTTATATTATCTGAAATTTCAAGTTTGAATTAAGTTGATTATTATGGAGGACCTTTCACAAAGCATGGAGAATGTCTCCTTGATGGATGTTGATTCCCTCAATAAAGAAAACATCACCCCATTAGGATCACCAAACGCGAAGAGATTATCACCGTATAAAACGAATAACCCAAATATGACATCCCCAACAGTTAACAGAAGTATTAAAGTACTGACCAAGACCCAAAGATTATCTAATGTTTGCCAGTTGTATTTCTTGGACTATTATTGCGACAAATTTGATTATATAATTAGCAGAAGAGACAGAAGTCAGCAAGTACTTCAAAGCTTGAACTCTCAGCCTATCTCTGACCACCAGAAGAATTTGGAATGGAAGAATTACATCAGTAGGGAGAGAGCATACTTGAGAAAAAGAAGGTTGAAGCCAAAGCATAAAGATTTCGAAATGATAACTCAGGTGGGTCAAGGAGGATATGGTCAAGTGTTTTTAGCTAGAAAGAAAGATACAAAGGAGATTTGCGCCTTGAAAGTATTGAATAAGAGCTTATTAATAAAGTTGAACGAAACAAAACATGTATTAACAGAAAGAGATATATTGACAAACACAAGATCAGACTGGTTAGTGAAACTATTGTATGCGTTTCAAGATAGCGAGAAGGTATTCTTGGCCATGGAGTTTGTCCCAGGTGGAGATTTCCGTACCTTGTTGAATAATACAAGTTATTTGATTCCACCTCATGCTAGATTTTATATAAGTCAGATGTGTTGTGCCGTCAATGCATTACACGAATTAGGATATATTCATAGAGATTTGAAACCAGAGAACTTCTTGATTGATTCAAAAGGTCATATTAAGTTAACTGATTTTGGCTTGGCTTCTGGATCCATTTCTAATGAAAGAATCGAAAGTATGAAGTCAAAATTAAAGCATTTTTCTAATGTCAATGGTTCTCATTTTGAGTTGCCATCAATCAACATCAACGAACGTCAAAAGATATTTAAAAATTTTCAAAGCCTGAATTCAAATTACGCTAATTCTATAGTGGGATCTCCTGATTATATGGCTTTGGACGTCTTGGAAGGTATGAATTATGATTTTACTATTGATTACTGGTCATTGGGATGTATTTTATTCGAGAGTCTTTGCGGTTATCCACCTTTTAGTGGTTCAAAACAGGAGGAAACATACTATAATTTGAAAAATTGGGAGAAGACATTGAGGAGACCTCAAACAAAGGATGGGAGATATGTATTTAGTGATAGAACTTGGCAATTGATCTGCAAATTGATTACAAAGCCCAGTTTAAGATTCAAGAATTTCAATCAAATCAAAAAGATGAGCTACTTCAGTGATATAAATTGGGATACTTTGAGGAATAAAACACCACCATTTACTCCTCAATTAGACAATGAAGAAGATGCTGGGTACTTTGATGACTTTGAAGATGAAGAATCAATGATGAAATACAAGGATGTGTTTGAAAGACAAAATTATAACGAGAAGTTGTTGATGAACTCCAAGAAATTCAAAAATTCCAATTTCATTGGATTCACTTTCAAGCATAAATCCAATCCAAATAACAAATTTAATGATATTAAGGTTAACACGAATTCAAATCCATTAGCTACGTTGTATTAGTTAGACTTATAGAGAAAATACTAAAATACTTTTATCTCTTGTAACCAAAGTAAAAACAGTATAGCAATGAGAAAATTTCACTGCCCCCTTATAGGACAATCATGTAGATTTCAGCTAGAGGTCCTCATACAAATGTGAGTTCGTTTAACAAGTAATTTCAGTTGGTAACAATAAATTTATGTTTTTCATCAACTTATCAAATTTTTACTCTCAAGTGAGGGACCAATACATAATTGTCTCAGACAAAGCGCTTGTATATAGAAGACATGTCTGAGACTTTTTCATTTAGCTCCAAGACTTTACTAGAGTTGAAAAAGCTCTAAATTCAAGTTGGCGAACTCAGCGGGATCACCGTTGGCAATGTTATACGAGTTATATGACAGCTATTTCTAGTATTTGTAATATTTGAGAGTCATTATTGAAAGATGTTCATTTATGTGCATTCTTTAATTACTGCATCCGGTTGAATTCCTAGGAAAGACCTTGTCTATAAGCTCTTTAAAGTTCTTTAAGTGTTATTCTCTTATGTGCATTCATTAATTATTGCTTCCAGACGAAGTCTTTGTCTACCTTTTGTTCTATAAACTCTCTAAAGTTCGTGAACTGAGTTTCTGCAACATCTCGAGCTGAATCAAGTATGTTGAAAAACTCTTCTTGTGCAAATGTACCTTTGGAGTCGACGTATATAATCTTATTTGGTTTCGAATCTTTTATGGAGAATACTAATAAATGATTTGAGCTTGCCTTTACAAGGTCAGCTAATTTAGGATTAGTCACTATAGTACCGTCATTTATAGATTGATTCACAGCAATAAATGATTCGGTTAATGAAACATTAGAATCTATGAGAGCAAAATAGCAGCAGTTGATAATGTCACTAAATTCAACATTAAATGTCTTCAAATTATCAATAGTATTTTCATAGTTATTTAGTATGAGGGAATCAGTTTCCACATTTAAGACCTGGACTACTATTTGAATTAGTTGCCTAGGATATTTATGTCTAATAATCATGGGGGTCAAGATGCTTCTTAATTTATCCGCCAATGAGTTCTCTCTGGTATTGCTTAACCCTAAAGAAGGTCTGATTATTATGTCCAAACATGCCATATTAGGTAACTCTTGTCTTATTCTTGGTTCTATTGGACCTATCACAGAAACTAGTACCTTGGTACTACCATTTATGACTTGAGCGGAGCCATCAACCTTAGCTAATACAGGGCTTTGTACTTCCATCTAGTGAATAAAAAAAATGATGAGATGCGAGCAGCACTTTTGCAGATAAAAACAATGAGTTACGCCAATGACTTGTTAAATGACTTTGAAAGTGATGACGAGAATAGCGATAGAAGTGTAGATAGGAGTGTCAACGATAATGTGAATGGAATACAGAATCAACAGGATACAAAGATAAATATAGATGCAGAATTAGAAGATATTTTGAATAATCCGCTACGATTGGAAGAAAGATTGAATCTGCTAGATGTAGATACAATATCAGATCCTTCCATTCACTTAAAGGTATTGAAGATTAAAGATGCTATCTTTGATAAGATAAAACAGTTTGAGTCTGCTGAGGAGTCGGACTACCTTAAACTTATTTCCTATTCCGATTTTACAAACGATGAGTATAAGTTTTTTGTTCAAATAAATCAAATAACCCAATTGGTTCACAGCGAGATGACATTTGTCGTCAATTATATCCGGTTCAAGTACAAGGTTGTATTCCCAGAATTGGATTCAATTATACCAAATCCCACAACTTTCATCAAAATAATTGAATTGATAAAGCAGGATTTGATTTCAATTAGAGATTATGAAAATCAGCTCAGAGTATTTTTGCCAGCTGACAAAATGTTAGTGATAATCATGAGTGGTTTACAAAATTCTACAAAACAGTTCAAGCTTAAGGAAGAGGAGTTCGATGTTATCCTTCTGTGCTGTAAACAATATAGAGAATTAGACGAGATTGTGCAAAAATTATCAAAATTCATTCAGGATAAATCTGTCAACTATACCCCTAATCTTATAAACCTTTTAGGTCCCGTAACAGCGTCTCAGCTTTTGTTACAAACAGGGTCCCTTCAGCTGTTGAGTACGGTACCTTCTTGTAATTTGCCTTCAATTGGAGTAAAAGAGATGTCTTCATCTACAAACAATATCAAGCTGACTATTCAAATGGGGTACCTATATCACAATGATTTGGTAAAGTTTTTACCGCCTGAGGTGCAAAAGCTGGCTTTGAGAATTTTAAGCGGTAAAACCATCTTATCTGCTAGAATTGACATGTCTAAATCCAGTCCTAATGGTGAATTGGGTGCAAAATATAAGCAAGAGGTAATAGAAAAAATCAATAAATTATTGACCCCACCAGAAGCTTCTGGCGTTAAACCGTTACCTAAACCCACCGACTATAAATCCAAAAGAAGAGGTGGAAAGCGGTTAAGAAAGATGAAGCAAAAATTCCAGTTATCTGAGTTAGCAAAGGCCCAAAATAGAGTGAAATTTGGGGACGCAGAAGATACGTATTTGAACACATTTGGGGAAGAAATTGGCATGGGAATGATTAAAGATCAGAATATAAAGCCAAACACTCAAAATAGTGCCACAATGTCTAAAAGTATGAAATCTAGATTAGAGAATAAGCATGATGAAAGAAAACGTCACTTAGATTCTTTATTTGACGGTGACGATACCAATTATGACGAAAAAACCAAGAGGGTACGAACTGAGGATAAAAATGAGAACCAGAAGCCACGATCCAAATGGATAACAGGTAGCTTAATGAAGTAGATCAATTATGACTCTTAATACAAATGACTAACAAATTTTTATGTAGCCTCGCGATCAACTGAGTAAAATTTTTTTCTAGCTGTTGTATGCTAATAAATTTTTTTAAAAGGAGTTTTAATTATAATTTATTATCTTATAGATCACATAGCTATCAAACAGTAATTAGAAGGTACTATACAGTTCGAATGTCAGAAGAAATCAAACAACAACAAACTCCAATTGCGGCTGAAGCTTCTCAAACTCAGGCTCCAGCTACTAGTGATGGAGAAGCTCCAAAGAAGGTTAAAACAGCCAAGGAATTAGAGAAAGAGCGTAAAAAGGCTGAAAAATTGGCTAAGTTCGAAGCTAAGAAGGCTAAACAACTTCAAGATGCTAAGGCTACCAAGTCAAGTGAACAAAAGAAACCAAAGAAAGAGAAGAAGCCAGCTGAGCCTATACCTGAATTTGTAGATAAAACTGTTCCGGGTGAGAAGAAATTATTGGTCTCTTTGGAAGATCCAGCTTTTAAGGCTTACAATCCCAAGAATGTTGAAAGTTCCTGGTATGAATGGTGGGTTAAGGAAGGTTTGTTTGAACCAGAGTTCGAGGCTAATGGTGACTACAAAAAGGAAGGTGTTTTCACAATTCCAGCTCCACCACCAAATGTCACTGGTGCTTTACATATTGGACACGCTTTAACAGTATCATTACAAGATGCTTTAATAAGATACAATAGAATGAAAGGAAAAACCGTTTTGTATATTCCAGGTTTTGACCATGCTGGTATTGCTACCCAATCTGTTGTTGAAAAGCAAATATGGGCCAAAGAGAAGAAGACAAGACACGACTTCGGGAGAGAGAAGTTTATAGAGAAGGTATGGGAGTGGAAAGAGGAATACCATCAGCGTATTAAGAATCAATTCAAGAAATTGGGTGCTTCGTACGATTGGTCTAGAGAGGCTTTTACCTTGAGTCCTGAATTGACAAAGTCTGTTAATGAAGCTTTCGTTAGGTTACACGAAGACGGTACCATCTACAGAGACAACAGATTAGTCAATTGGTGTGTCAAGTTAAACACCGCCATTTCTAACTTGGAAGTTGAAAATAAAACTATCCCAGGAAGAACCTTATTATCTGTTCCCGGTTATGACCAAAAGATTGAATTTGGTACTTTAACGTACTTTGCCTACCAAGTTGAAGGGTCCGATGAGAAATTGATTGTTGCAACCACAAGACCTGAAACCATCTTCGGTGATACTGCTGTCGCAGTCCATCCTGATGATGACCGTTACAAGCACTTACACGGTAAGTTTGTAATCCACCCATTTGTCGATAGAAAACTCCCAATTGTAACTGATTCAGAAACCGTTGATATGGAATTCGGTACTGGTGCGGTTAAGATCACCCCAGCACATGACCAGAATGATTACAGTACTGGTAAGAGAAATAACTTAGAGTTTATCAACATCTATACTGATGATGGATTGTTGAATGAAAACTGTGGTGAATCTTGGAAGGGTGTCAAGAGATTCGATGCGAGATACAAGGTTATTGAAGCATTGAAAGAAAAAGGATTGTTCGTTGAACAGAAAGACAACGAAATGACTATTCCAACATGTTCTAGATCCGGTGATATCATTGAGCCTTTGTTAAAACCACAATGGTGGGTTAACCAAAAGGAAATGGCCAAGGCGGCCATTGAGGTCGTTAAGACTGGTGAATTGAAGATCACACCAAAGGTTTCTGAGGCTGATTATTTCAGATGGTTGGAGAATATACAAGATTGGTGTATCTCCAGACAATTATGGTGGGGTCACAGATGTCCAGTATACTTTGTTGATATTGAAGGAGAATCAAACGATGAAATGGACAACAACTTCTGGGTAAGTGGTAGAACTTACGAGGAAGCTTTAGAAAAGGCTGAAAAGAAGTTTGCCGGAAAGAACTTCAAGTTAAAACAAGACGAGGATGTCTTGGACACCTGGTTCTCTTCGGGCTTGTGGCCATTTTCGATTTTAGGATGGCCAGACAAGACTGCTGATATGGACAAATTTTTCCCAATGTCAATGTTGGAAACTGGTTGGGACATCTTGTTCTTCTGGGTCACCAGAATGGTATTATTAGGTGTCAAATTGACTGGTAAGTCACCATTTACAGAGGTCTTCTGTCATTCATTGGTCAGAGATGCACAAGGACGTAAAATGTCTAAGTCTTTGGGTAACGTCGTTGATCCCAATGATGTCATCACAGGTATCAGTTTACAAGAGTTGCATGATAAATTGACGTTAGGTAACTTGGATCCTAGAGAATTAAAGAAGGCGGAAGAAGGTCAGCGTTTATCTTATCCAAATGGTATCCCAGAATGCGGTACAGATGCGTTAAGGTTTGCCTTATGTGCTTATACTACTGGTGGTAGAGATATCAACTTGGATATTTTGAGAGTTGAAGGTTACAGAAAATTCTGTAACAAGATATACCAAGCTACCAAGTTTGTTTTAGGTAGATTAGGCTCCGATTATGTTCCACCAGCTACTTCTGACTTGACGGGTAAGGAATCCTTAGTTGAGAAGTGGATTTTACACAAGTTGTCTATCACCAGCAAGATTGTTAATGACAAGTTGGATGAACGTGACTTCTTCGAGTCCACTACTGCTATATACAATTTCTGGTACGACTTATGTGATGTTTATATTGAAAATTCCAAGGCCTTAATTCAAGATGGTACTGATATTCAAAAGAAGTCCGCCAAAGATACTTTGTACACATGTATTGATGGTGCATTGAGATTAATTCATCCATTCATGCCTTTTGTCACCGAAGAGATGTTCCAGAGGTTACCAAGAAGAGAGGGCGAGGTTGTTAAATCCATCACCAAGGCTGCCTATCCAGTTTACCGAGCTGATTGGGATGATGTCAAGTCCTTGGAATCATATAACTTGGTTATTGAAATTACCAAAGGTGCTAGATCATTGTTGGCTCAATACAACATCTTGAAGAATGCCAAAGTTTATGTCGAATGCAACAACAAAGATGTATTTGAATCAATCAAAGATCAACAGGACTCTATTGTCGCTTTGATTAAAGGTGTTGACTCAATCACAGCCGTTGAAAAGGCAGAAGAAGTGGAAAGTGGGTGTGCTGTACAGTCTGTCAACAAAGAATGTACTGTTCATCTTTTAGTCAAGGGTCAAATTGACATTGATGCTGAGATTGCCAAGGTTGAAAAGAAATTGAATAACACTAAAGAGTTCAATAAGAAGAACGATGAAGCTATCTCCAAGTTCACAGAAAAGACTAGACCTGCTGCAAAGGAGTCTGCTCTTAAAAAGAAGGAGAATTACAAGGCTGAGATTGAAGGTTACGAACAAACCATTGCAATCTTAGAGAATTTGAAGTTGTAAGTAGTAGTAAGTAGATAATCTGTTAATTATTTTGTTGCATTCCCGCAATATACAGGAAAGTAAATTTCAGTCACCATGAAATTAACCACTCCACATTCTGTCCACGTCAAGACGAAAAACTGAACTTAGCCCAAAAGCCGTCAAGGGAACGACCATTACGTAAACATCTATTGTCCAGCTAGAATCACACCTCTCTTAACTACATGTCGCGAGCGACTTCGTTAAAGCCATTGTGCGAATTATAGGACAGGAGGCAGTGACTTTTGTGCCACCTGCTATCACTTCAGTATTTATTGTTCAATGGATTAATTTGAAAGAATTGTAGAGATGAGAGGGGCGACAGTTAAGATACTGATTTTTTCCTGTAGGAACTCCTCTACAAGTTTTGATCATGTCCAGTGAAAGTAGTACGAAGCTACCAGTAATTAGAGAGTTAGAATGTCGGACGACATTATCTTATTAATAGAGGTGTCGAGTGGTCACTGTACCTCTCTTAAAAAAGAAATATTATTTCCAGAAAATATTAATTCCACTGGATAAAAGAATCAAAAAGAACGCTTATGTACAGGATAGATAATCACAGCCATGCACAACGTAACCTTTTTGGTCAGTGTTTATATAATCCTATTGTGAAATTTGGTATCAGTGACACGTAAATCGTCGATACCAATTTCAGACAATCACTATAAATTAGGGGCGATCGCCATCAAAATAGTTTCTTTATATATACGTATATACAACTAGAAAAATGGATTTCGTCAACAAAGGTAAAGAATTTTTAAGCTCTGAGAAAGGTAAGGAGTTCCAAGAAGACGCTAAGGAAGCTTACTCCACCTTCAACAAAACTGAAGGTTCTAATCAAGACAAGGCCAAGGCTGTCTACGAGAACTACAAGAAGGACGAAGAAGAGGACAAGAAGAAGGAAAAGAAATAAATCTTTTAACCTTTAACTAATTGTGTAACTTCAATGAATAACTATATTATTTTTTATCTCTAATTTCATAGGTTACTACCCCTTTTCCACATCTGCGATATGTAGAGATCAGCGCTTTGACATCTTCATTTAGCTAAGTTTTCTCAGTCCTCTCGAATTCAGTCAATTCAGTCCTTTATACTTTAGTTGTAGGCCTCCAGTGTAGTATTGTCACTGTCATATTGACATGGGGTCCCTGACATCATTGGTATTAGAATGCTTATTTGGAAGAATTTCTAGATGTAGAGCACAAATGACTATCTCAACCGTCACTTCTAGGTCTACTAAATGGTACTATTACATGGATGGAAATCAATCAAAAGCATATATTACCAAAGTGGTGGTGTATTCAGACACCTAAGTACTTGGTAGCAAAAAAAATTTAACGCGTTATTGATGGAAATAGTAGCCCACAAGCATATATCACCAGAGAATCTACAATCCTTGAGTAAATTGCATGATGCTATGGACAGTACAATATCCTTACATTACTCGGGTCATACTCGCCTAATGACTGCCCATGAATTATTTACAAACACAGCCAGATTGGTCCAACGAAGAGTTAAGATCGATAATCTTCTTTGCCTCTTTGCAATTCAACCTGATTGTTACAAGTTAGTCGAAGCCAATAATGTTCCTGATCACTCGCCATGTTTTGTTACAATAGCTGATGATATTAACGAATTCAATAAGTCACTAGAAGACCGTAAGATTCAATTTATCAAATCCTTAAATC
Organism: Yamadazyma scolyti; assembly: GCA_003707025.2. Classification (NCBI taxonomy): domain Eukaryota; kingdom Fungi; phylum Ascomycota; class Pichiomycetes; order Serinales; family Debaryomycetaceae; genus Yamadazyma; species Yamadazyma scolyti. The sequence goes on along the minus strand of PPMW02000002.1, from coordinate 617,663 downwards.
AATGGATCGATGCTCATCCAGACCATGCATCGATAATAGTTCCGTCTTTGGATGAAGTTATATCCCGGCAAAAGCTGGAGAGTGGGGGTAAAACCAGATCACCAGCTAAGATAGCAAAGGTAAAACACTCACTAAGAAATGATGCCTCCAAATTCAAGTTTGTTGCCAAAGATGAAACTACGGAATTGTTAAAAAATAATGGACTATCACTACTAGAGAGGATCAAACTTAAAGAGAAACTTGAAAAGGAAAAAAATAGCAAAGTGACCCCCGAAATGGAACACCAGAAATATCTTGAGGAAAAGCTTCCAGCTTTGTATGATATAATATATCAGATAAGCGTAAGTAATCGACTGAGCACTAGCTACTCGTTAACAAAATTAACGGAAATGATAGTAGACAGCTTTCAATATCCTATAGATACTAAGGACATTCATGATGGCTTACGGCTAATGACCAAAAAGCTAAGTGCAACATCAAAAAGGCCACCAATTCAAATAAAGACGAGCAACAATTTATCTGTTGTAACGCTTGAAAAGCTCAATCGACAAGAGAATTTGAAGATACTTCAGCAATGAATACTAGTGTTTATATATTATATTGAATCTATGTGCATTTACCACCAAACTAATCTCTAAGAGCGATATCAGCTGGGGCAGAGTTCATATATAAGTACTTCAAGACAATTTCAATTAACCATGTTGCACTTAAATCAAGCAAAATGGAACCAGTCAACTTGAATTTGAAAACAGGATCCATTTTAACAAATTGCATTGCCTCGTTCAATTCTGGCATAAATTCCGTGGAACCAGCTAAAGCCAAACCTGCAACACCTAATAACCCGTAATACATACCCTTGTTTTGACTGATTCTTTCCTTAAATGGTTCACCTTGATAGTTGACTGCAAATGTGGAAACTTGTTGAGCCAATTGCAACAAAAACATACCGGTGTTCAACAAAGATGGAGTAAATGCTTTTTCCAAGTCAACTTGAGGTTCTCGTGGTTCCAATATATAGATCTCACGAGTGACGTATATCAAGGTAACAATATGAATGGCGAACTGACCCAAGATGGAACCCATGATATACTTGTTGAAAATACCATCTTGTGGTCTTTCTTTGGAAAGCTTTTCCAATGGTTTACCCCTGGAAATTGACAAGAAACAAACAGATAACAAAATTCCTGAAACTGTAGCTTGACTGTCTCCAAACTTGATACCAGCCAAATACAATACGGACAACGAGTAAGCAGAAATCAAACAATTTAAAGCTAAGATCTTGTACATCTGAATTGTAGCCACTAATGCACAACGACCTTGACGAATGATGTTAGTAACAGTGGATACATTAGCCAATTTCGATGTGAAAGGAGCAGCAACAGAAGCATCACCCAATTTAAGAGTTGGTGCTTCTTCATCATCTTCGGCATCATTTAACGCATTCATAAATGCATCAGCCATACCTGGAGTCTGAGAGTTGTTCGAGTTGGGCTTTAATGTGAGAGTCTTTCCAGATCTCATAGCCTTTTCAACTTCTTTTTCCATTTCAGGAGTAATTTCAACACCCTTTTTCTTCATGGCTTCCAAGTATTTTGGATTAGAAGGTCCGGGTGGATATAAATGAGCAATAAGAACTGGAACAGGAGGTGGAGGCTTGTTCCAGTTGTTGAACAAGATAACTTGCTTTTCGTACATCTTGACAGTAGCTTCGATTCTTCTGTTTTCAGCAATTTTCTTCAAACCTTCTTCGGTACCGTTCAACAAAGCAACACCGATGTGTGCTTGCTTAAGAGCACCAACATCGTTGGTACCATCACCACACATCAAAGTTTTGTAACCAGCATCCTTTAACGTATTCAACAAAAACTCTTTTTGAGCTGGGGATACTCTAGCATAAACCCAAGTGTGTTTGATTAAATCCAATAATTGTTCATGTTCAGTCAAATATCCCAAAGCATAACCCGTAACACAGATATCATATTTGCCAAATAAAGTCGTATCTATCTTATCGGTACTGTTAAATGGAATAATGGTTGTCTCGCTAACGTTTCTCCATACCAAATTATGGGAAGTAACAGCGTGATGGTCTTCTGGGGCGTCTAAAATCAAGGTTTCTCTGGTAGTGATAGCTACTTCTTTAGCAACATGACAAGCAGTCAATGGGTTGTCACCTGTAATCATTATACAACGGTGTGAAGATTCATTCAACATTTCAATAGTTTCAATGGCGTCGGATTTTAAGGGACAGTGAAAAATAATGAAACCAGCGAAGATCAAGTTTGATTCAATGTCTTCTCTGTTTACCTTAACAACATTGACGTTTTGAGGAATATACTTGTAACCTAAAGCCAATACCCTTGAACCAGATCTAGTGAAGGACTTATAGATTTCTTCGTAGTTAGCTGGTAAGTCAACAATCATATTACGTAATGTTTCTGGAGCACCTTTAACACTAACTAAATTTTGACCTTTCAAAGTATTGATAGTGGAGATAGAAGACGATCTCTTTAAAGCAGAAGAGAATTGAAATCTTCTTAAAATCTTAATTTTCTCAGTTTTACCGTTGGTTTTGACTCTCTCAACAGAGTCCTTATCGCCGACGGTCCATTTGGCAGCTTTCAAAGTCGCTTGTTCCATGGAATCACCAACGACTTCACCATCATCTAATTTAACTAATGCATGAGCAGATCCCAAGACTAATGAGGTAGTCTCCGGAGCTTCATCAGCACTATACAAGTGATGTATATCATTAGGGTTAAAACCAGCTAAACCTTCGAAAACCAAGTCCTCTGCAGTTAAAGTTCCTGTTTTATCAAAACAACAGACATCAATTCTACCGGCTAATGGAATTCTAAATGGTTCAGTACAGTAAATGTAATATTTTTGCAATGCAGCCAATGAAGTGTTAACAGCCATAGTAAGCTCCATGGGTAACTCTGGTGGGACCACTGATGTAATAACGATGATACAGTCCAAAATCAACTTAGATTGAATTCTTCCCATTCTGGTACCCTCAACCCAGACGTACCAAGAGGCAGCAATTGCAAAGATCAATAAAAATAAGATGAAGAACAAAGCTTCTTTGTTACCAACATCAACCCTCTCACTGGAGAAAATCATAGTACGAACCAAAGAACCTTGAGAAGTTTCAAAACCAGTCTTAATGACATAAGCCAATGCACCGTGATCAGGAGCCAATGGAAATCTTGGGCTTTCAGGTGCAGTGACTTGTAATGCCATAGTACCACCATGTAATAACGAATTTTTATCGAAGCCTTCGGGTTGGATGTTTTCGTCACTTGGTCTCAACTTGATTGATTCCTTCAACAATGGAGTGGATTCACCAGACAACATAGCTTCATTGACAATGGCAGTTCCGTCTAATAACAACAAATCACATGGCAACGAACTGTCTTCACTAGTTCTTGTCAATGAAACAATATCACCAGGTAATAATTCATCAGTCTGTAATTTAACCCACTTACCATCTCTACGAGCGTAAATATCATATGGTTTGATACCCATACTTTGAAACTCTCCCATTGTAGTTCTTCTTTGAAAAACGGTAGTCATTTCAAATGAAACCAACATAAATAACGAAAATAAAGAATAATACCATTGCTCATCCATACACCATAAGGCAACACAAAAGACTTGGAAAACAAAGAACGGAGCAACAGCATGCTCCTTGAATAATTCCAAAAAAGTTGGCAAAGGAATATCAAATCTATTCTTACCGTAGTTCCTATGGTACTTCTCCAAGTCACCCAGTAATCCAGTGGATTCTTGAAAGACGGATAATTTTGGTAATTCATCAAATAAGTATTGGGGGGGACTGAATTTCCCGGTTTCTTTGTTCAACAAGTGACGTCTCTTTTGGTATAAGAAACTTGTTTGCTTTTCACCATCATGGAAAACTTCCCTGTTGATAAGACAAATCTCACCAACACCGGAGTTTGGAGCAGGATCAACCTTAATGTAAGTAGCTTCATCTACAGAGGATACTGGAGTATAATTGAACTTAGTATTAATGTCTATGTTCCAAAAAGGCATCAACCAAAACAATAAGTTCAAGGAGATGATGGCCATCAAATAAACAAAAGTCCATTCCTTACCTTTTATATAAACGTCATAATGATTGATATACACGTTGAAAAAAAGTGGGTATATGATGGCAAATGGCCATACATATGGTTTACTGATAAAAGTTTTGGGAACTAATAATTGAGTTCCCACAACAGCTGGATTATCAACATAATTGGTCATGTTTCTCTCAGCTATATGCTTTATTGTATCAGTGTCAACTCTAACTAGTCGTTTAATATGATAGATTCAGTGTCGAGGAAGAAAAATTTTTGCGACTAGAAGAATCTTATCAGTAAGAAATTATAGCAAATTTGACCTTGAGTATTTGCGGCAAAAAGAATCATGGATATCCCAGCTACAAAAATGCATTTAGTTAAGTTCGGTCTATAGGAAAGCTCAGGAAGTTTTACAATAAGATAATGAAATCGTTCTCATGATATTAGTTTTTGACAGTACGTCACTTTTGCAAAATTTTACTGATTCTCCATTTTCTTACATTTCTATTGTGAAGGAAATTCAATCATAGATAATATATGTATGAGGTCAGCTTGCTTGTTGAAAAGATCTTGTATGGGGGTTAAAGTATCTCGTAAATTGACTTATGCGCTTATGGAGACTAATTCGGAAGTTTATTTATCCTGCGAAGAGTAGCATTTTTAACTTTCTTAATGGGTAATCAAAGAGACGATCATCTCCAAAAGGGGGCCGATGTGTCACCATTGGAGTCGGTGATTGCAGGATCTGTATCAGGTGCAATAGCAAGGTATGAACTTATAACATCACAATCAAGATAACTGTTTTACTAACCAGGCAGAGCCATAACTGCTCCTCTCGATACTGTTAAGATACGACTTCAATTACAGTCCCACAAACATGATAAAATAGTCCCTACCGTAAATAGGATACTAAAGTATGAAGGTGTTGTTGGGCTATGGAAAGGAAATGTTCCAGCTGAAATCATGTACATTCTATATGGGGCAGTTCAATTCACCTCATATTCTGCATTAAACAAAGCTTTGTCTGATGTAGACTCAATTACATTCAGCAAGGCAACTCATTCATTGATAGTCGGAACTGGAGCTGGATTCACCAGTACCTTGATAACGTACCCGTTTGACTTGTTACGTACCAGATTAGCCGCAAACTCTAACAGAGAGCTACTTTCAATGGTAAAAACCGTTTCAGCTATTGCCAAAGACGATGGAGTAAGGGGTTTCTTTAGAGGTATCCGTCCAGCTTTGCTTTCGGTTGCAGCTAATACAGGATTGATGTTCTGGACATACGAAACGTCTCGTGAGTTTTCCAAACGCTACAATAACATTCCCTTTGTTGAGGCAATATGTGGCTTCATCGCAGGTGCATCTGCAAAGACTATCACCTTTCCATTGGACACCTTGAGAAAACGTATCCAAGTCAAGAAGGGTGAACACGCAATCAAACTTACGAAAAGTATTCTACGAACTGAGGGTATTGTTGGTTTATATAAAGGAATAGGCATAAGTTTATTGAAAACAGCACCAACAAGTGCTTTGTCTATGTATATTTTTGAGTACACCCTTCATAGCATTAAGAGCATCTAATATTTATATTGTGAATAGATAGTCATCATCATCTTCGTAATCATTATCGTCATTCTCTTCAATGCTGACATTTTCATCCGTACCGTTATGGCTATGGTCCCCATCTTCAAGATCCACTTCATCAGTATCTTCCCGCACAGCATAGTGTGAAAACAGCGTTGGCAGTATGTATTCATTATCATCTCCGGTGGTGTCAGCCTGATCTGATAGGACCGTTGTACTACCTGATTTTACGCTGGTGTCTTTATTATAGTATAAAGACTCCGAAGTAGTGAGTAGATTATTCAACCTAGATGGTTTGCTGGTCAAAGTTGTTGCACCATCATTTAGTTGCTTCCTGATATATTCGGGTAAGCTTTCATCCACCATAGACACTCTTCTAGCCATCTTAATCTTACTGGGTTGTCTACGTACATTATGGCTCTTTTGGAAAATGGCTTGCAAGAAAGGTTTTCCATTCCCATTTCCCTCTATGGCACGAGGCTGTATTCTACTAGGAATGACTTCAGGCTTGGCAAGAACGTTGATATTTGATGTACTAGTCAATGGTGCTTTATTAAAACTACTGGACCTCTGGAGCTGCTCCAAGTTTGGACGGCCTTTCATCAAGTCAAGGGACATACGTCTTTGAACCTTAGACAAGCTGGGCATGTCTGTCTTGGTTGGGAGTTTGGAAAGTCTAGATTTCAGTACCTGTATGGGTAATGAATGAGTTGGTTGTATGTCGTGCAATTGAGCTATAGGGGTATTATCAGTGGTGTTATCAGTGGTACTGTCAGTGGTATCATCAGCGTTAGAATCCGGTTTAAACTCTTTGAATGGCATTAGATTCAATGACAAAATGATGTTATCAACTTCATTCATTAGTTTAAGCTTACTTGACTCCCAATTGAAGTCTTCTCTGGATTTAATTGCCCCATTATCAAGAAGAACTTGCATATTCTGCTCTATCGTATTAGTGTCACTACCAACATATTCACAAAGAAATTGAAGCTGTAAATCGTAAAGAGACTTGTTATTCGTATTTAAATGACCGAATTCCATGAGATAATTCTCTAGTCTATCCCATTGTTCGTCCAGCCATGACTTTGTCGTTAGTATTACCATAAAAGTTACAATATATGAGTACTTACCTTCTCAGACATAGTGCGATTCAAAATTTTTTTACTGGATTGATTTCTATATACAACTATTTACAATGCAGATTCAAAAGATGCCCCATTTTTTTTTCTTTGGCTGTTCAGAGTCCATTTCACGTAAAATTTCCTCTTCTTGTTGTTGCTGAATTCTCTGTGCTTCCAAAACGTGCCTTTGAGCTGGTCTGTTCAAGGCAAATTCACCTTCTTTTGTCTTTCTTATATCTTCAGAGATATAATCGGTATCTCTAACATTTTTAACGATGATATTACTACCTTTTGGATAATACAAATCGGAATATTCGAGATCTGTTAAACCCACCACTTTTTCCTTTAGTCTAAGACGAGCACGATAAAAATCTGACGTGACATTTTCATACCCATCATTCCATCTATAGAAGAATAGACCATATCCTACTAAAGATACAGTAATGAAAGTTCCAAACCATCTAGAACCAAGATTCAATCTCCGGTCCGTATCCACTTTCCTCAACACCTTATATTGTCCTGGATATAGTTCACTAGGTGGACGTGGGGTATAGTTAAGTTTTTTCATGGTTTCATTAACCTTCTTATATTGAGTTGGACTCTGCGGTATAGATGAGAATCCTGATGGGGCATTCCCTGGTATATTAAACTCAGATGGATATCCTTCTGGGGGTCTTAAGTCTGTAGGGTCATATGGATTATATGGTGCCTTTGGAGGTGTCCATCCCTGTGGATTAGGTCTTCTTTGGGGCTCAGTATCCTTTCCTTTACCCATGATGAATATAGATTTTTTACTTAGCGCCTGCGAAAATCTATCAACATAAAACTGTAGGGTGTATTAGTATCCGTCATGACGTTATTAAATGACATCCAATCATTCTTCTCATTGGAAACGTTGGATACTCGTCTTTCAGGTACCGATGACAAGAGACAAAGCGTGATTCAGAAGTCCAATCCAAAATCAAAATGGAAGACCCTTGAATTCAAAATTTATGCCATTGTATTCATCATATTTGTCCCTTTGCTATGGAAAACGGCAATGGATGCTTCAGATGAAACTAATCCCAATTACCCTAAATATGAAAGATTGTTGAGTGATGGCTGGATGTTCGGTCGTAAAGTTGACAATTCAGATCAACAGTATAGGTTCTTCAGAAATAACTTCCCTTTATTAGTTTTGTTGATCATACTTCATACATCCCTCAGGCGGTTACTCACGCCTTTATTACAAATAACTAAAAGAACTCAATTCGACTTCGGCTTTGGGTTGATCTTCTTATTTGGTGCCCATGGCTTCAATGTTTTCAAGATCTTCATACATCTCAGTATAAATTATGTCATAGGTAGGTACATCAAAAATTATAAGATCGCCTATTACCTTACTTGGATATATGGAATTCTGACATTGTTTATCAATGATAACTACAGAAATTTCAAATTTGGAGTTGATTTTGTGGATTATGGATTTAAAGGTATTATTGAAAGATGGGATGTATTCTATAATTTCACGTTGTTGAGAATGCTTTCTTATAACCTTGACTACCTTGAGAGGAAGCAATCTTTCGATGAGTTCAAAAAGGCAGACATTTCGGAATCACTCTCTGGCCTCGATGATAGAACTCGGTTGACTGCTCCATTGCCATTATCTGACTACTCAATAGTTAATTATTTGGCGTACATATCATACACACCATTATTTATTGCTGGTCCAATCGTTACTTTCAATGATTATTTATACCAATCCAACTATGAAACACTTCCAACTGTCAAAGACTATAAGCGTACTTTTATTTACGGCCTTCGATTTATATTTTGCATTTTAGTGATGGAGTTTATACTACATTTTATCTACGTGGTAGCAGTCTCCAAGACAAAGGCGTGGACCGGTGACACCCCTTTCCAAATATCTATGATCGGTCTTTTTAATCTTAACATAATTTGGCTTAAATTGCTCATTCCATGGAGGTTGTTTAGGTTGTGGGCATTAGTTGATGGAATTGACCCCCCAGAGAATATGATTAGGTGCATGGATAATAACTTCTCAGCCTTGGCCTTCTGGAGAGCATGGCACAGGTCTTTCAACAGGTTTGTTGTCAGATACATATACGTTCCATTAGGAGGCGGTGGTCAGTATCGTATACTCAATAGTTTGTGTGTGTTCAGTTTCGTAGCTATCTGGCATGATATTGAATTGAAATTACTTTTATGGGGCTGGCTAATTGTCCTATTCTTGCTTCCAGAAATTTCTGCTACTATTTACTTCAAGAGGTATTCTAACGAATGGTGGTACACTTATTTATGCAGTGTTGGATCTGTAGTGAATATTTGGATGATGATGATTGCAAACTTATTTGGGTTTTGCTTGGGAAAAGATGGCACGATTGCATTGCTTACAGAGATATTCGAAACTTTTGCGGGTATCAGATTCTTCATAGTTTCTCTGTTGGTTCTCTTTGCAGCAACTCAAGTGATGTACGAGTTAAGAGAGTCTGAGAAGAGAAAAGGCTTGGACGTCAGATGTTAGTTAAATAGTTCTCATATATTTATATTTTTCGCTCATTCAAAAATCTTCAGATTGCATGGCACCACCTACCGCGGTATACGACAAGGCGTATATCAATAGCACATTCAATGCCCAGCTTCGAAACCCCCAGAAGTTCCATTGTCAGAAGAAGTCATTAACCCAAAACGAATGTACGTTCAAGATTCAGTATCCAGGTCTGAAACCTGAAGCAGTATGTTTACCGTTTAAAAGAGAGTTTTTAAGATGTCTCATACCCACTATTGAATTGAAAGGTATACATAAAGTAGAGACTTTGAGGTGGACTAATATAGAGCTAACTGATGAGAGCACTAATCGGACATTGCTCAATAGCTCGAAATATAGAGTTACAGTGAAAGAGTTTCTTGAAGCAGATAAAGAATTAAGGCGGTTGATTGGAACAGAAACCGGAATATAAGTAAATAGATTAATGAATTATGACGTAAATTAATGGTAGTTAAGCGAACTCTATCAGTAGGTGGATCCCTCTGGTGGTTGAGATAATTTCTTATTTGCTGGAGAAGCCATTGTCTTTCTCAACTCCAACAAGACTGTTTCCATTGAGTATGTTCTTTTCCAGTTCTTCAACGTATCAAATTGCGATACAATAACTGTACCGTCGGAATCTACACATGGCAAGTTAACTTTTGAGACAAATTTGACAAATGGTGGCTCATCAGGATATTGTTCGCCACATACTATGATCAATGAATATATTCTGTTTTCATGGGTTGAATGAGGAGGACCTAGAATCGTACCGTTCCAATGGGTCATGGTCATATCATCTTGGTTACTTAAACCATATGAAATAGATTCGGCACTTAATCCCTTCTCACCCTTTTCCAATTCTTCCAAGAGCTTGAAATTTCTAGGACTATTAAGGTAGTTAGTAACGACATCATGTCTCTGAGAATGTTCCAAAGAAGAGCATTATAGACTTGTTAAACATACATCTTGGACATAATGTTAATATAGTTCGGTGATCAGCCTTTTAAATTTTCTTGCTTTCTGATTATTACGGTTTGGAAGGAAACTAAACGCGAAGATTTGTTTGAAACTGATGGCCCTGCTAAGTACATCACCAAAGGGTGAGCTGCTGATCCCCATAGATGATGTTCGGGAGCTAAAACTGGTTATTTTCAACTTGCGTCATCAAGTCACCAGTCTTAAATCAGAGAACAACTTGTTACATAAAAATAATGAATCTTTAAGTTCAAAATATGAAGCGATAATAACAGAAAAGAATAATAAGATCCAGACCTTAGAGGATAATTTTCAGTATGTCTATAAAGAGAGAGAAGCTCTACAAACATTGTCTTCTAACTCAACGCAGATAAGTGACAGCAAATCCAAACAATTACAACAAGAAATTGATAAATTGAATGAAGAAAATGGTACTTTAAAGGCACAACTTGATGAAGTTGATGATAGCATATATAAACTTAATTTGAAATATCAAAAGGCCAAATCTGATCTTGACTACTATAGAGATATAAATGATCAACTAGAGGACAGACTTGCAAGTCTTGAAGATGATAACAATCAAATCTTGAAGCACAATGATGAGTTAATCACTAAACTAGAAAATGCTCTGAAGCAATCATTATCTAACAACACACACCATCTCAATGAAAGTTTGCACTCAAAGAACATTAGTCTACAAAGAACAAATAACCAGCTTCAACTCAAAGTTGATAAATTGTTGCAAAATAAAACATCCATTGAACTTCTCAAACAGAAGAATGCCAGCTTATCAAACCAAATAAATGAACTACAACATTACAAAGAGAAATTTGCCCAACTAGAAATTGAAAAAATGAAGTTAAAAACAACACTATCTGAATTCGATAAGTTATTCAAAGATACTTCAAACGGAAATGCACTGTTTTCACCTTCAAAGTTTATTGATGATTACACTTACTCCAGAAATATGAATGTTATTTTAGAGGATAAACTCAATAAAGCTTTAGTGGAATTGAATGAATACAAGACCAATTTTGTCGAAATGGAGCACCAGATTAACAATGAGTTGCAGCCAATAATTAGTAGTTTGCAAAATGATCTTTCATCTAAGAACCAAATAGTTGAAAGCCTTCAACATCAACTAAAATTAAGTGGCCAGCAAACTGACTTCTTGAGGGAACTGTTGAGTAAACTTGAGAAGATCAATTTTGAAACCCAAAAAGAAGCAGTTCAAAAATCAACAGATGAGTATTTATCCAATTTGGAAAAACTTGTTGATGACTATAAAAAGGAAATTGCTTCATTACAAAAGCAATTGAGAGAGAAAACCGAGGATACTACAGATTATTCTATAGGAAGTAAAAGACAAAAGCTTGATGATGCGTTTAGAAGGCAATCTGAAATTGAAAATAACACAATCCACAATGAGAACACGAAACTACAAGCAACAGTAAAAAACCTATCGAGTCAAGTGGAATTCTTAGAAAATAAATTAAGAAAGGAAAGGGAAATTCAAGAAAAGCAAACGCAGCTCAGAGTTCTACAACTAAAATCGAATCCTTTCAATAATGATCAGTTAATCAAGCAAGAGACCATTGATTCGCTTCGACAAGAAAATGCTGCACTAGCCACAAAACTTGAATCAAAGTATCCTGACGATTTACAGGTTCCGAAAGCTGTCTTTGAAAGGCAGGAAGTTGATAAAGCACATCTTCAAGCCAAAGTTGATGACTTGTTGAAAAGAAATATTCGTTTAAAAGAAGGTTTCACGAAAAAAGCCAGGGACATACTTTCGACAATTTCACAGTTCTTCGGTTTCAGCATTGAATTTTTGGAGGCATCTGTCAACCCCAATGAGCTAGGCTCTAAAATTAAGCTTATAAGCAAATACGCATTTTCTGATAACTCATACATCATCTTGGATATCTCAGCAAAGAGTCTAAAAGCTTACGGAAATCACGAATTCAAAGAGTTCTGTTCAGAACTTGTCCAGGAATGGTCTAATGATAAAGACCAGATGTCATGTATACTAAGCGCTCTCAACATTAAGCTCTATCAGAGGTATGTATTAAGTACATAAATGCTATTCTTCTATTAAATTGCTGTAGTTTGCTTAAGTCTTTTGGCAACTGATTGTAGTATGTATTCTCTGCTTGCCGTATAGTTTTCTACATTTTTGTTCACGGTGTTCCACGTTTCTCCTTCGTTTATGTCCTCTGCTACTTGAAGGAACTCTTGGACAAACAGAGATATTTCGGTATCGGATCCATTTGTTACCCAGAAATTATATAGCCATCCCCAAATATCACCGTTGGAGGGATTTTTATCCTTAGCCCTGTAGAACCATTGTTTGGCCTTTTGTAACTTTCCTTCAATCCAAAAGAACACACCGATATTTAGTAATATAAGAGGTGAATCTCCCGTTTCCTTTAAGGCATCAATGAAAGCTGGCTTTCTATGTTGCATTTTGGGTATTAGTGAAAGATGCTGAACCCAAATTTCTGCAGAAGATTTGAACATGGTTAGTGCTTTGTTACACAATTGACGAGCTGCTACTAGATCATTTTGTCGACGCTCAAATCGTATCTTTTCCAACCATAATAATTCACTAGAGGGATTTTTGACAATAGCTTTGTCTAAGATTGACCTAGCTCTTATAATTTTTTTGAATTCATGCTCTTCAATTGCAGCATATAATTTCCATAATTGTATAGAATTTGGAACCAAGTTCGTAGAATCGGTCAAGCTATCAATTGCAGAATTGGGGTCTTTGAAATCTTGTAGATATATATGTGCTTCTTGTAAAAGAATCTTCTCATCTAGAGGAAAGTTTAACTTAGCTTTTTTCAATAATTCTTTGATTGTTGCCTCATAGTTGTCAACTGAATCTTTGCGGTGCATGAATCTTGTTAAATGAATATGTTTGTACCACACTCTAGCTGAACTAGCTGATAACTCTTTTATCATAGAACAAGAGCGATTATAGGCTTCTTTCATGTCACCCGCGTATACTTCTATTTTAATCCTAGCAAGCCAAACTTCGACGTTGGATCCCAAATCTTGTAATGCTTCCTCTAAAATCTCTCTGGCAGTAGGAATATCATTATCAAGTGACATTTTATCCTTGGCATACATTAACCTTAAAATGTCACTGGAAGGGTGATTCTTTATTGCTTTTTTGTAGTATCCAAAGATATCCTGTGGTGACAACGTTTTAATTCTCTTGAGAGCAGGAATGAATTTAAGCCATATGTCTGCATCAGTCGTAAGTTCGGGAATAAAGGCATCACAGAGTGCAGTGGAGGTTATGAATGCTTCGGATTCGGTATAATTGTAGATGTCATTAAATATAGCATCGACATCTACACTAATTGATCCCTCAAGAAACCTATGAACAGTGGCAGTCACTATAGCCTTACATGTCATCAAAAACCCTTCTTTTTCAGCTTTTTCAGCTTCATTATACCAATTCTTGGGTTCAAAAGTAACACCTGCACTAAATACCTCTTCCATGCCTTTGTTTATCATCTTGACTAGCTTTTCAATTTTGACGTCAGAATTGCCCTTTTCTTCCACCTTCAATGCAGTAATCCAAACTAGTTCATTCTTTTTCATTGCTTTCCTTGCTAAGTTAATCAACTCCTTTGCTTCTTTGTACTGAGACATATTGATCAAAGATACCCAAAAATTCCATTCCTGAGGACAAAGTTCAATTACTTTCCGAAGCATACTTTTGACATCATGTTCATCGTTCTGCAATTCGATCAACCGTTCCCAAAGAATTTTGCTATTCGAAATAAAAGACAATGCCTTTTTTAAAACCTTTTCTTGAGATAGAATGTCGGCCTTATGTTCACAGTCAACAGCTTTGAGCCATAACCTTTCAGACAGACTATTATACTTGAGCCCTTCAGCAACTATGATCTTGGTTATCTTAGGGTCTTGCTTAATTGTGCTGTGAAGATTTACATTTTCCAACCACAAGTCCTCACTATTGGGTACTCTCTTGCATCCTTCCGATATGAATTTTCGTGCAGCTGGGAAATTTTTGGCCTGTAATTCGATTCTTGCTGAAGCAATCCAAGTACTAGGTTTATTGGGTTCCGTTTTTCTCAAGGACGACAAAATAGCACGATTTTTCTGCAAATCCACAATGGCTTCTTCGCTGATATCTTCGGATTCTGTTTCTTGTGCATTGAACCTAGAGAGGTCGCCTTGTGTAGCCTTAGAAATGATACTATCAGGAGTAGCATAAGTTCTCTGTTGTGATTGTTCAAGTATTTTCTGTCTTTTGTTCTTTTTAGTAGCATCTGTCGCTTCAGGTATATTAGACCATTCTTCGTTGTTAATTGTACTCAAGTCTTTCTTTAAATCTGCAAACTGCAATTGGAACTTCTCATCTTCTTTTGCTTCCACTAGAGTCGTTTCTTCTTTTCGCCTCTTACTCAATCGCCTCTCGACCTCTTCATATATCTTATCTGCTTCATCATCAAGGCCTCCTGCAAGAATACCAGTTGCATCACCTTGGTCTCTCTCATCTTCGTCGTCCAGTGGTTCGAATGGCCGTCTAGATCGAATGCTATTTCCTGATTCAGCACTTGTAACAAAACCAGTGGCGCCTCTTCCTATACCCGGAACATATCCTGGGGGTGGCTCTTGGTCTAAGAACGCTTTACGCTCCATATTATTGTAGATGCAAAAACAATACGCATTTAATCTGGTTATCTCACGCAGCTCATCTGCGCTTTCTATAATTTTTTATAATTTTTTCAGTAGAGAGAAGAACCATGTCTAAAAGATCAGGCTCTGACGATTTGAATTTGCCACTGAGCTCAGCTGTGAAGAAATCCGAGGACTCTGTTCCTCAAAATTCGAGGGTCATTGAAGACCAGGGAAATGATATAGAAATGGGAGAGTTCGAAGACCCATATGGCGATGAATTTGAGAGTGATGGAGAAATCATCGAAATTGACTCCGAAGCTGATGAAGATGAAAATGACGATATGGACGATGAAGCTGCACAGAAGAAGATCGAAGAACTTGAAAGAGGTGAAGAAAATGAAGACCCAGCTAAGTCTAATATTTACTTACCTCATAGATCCAAACCTCTTGGGCCCGATGAGGTTTTGGAGGCCGATCCTAGCGTGTACGAAATGTTGCACAATGTTAACTTACCTTGGCCATGTTTAACTATAGATGTGTTACCTGATAATTTGGGATCTGACAGAAGAACTTATCCTGCATCTGTCTACCTAGCAACTGCCACCCAAGCATCTAAAGCCAAGGATAACCAGATTATTACAATGAAGCTCTCTTCCTTACCAAAGACTTTAGTCAAAGATGAAGATGACAATGATGACGAAGAAGACGATGATGATGAGCATGATGTGGACCCTATCATGGAAAGCGAAACGGTACCATTGAAAAGTACAACTAACAGAATCAGGGTCTCGCCTCATGCTGCTGAGACTGGTGAATACTTGACAGCATTAATGGAAGAGAATGGTGAAGTCTTACTATACGACTTGAAGTCCCAATTCCAGGCGTTCGATACTCCCGGTTTCATGATTCCTAAAAACGCAAAGAGACCAATACACACCATCAGAGCCCATGGTAACGTTGAAGGTTATGGTCTTGATTGGTCTCCATTAATCAATACGGGAGCCTTGTTGACCGGTGACTGTACTGGTAGAATTCACTTCACTAGTAGAAGTAGTACTAACTGGGTAACAGATAAAACTCCATTCACTGCTTCTGATGCATCTATTGAGGATATTCAATGGTCTACAGGTGAAAACACAGTCTTTGCATCTGCTGGGTGTGACGGTTATGTTCGTATTTGGGACACCAGATCCAAAAAGCATAAGCCCGCATTGTCTGTCGTAGCATCAAAGACCGACGTCAACGTCATCTCATGGAGTAACAAGTTAAGTTACTTACTCGCATCAGGTCATGATGATGGTACTTGGGGAGTGTGGGACTTGAGGAATTTTAATGGTCAATCACAGCCATCTCCTGTAGCACATTACGACTTCCATAAATCAGCAATTACCTCCATTTCATTCAATCCATTGGATGAGTCTATCCTTGCAGTATCTTCTGAGGATAACACAGTCACATTATGGGACTTAGCTGTTGAGGCAGACGATGAAGAAATTGCTACCCAAAGAAAAGAAGCACAAGAGTTATATGACATTCCACCCCAATTATTGTTCGTGCATTGGCAGAGAGATGTTAAGGATGTTAGATGGCACAAACAAATTCCAGGTTGTTTGGTATCGACAGGAAGTGATGGTTTGAATGTTTGGAAGACTATCTCCGTTTAGATAATAATATTCTTGTATACTAGTAAATGCTACAAATTAATTACAACATTTTATCCGAAACATATGCTCCTTTTTAACTAAGTAAACTGTGGGTTCCTGAATCAATTTTTTTAGTAGAAGTAAATCTTTCAAAGTCAAATTGAAACTTTACCAGAAAACAAAATGTAAATTTCACAATTTCTCTCCAAAGTCCTTTAACGAACTTTCCACCTAACTAACTACGAATGTACTACATTATACCGAAAATTGTACTTGCCAAACATATTGTTAACCAAATGTCACTATGAATAGTTGTATTTTACTATATTGCAGATTAGACATCGTGAATATGTCGCAATGTCGTGATCGCATATTAGATCCATCGCATTAAATTTGGAGTACTCAATTCAATGGCTAAGAAAGATAAAAAGTCTAAAGAAGCTAAAAAGGCTCGTGCTGCTGAGAAGCAGAAGAAGAGTCAAGGTAAAGCTGAACAAAAGAACAAGAAGATAGCCAAAAAGATTGGAGAAGATGAAGAAGATGAGGACATTGATCAGATCTTAGAACAGTTCGCTAAGCAGCAAGAAGAGTTTGAAGCTGTAAACATTCAAGTCGGGAAAAAACCCACGAAAAGATTGAACCCTGCCATGGTAGCAAATCCCTTGTCTAAGAGAGAGCTCCTCCTTTTCGGAGGGGAGCACACTGAAAATGGAGTCTCTCATTTCTACAATGACTTGTATTCCTATTCGATCGACAACGACACATGGAGAAGAATTACTTCCAGAAATTCACCACTTCCGAGGTCATCACATGCCATGTGTGCTCATCCGTCTGGAATTATTTTATTATTTGGTGGTGAATTCTCATCTCCTAAACAATCAACATTTTACCATTATGGAGACACTTGGATTTTGGATGGGGAAACAAAATCATGGTCTAAAATTGATCAGAAAAAGGGTCCTTCTGCCAGATCAGGTCATCGTTTAGCATGCTGGAAAAACTATATCATAATGCATGGAGGTTTCAGAGATTTGGGAGCATCTACTACTTATTTGGACGACGT